>CM061142.1:519034178-519510301 GCA_030789695.1 Scilla litardierei | reverse complement strand
GCAGTCATATTCTGAAGATTATGGTATGGAATGAATTACAAGCTATTCCTCAGCAGTACATATTGCATAGGTGGACAATCCATGCAAGACACCGCAATGTTGGAATTAGTAATCTAATGTTGATGAAAGGGAGCCCATCTAATGAAGACCAATGGCATGTTTTACATTCATGGGCCCTACGAGCAAAGTTTAGCAGTGCATTGGAGATGACAATGATACGATCCGGAGGATCGATCAATTAATTTCAGATTTAAAAGAGAAAAAATATAAAAATATGAATTTTTATAGAAATTTTAGCGAAGAACAATAGATAAATTGGGCCTCTTTCGAGACGAAGCCCTATCTCCTAGCTTTGGATGAACGGACCAAAGCCTAAGAACCTTCACAATTGATACCTAGATGTTCTTCACAAATAAGCATAAGAAAATAAAAATGACGGCTAGCCCTAATAAATAGAAAAGATGGGATTTACTAATCTAGTCTGAAAAGACTAGAATACCCCTAGATAACTAAATCACCTAAGCCTAAGCACCAAGTGGGACCCGGGTGCGGCGCGCGGCATGCGGTGCGGCGGTTAGGAGGCGTCCGCATCAATACCTCCCCCTAAAAGAGCCACCTTGTCCTCAAGGTGGAGATCTGGCTTTGAAGGCCCCGAGGGAAAACAGAGGCTAGTGTCACCTGTCAGAACCACCGTGCGACCCCCTTCCTGGAATTCCATCCTAAGCTGCTTCCAATTCATCTTCACCTCGCTCAACCCCCTCAGCCACTGCACGCCCAAAATCACATCGATATTGTCCAACTCTAGAGGCAAGAAGTCCTCCACGATCTGCACCCCTTGTAAGGTCAGACTCAGCCCCTTGCACATCCCACTGCTCTCCTCCCTCCTCCCTGTCCCTGAGAGGACCGTAAACGTCTCCAAGGTGCTCCTCTACAACCTATGAGATCCACCAAATGTCGAGAGATGAAGTTGTGGGTGGCCCCACTGTCTATGAGTATCGTCACCGGCGCGTCGTCCAATCGTCCTGACAACTTCATGGTATGGTTCGTGGTTACCCATACCAAGAAGTTCAGGGACACCTCTGCTACATCCAGATGTGTGTGCTCAACCTCGCTCTCTTCCATCATCACTGGCTCCCTCTCATCTGCATACTCCCCCGCGTCCGGCACTATCACAATCTGCATCAGCCTGCTCGCACATCGATGACCGGGACTGAACTTCTCATCGTATCTGAAACAGAGGCCTGCAGCACGCCTTGCCCTCATATCAGCCTCAGTCATCCGCCTACCAGGGATCACTTATCGGGTTTCCTCTCTCTTCATTTTCGCGTCCCCTGGTGCTACTGTAACCCTTGGAGGTGGGACCGGTGCTGTCTGACTACGCTGGCCCTGGGCTCCCCAAGTCCCCTGACTGCGTCTCTCCTCTGCATGCTTCTCCTCCGTCTTGTGGGCCAGGCGAAGGACATCCTCCAATGTCCCCAGGCTCTGCATCCGCAACACTGCTCGTATAGAGGGCTTCAACCCCCTCATGAAGTTTCCAATCATGACCTCATCTGTCACTCCATTCACCCTACTATTCAGCATCTCAAACTTCTCCACATAGTCTCTCACCGTCCCTTCCTGCCTCAGAACAGACAACTACTCGTAGAAATCTCCCCCTGTGGTCTCCTGGAATCGGTCTAGTATCAGTGCTGATAGCTCTTCCCAAGTGCGAAAAGGGGTCTGCGCCACCTTCCATCTGTACTAGGCCAGTGCCTTACCCTCGAAATAGATTCCGATGGCCCTCAAAATCTCCTCCTCCGTCAACCTCATCACCTGGAAGTAGCGCTCCGCCCGATAGATCCACCCGTCCGGATCCGTGCCGTCAAAAATCGGCATCTTCAGCTTCATCAGTCGGCGGTCTGCATTGATGTCCCCATGTGGTCCCACGTCTCTGTCGCGGTCACCTCCACGACCGAATCCTCCGCTGACTGCCTCAACGGGTCCTCCCCCGTCAACCCCGTACAACTCCTCAGGCCAAACAGGTCTCTCCCATGCCTCAGGCTGGTAATGGTACACTGGAAACTCCTGATGTCACGCCAACACAGGTCCTCCTGCTCCTCTGTGTGGATGTACATGTGTCGTCCGCTCCCCAAAGTAGCCTCCGGGGCCTTGTCCCCGCCCCGGAAAGCCCTCAAAGGTCTGAATGGGATCAACATGCGGTCTCTGTGCCTGTGGATAAGCCTCTGGTCTCCAAAATTAGGCCGTTGGGGCCCCAATCGGTGTGTCTCGGGCCCGTCCTCCTCCGTCATGCCCCCAAAGGGCTGTCTACGCCGATTCGGGCCCCCAGGGGGCTGCCTGTGCTGCTACGGGTCCCCACGGGCTTGTAGTGGCTGCGGCGGCCCTGATTGGGCCCGCAGCAGCTGCTGCTGCAGGCCAGACTGGGCCTGCAGCAACTGTTGCGGCCCAGTTTGGGTCTGCCGTAGCTGTGGCAGGCCCGGATGGGCCTGTCGGCTACTCGACAGGGCTCAGAGGGCCTGCCGAGCAAGGCGCAGGCCCGGATGGGCCTGCTGCTGCTTCTGTAGGCCTAAATGGGCCTGCCGCCTCCTGCCTGGGCCCACCGGCCCTGCTCTGCGTCTGTCCGGGCCTGTTTTGGCTGGTAGGGGTTGCTGCTAACCCTAGGGAGTTTTTCGCAGCTGTCGCCACCTCCGGGAGTCCTTGATTTGCTGATTCAAGTGTCGATTCGCTCTGATTTTCTTCCCCTTGAATCTTCTTGCCCCGATCTCCTCCTCTCTCCGTCGTTAGGGCTTGAAGCATGGCTTTTATCTCCGGAATCGATGACGTGGCCTCCCTTAAAAATTTCAGATCTGAAGTCGCCTCCTTTAACCCTTGGATATCACGTCCCGTTTGCGCGGCGTCCCTTCTCATAGCCCGAAGTTCAATTTGGATGTCCTCCTGCGAATGTGCGTGGTCTTTGATGGATTCCCCTAGGGTTTTCTTCAATCCCTCGATCTCCCGGTTGAACTCTTCACGAAGCCTTTGCACCTTCTCATCCACGCCATCCGCCTTTGACCTCGTGCTTGTCGCCATTGGATCTCACAGCTCTGATACCAATTTGATACGATCCGGAGGATCGATCAATTAATTTCAGATTTAAAGGAGGAAAAATATAAAAAGAGGAATTTTTATAGAAATTTCAGCGAAAAACAATAGATAAATTGGGCCTCTTTCGAGACGAAGCCATATCTCCTAGCTTTGGATGAACGGACCAAAGCCTAAGAACCTTCACAATTGATACCTAGATGTTCTTCACAAATAAGCATAAGAAAATAAAAATGACGGCTAGCCCTAATAAATAGAAAAGAGGGGATTTACTAATCTAGTCTGAAAAGACTAGAATACCCCTAGATAACTAAATCACCTAAGCCTAAGCACCAAGTGGGACCCGGGTGCGGCGCGCGGTATGCTGTGCGGCGGCTAGGAGGCGCCCGCATCAGACAACCACATCAAAGTCACTTTTAGTAAAGCTTGATTCAGCATTGGAAACATTCATTAAAGAGGCAGAGAAAGAATTAAGTGAAAGGCAGAGCCATGAAGCTATTAAAGTTAGTCAATTTTCAACTACAACATCTCTCTCTCAAACAATACAACAAATCCCGCAAATTACTGTTTATGACCCTAGTGGACCTGTAAAAACAAAAGGCCGTCCCAAGAAAGCAAGCAGGTTTCAATCTGGGTTAGAGCAAGCGTAGAAGAAAATGGAGAGAAAGAAACGACGTTGCTGAAATTGTAAGCAAAAGGGTCATTATAGGACAAGTTGTACTAATCCACCTGTTAATGATGTTACAGAAGAGGTAAAATATCGAATTTTAAATCAATTTTAAATAAAAATATCTTGAAAAATATTATATTCTCATATGTATATGGTAATTCTTGAATTACATCATCTTTTTGCATTGAATCTAGTTGTAAATATATCATTTGTTTAATTTTAGGGTAGCACAGAGGATGATGGATCCGAGGGCATGGACATTTAAACATGAATTTTATATGAAATCAATTGCTAGTAACTTTCTGAACTTTGAATTTCATTTTTTTATAATTCTCACATTTTTGTTCATAGATTCATGTAATGTGTACATGCCTCGTGTTTGAACTCTTTTTTGCAGGGGAAGTTGCTAATTAACCTTATTTATCGAAAGCAAGACAAATGGATGGGTAAAGGAAGATATTCAATGTCTCAAGATTTTCTACACCTTAATTTTATTGCAGGAGTTGGAATTTTAATATTGTGCTCCTAAATAATAAATGTTGATTTTATGCCTCAAGATGTGGTTTACCTTGTTCTTTTTTAAACTAGAGGGTTAATTGGTGTTTCAGTTGTTCAGTATTATTTAGTATTATTTAGTTGTTCAGTATTATTTGGTTGCATTTGTAGTTGAAAATTGAAAATTATCAGACTATGATATGTGTATTGAGCTTCAAAATTTACTCCCCTCATGTTAAATTTTTTTGTTATGCTAATTTTTTTTTGTCTGGCATGAGCTTTACAAATTATCAGAATAGTCTGGCATGAATCATTAAAAATCCTTTTGTATGGGGGAAAACAATAAAATGGGATACAATAGCTTGACATTTGGAGCTCTCACATTGTAATTTACTCCAGAAAGGCGAGAAATTGAAGGATAAGAGAAAGAGAGTGAGAGTATGCATGCAGATGGATACTCAGCCTACCTTACATTGCTATTCACTAATATCCCTATTTATGAATTTATAATCTGTCTTCTACAAAGAAGAGAAGTTTCTCTGCAGATAATGACCACCACAAAGGAGCTGCTGGAACTATATATGGCTTGGATTTGCTCTATAATCACTCCTTGGGTATTGTTGCTGGAGCATCAGAGAGGACTATTGCAGGTATAAACCCAACCCTTTATCCATCTGGCATGAATCATTAAAAATCCTTTTGTACGGGGGAAAACATTAAAATGGGATACAATAGCTTGACATTTGGAGATCTCACACTGGAATTTACTCCAGAAAGGTGAGAAATTGAAGGATAAGAGAAAGAGAGTAAGAGTATGCATGCAAATGGATACTCGGCCTACCTTACATTGCTATTCACTAATATCCCTATTTCTGAATTTATAATCTGTGTTCTACAAAGAAGAGAAGTTTCTCTGCAGATAATGACCAGCACAAAGGAACTGCTGGAACTATATATGGCTTGGATTTCCTCTATAGTCACTCCTTGGGCATTGTTGCTGGAGCCTCAGAGAGGACTATTGCAGGTATGCATACATTTGGGTTTTTGGTTTATCCTTCATTTAGTCATAGCATATGTTTAACCTTCAAGATGATAACCTTTATATGCAGCTTATGTACTTGCAAGAACTTGGAAGAAAGAACCTGCATCTCCAGCAGAACTTGACCTCTCTGAGAAAACAACATCAATTGAATTTCTCTCTGCACCGGAAATGGCCCGTCTTCTTCTGGAACACGATCAGTGTGAGCTCCTCAAGTGGATTCTGGACGAAAAGAGGAAAGTGAAGCCGAGAGATGCCACCGAGAAGAAGAAGATTGATGAGGAGAAGGCTCTTCTGAAGCAAATCATCCAGTCGGAATCCATATCAGTCTTCTAAAAACCTTCTGGATTACCAAGAATTAGTTATATCAGGGTAGCATATGTGAACTAGAATCTATGATGTTTTGTATAGACCATGCAAACTAATCAGGTTTCTTTGCAAGAATAGCTAAAACATACTATAACTATGCACCATCACTTGTGTTGGTTCTTCAGCGAGCTCGTCTTGCAAACTGAACTACTAAGAGTTGTGATCATTCTGGTGTTCTGAATTCAAGAGGTTGATTCGTCGTGTTATTTTCTTCTTGCAATTTGCTGTGAAATTCTTGTGTGATCCTCTGATATGCATTGTTATGATATATTCTTTTTTGCAACATGTACCGAAGTTTTGTGTGGTCCTCTGATATGCATGATTCTCATTATTTGCCAGGCAATTTGGGCCAGCTGAGTTTTCAATAAATCGGCATAACTTCACTTAATCACATGTCTGGCATTTTGCTGTGTATAATGCTTGATAGAGTGTATACTTTGCATTGTGGGGGACCTGGATGCTCTATGGCAGGTGAGTTTTTTTAGTTTTAGTGAGGAGGTGGTGGTCCTGTTGAGCAGTGCTAGTAAGGCTTGGTGGGGGCTTTTTTCCGGCATTTGAGGTGCACCCTTTCTTAAAAAGATAGAGGGTGCATTGGAAGATTATGTCGAAAGGAAGTTCTCTTTTTTGTCTAGTAGCTTGTAGTCATTTTAAACTTTTTTTGCCATGTTGATATGTTTAGGCAACTAAGTGGGGACCAAGCTGTATGCTCCACATCTGGATCAGACTTCCGCAATAATTTTTGAGCTGGTAGCTTGTCTGTGTTCATTGCATTTATGAATTTGGGTTATCTTTCTGTTCTCCGAAGTTTTGTGTGGTCCTCTGATACATGTTGTGCTGCTTTAATATCTCTGAGATGTAAGTGTTCACTTACTGATAGCTAGCTAGTGCCAGTTCGCAAAAAGCTATAGCTTTTTGAGTGGTGGTATAGCTGGCTTAAGGGATAGATTACAAGTCCCCGATGTCAGTTTGCAAATCGCTTACTTAAGGAATATTTTGATGTTAAGCTACAGCTTTTAGGTTGGTGGTATAGCTTTTGGGTTTGTATGCAACTAAATCTATATTGGGACACAAGCTTCTCTTCCACATAGCTCCCAGTCTCCAAATGCAAGCATCAGGATCAGAAGTCACCTCAATCAATACATTTATTCATTTATACATAAACTTGGTGGTAGCATAAGCAACATAAACCAACTTCTTGCTATTCAAAAATATCTGAATCAAATATCATGCAACTTTTCAACATGCATCTATACAAAATTATTTACAGTGAAGGCTGAGATTATTAATTCCATTCAAGACAACCATTTTATTTGACATATCAAAAATTAAACAAGAACATTAAATATGTATTTTAGTACAAACTAATTGTTATACACCAATATCCATTTGAAATATCTCGTCTCTTGGTGTAAAAAATGGATCACAGTTCATCATGAGCCCTTGTTTCTGGTAGCTTGAAACCATGGATTCCAATTCTAGGTTCTGGATAAAAAAGAAATTCACAAGAAAAGATGGACCCCAAATTCCCCATTGATAGATCCCACCGCCAGCCAGGAAATAGAGCTTCTACCCGCTGCCGAATTCCACACTCGGAAGAGACGCCGCCGTGATCGGAAGAGTAATCAGAGAGATGACGAGGTTCTCTTGTACGTGATCAGAATAAAGAGATGATGCCGTGGTTGCACGCGTATCTCGTCGCTGGGGTTTCTCGCGCCAAGAGATTTCAGTTGTTCTGCTTGCTGGAGAATGGACAGAGAGGCGACAATTAGAGGAAGGGAGAACAAGGATGAGAAATTGATGACGCGACCTTAGAGAAAGAAGCGACATTTGTTAGGTTTTGTGGCTAGTAATTAAGCGATGGGCGATTTGCAAATGGTTTTAACAATTTGCAATTAACCCCTAAAACATAATAAATGAAGGCTAAACCAATCATTTAGTGCCATGTCAGCGATGGTGTAGGAAATTCCTACATGGGCTGCTCATCCCCCTTAAACGCACACACACACACACACACACACACACACACTCAACACACACACACACACACACACACAGTAGTCATTACCCGTGCCCATAGGGTACGGTTTATTTAATGGCTGAGTTTTTCCCCCCACAAATTTCAAGTTCCCTCAAATTTCAAGTTTTCCCACAAAATTTCAAGTTTCCCCTCAAATTGAAGTTTTTCCCCAAAATTTAAGTCACCCCAAAATTGTCATTGCCACCTAGGACAAACTTGCCACGTAGGACAAAGCGTTGTCCTAGTAGGATAAGTTTCAAAATCTTCAAAGGACTGAAAAAAAATGGTCGGAAGGGGGAGAATAAAAAGTGTAGGTGGGTGTGTGGGGAGGGTCCAGGGGCAAAAATGCAAAACCCGGGGTTGTATGTGAAAAATTCCCCACCTCCTCTCTTATCCCTCAAAATGTCATCTCTTATATTTTCCCTTATCCAATTTCCCTCTTTTATATAATAGATATCTAATTTCTCTTATCCAATTTCTCATGGCCAAATTCTCGTATCCAATTTCTCTTGATAACATCTCTTTTTTATATAATAGATATCCAAATTCTCTTAACACGTGCACACGTGCACGTGGACTGGGAAAAAACAATCGAAAAGGGGGAAAGAATAAAAAGTGTGGGTGTGTGTGTGGGAGGGTCCAGGGGCAAAAATGTAAAAACCGGGGTTGTATGTGCAAAATTCCCCACCTCCTCTCTTATCCCTCAAAATATCATCTCGTATCCAAATTCTCTTGTCCAAATTCTCTTATCCAATTTCTCTTGATAACATCCCCATTTTATAGAATAGATATGTATGTATGTATTCAATTTCCGGAAATGGGGGAAGAATAAAAAGTGTGGGTGTGTGTGGGGGGAGGGTCCAGGGGCAAAAATGTAAAAACCAGGGTTGTATGTGCAAAATTCCACACCTCCTCTCTTATCCCTCAAAATATCATATCTTATCCAACTTCTCTTCTCCAAATTCTCTTATCCAATTTCTCTTGATAACATCCCTATTTTATAAAATAGATATGTATGTATGTATTCAATTTCCGGAAAGGATGGAAGAATAAAAAGTGTGGGTGTGTGTGGGGGGAGGGTCAAGGGGCAAAAATGTAAAAACCGGGGTTGTATGTGCAAAATTCCACACATCCTCTCTTATTCCTCAAAATATCATCTCTTATCCAATTTCTCTTGTCCAAATTCTCTTATCCAATTTCTCTTGATAACATCCCTTTTTTATATAATAGATATATATATACATACTAGTCATAAACCGTGCCCTCGGACACGGTTCATTTAAAATCTTTATTTCACCAAAAATTATTTCTCCATCCAAAACTTTGGGACATTCACAATTTAAAATCACAAATGAAACGAACAAAAATTTAGCGGGCGCCTTCGACGCTGGCCGAGTCAATGTGCACAGGTTTTTTAACGTGTTATTTTTTTGTAATGGGAAAAAATTGTAAACGTGTTATTTTTTGTAATGGGAAAAAATAACGTGGTATGTGCTTGTGCTTGGGATTTTTTACTTGTATGTCTTCTACTTGTCCTCGAATATTTAGCTCGCCCAAATGAAAAACGTGTTATTTTTTGTGATTGTGCCCGTGTGTGTGCGCGGTTACGAATGGGGGGAAAAATTGAGAAAAGCAAAAAAAAATAAATTCAAAAACGTGGCCGTGCGGTTACGGGTGATGGGGAAAAATGAGAAGTTGCCAAAAATTCGGTTACCACTGAGGAACGTGAGATGTACAAAAAATTGAAATCGAAAAACTTCTGTTTTTTTGTTTTATTTATTTGGAAAAACATCGGCAGCAAATTTTTGTCCCATGCATACTTTTGCCGCCACGTAGGACAAAGATTCAAAAACAGTCGTGGATTGTATAATAGATATGTGGGTGTGTGTATAATATATATATTAATGCCTCACTTAGGATTTTTTTTCATGCTTCATATGAACTTCTTGTGATGACATTTTAGAGCATACTATTTTGCTTAAATACTTTATGTTATCGCATGATATGTTTATTACATGTTATATACTTCCTGCAAATGCTTATAACTATAATTATGTATTATGGCACACAAATAAATAATTCTTCCAAAGTTTAAAATTCATATCTATATCTGACAATTGAACCTGAAGTTCAAATTTTAAGTGTCAATGCCCTTTTGCTCAAATAACATAATAACCAAATATGAGGTTTTGTGCGAAAAATTTTTATGACATCTTATTAAAGATGCGCACTTCACGGTATATAGATCTCACAGATCTATTATATATATATACATATACATACAGATATGGATACCAAAGTATGCCGTAACACCGCTAAAACTCTTTTAGAGTAATCTCACTTTACAATGAAAGATTCTTGAATTTAGTCTTACGTATAAGTTCACTCCTGAAGTCGTGAATTAATATATAAGTGAGAAATACATTATGATATTCGCACCCACGTATTTATTCCCCTTTAACATGTTTCTTTGTCCACATAAAACTTGAATGACTCGAGCAAATAATGGCCTGAAGACCATACTTGATCATTCAAATGGACTTTAAAAAGTCCTACATAAATTCGTAAAGTGGAAGTATAGAAACAGCTCTTTTCCTTGTATATGTCTCCTTAGAGAGATTATTATTCATTCTTCCTTATAAATAACAGAACAGAGGACTGAAAACAGGGAAAGTTCAGGACCAACTTTGTCCTGATATTCAAATAGAAAGGGAAGATATGATATCCTCGATGTGGAATAAGCTATGGCAAATCAAGATCAGACCCAGAAGTCCTGATAACACCCATAATGCTCTTGCATTATGAATGGTCATTGCCATAGAAAAATATACACAAAGTTAGTCTAAACACGAAAGTCGATCTACCTATTGTATACTTAGCTACTCCCCGAGGACAAATAAACTTTGAAAACAAATTTAATCTGTTGCTATAACAGAATTATTAATGAGTATTTTTCAATCATAATTGTAGACGTATGCTTTCAAAATCATTTCACCCGAATAATAGTCGAGTAGAAAACTATTTTTTTGGAACGTCTCACTTGAGATTCAGGCTTTGCAAACCTGTAACACTCTATATGAGGATGCACAGTACTCTCTAACAAAGAAACTACAAATTTTCGATGGATATTCGTCAAAACAAAATCCTTAATGAATGACTCAATATTATAATTGTCCGAAGACCATACATGAGCATTCCAATGGAGTTTCAAAGGTCCGACATAAATTCGAAAAGAGGAATTAATTGGAACACCTAAAGTGCACAGAATCGTCTAATTTTTAACTTTGGAACGATACTATATACCAAACGGAATTGACGATACATGACATCATTAACTAATACTATAAATCTGAAGAACACGAATTTCTTCATAAGGTTGCATTTTCATTATCATATTTAACAGGAAAAATGATTACGAGATCATCTCCACTAAACGTGGACATTGACTCTCAAAACTTCCTATAATAGAATTTAAAATGATATATTTACTATACTCGTTAAAATAATAAGACCTCTTATTCTCGTGAGAGTACCTGATGGATAAAATTGGACTTATACACTCCCTACATAAGGCTGATGATGTACCTTAGTGTACTCATCCATATATTCTCTAAAAATGGTCATAATCAAACCTATTATCAAACGCAGGCCAGTTTTATTTTCACATCATATATGACATGTTACTAAGTGGCGGGAACATTGGATAACACTAGGAAATCAACCACAATTTACAACTGGAATAAAGTCGAACAGTCTGAAGTTTATGTTCACACCCAAAAATGGGTTATATGAATTAATCATTAAAATGATTAAAGCGGGTTTCTCATCCGTTAAAAATTCAGTTGCTAGTGACTGTATGGGGACATGCAATTACCCTGCTTACCATCAAAACGCCTCCTTCGAACCTATTTATATGGGGCCTGATCACCCCATATAAACAGTTTTCGAGAACTCCTAACGGGGAAGACGTTTAGAGCACATCTTATATATTGTACCATAATGTGTCCACATCCTCCTAGCACCAACTATAAACCAGTATAATACCGTCTTAGATCTATTTATCGGGCTTAATTACCCTAGATAAATAGATTCTGAGCACTCCCGTATTAGATCCGGGCTGAAAACGGGAGAAGCATTTAGAGCACATCTCAAAGATTGTGCGTTGATTGGTCTCATATAGAGAATCGATGGTGAAGATTAGATCTTGAAGATCATTCACATTCAGATCTTTTTAAATTCCCAGTATTAGGTTCAACATGGATATTACAATTATCCCTGAGCTTGAAGCTCAGTTGACCATTTCAAATACATGAATAGTGATGAGATGCTGAAGATCCAGACTTATGAAACTATTAAACAGTTTTCGGACATATTAACTGACAAACCGAATGTTGTCAAAATCACACATCACTGCTGCTAAAAATCCATCTAGGATTGACATACCAAAAATAATTGATGCAATCCACTAGTAACAGAAGTGGATGTCCTCAATGAATAAGAGGACATATCACGAGGCTCCAAAGAGAGGAAAACTCCTGAAGACCTTTAAACAATACCACCACAGAAAAGTGAGCTCATCTCCATATCCTCTTCTTTTCCAGAACCTCTAGAAGTGATGAATCTGGAATAAATTGAAGTATTACTATATAATGTGCGTACAGGAGGAGGTGTTTGGATAAAAAACAAACTTGTCGACAACTTTCTTCACATTTCATTTTGCCACCAAATGTGATAATTATAAATATCGTTACATACTCCGTTGCCTAAAGCAAACGTAGAGATTGGCCAAATATGTGGCACACGGTAATAATAAGCTGAGCTGGACTCGCTTATAAAACGTAAAAGTGTTTGTACCAGAAGTCCTGATATCAAAAGATATCAAACCTGTGGGTATAATGAGTATTGAATATACACAAATAATAAATAAATAAAATCGTATGCTAAAAGAGACATGCTATAGCTTAGAGGTTCATTTCACTGAAACCAGGAAGCAAGTAAGATGAGCTTGACTCACTTACGAAATAAACCTGATGCATCAGGCTCCCTAGTTATTTTTGCGAAAATCCTGCTGATACGACTGTTTTGACCGGGTCCGGAGGAGCCAAGTCAACCACGACCAGTCAACCAGTCAAACTACGGCCTCGGGCTCCGGCCCAAGGATCTTACGGGCGGGTCGCGTTTCTCCACCCACGACGAAGGCCCAAGAGATTGCCCACTTCTGTAGCGGAGGAAATCGGGGCCCAAATCGAGGAAGCCTTCGCCAAATATGGCAGCCGCCCCGTGCCATCATGATCCGCCAATTATGGCAGCCACCTTCATGGCTCGCCAAATATGGCAACCGACTTCATGGCCAGACTTAATGGCCATCACTCCCCCGCCATTATGGCCCGACAGTTATGGCAACCGCAATGCCCATTACTCCAGCCTTCATGGCCCGCCAATTATGGCAATCACTCATGGCCATGACTCCACCTTCATGGCGTCATCAAGTGGGCGCAATTAAAGGGGGTCAACACTTCCCCATTTGCACGACCCCATGAATGGCGGCCATGATGTCACGTCATGGCACATTATGAGCAGGATTCGTCTATATGAGAGGGGGGCGGGCGTCATTGGAAGAGAGGCCCGGATCTTTGCGATCTACAACCATGGTATCGTATACTATCACTATGACTCCTTCTTCCACCTATAATATTCTTCCTCCAAAGCTCGGCCTGAGGACTCGGGTATCGGTCTCTCCGCGAGCCATACTCGATCCCACCGAGCACCTACACAGATCCGTTCTGACTTAGGCATCGGAGGGGAATTGGTCGGAACCAAGGTCCGACCCCCCTGACGAGCTCCCTCGTCTATTCAGGTCCAGGAGATCCAGCGACGCCGAGGCTACCCCTCAGCGTCCTTCCAACCGGAGCCGAGCGCCCACGTCCCCGAGCCCGTTCGTCTCCTCCACCACGAAGACGTCGCTCTGCCGAGGCTACCCCTCGCCAAGCCGACGCGGGGATCCGCGCGTCCCCCAATGAGCGACTCCGCCTTCAACCGATCCCGGAGGTCGTCGTCTCGCCGAGGCTACCCCTCGGCCCGCCAAAGAACGGAGCCGCGCCTTCCCGCTCGAGCGAACGTGCCATCGGCCGACCCCACCGGTCAGCTCCGTCTCACGCCACTGCCACGGCAACGCGAGGGTCCCGCGTGTCCCCCCCTTTGACCGCGTTGACCCCGCACTCTCCGTACAATTAATGTGTTCTGCGAAAAATAGCAGAAACATTTGGCGCCGTCTGTGGGAACCGAGTCGACATCCATGTCATCAACCACATCGGTAATGACTCGTTCCGCTTATTAAAATCTTGAAGAGCCGATCTCCGGGTGGTGAAAAGTCAAACCACTCCCCGTAAATCTGGCTTCCTCCCTGAATCGGAGCTCCGCCGTCGCCTTCGGTTCTGAGACAAACCATATCCTCCGCTGACGTATTCAACTTCAAACAATCGCCACGAAGAATTTAGCCTGGTCAAAAACTTCCGGTGCTCGGCAGCAACCGCTTCTGTGAGGGTTCAATGGGCCTCTGGGACTGGTTCATCCCGATGGACCTTTATCTCACGCCATTAACTGTCATATCAATTGACGGTAGAGACAGCCAATTCACATTCAATTTTGCAAATTGAATTAAATGACATTCAATTGAGGACCGTTTTCATCCTAGTGGACATTTAATTGGCGTTCAATTGACAGTGAAGGCTCAGTTGATATCCAATTGTGTAATTACCCCCACGCGTTTGGCAACTCGGGCCCAATGGCAACATCTCCTCCGCCCAAATCCACACCGCCTTCGCCATCGCCCGTGACTCCGCCGCGGTCTTTGCGTGGAAGGGCGAGACCCTCCTGGGGGACTGGTGGGGCACCAAGCGCGTCCTCGACTGGGGCCCTCCGGCAGCCCCGACCTCGACGACGGCGGCGGCAATGCCACCCTCCTCATCCACGAGGGCGTGAGGCCGAGGAGGACTTTGAGAAGGCCGGCAGGATGCCCGATCCTGCTTCCACCAATGATGCCAAGTTCCGGATCGTGTTCACCATCACCCAGGCGATAAAGGGACAGACCTTCGGATTGAACGACACGTCGGCGTCCCCAACACCGATGAACGGGTTCAGGCAGCAGGTGACGTCGATGTCGGCAAAATTGAGGCAATGATGAATGTGTTCCTGCCGGAGATGGTGGCGGTGTACAAGGAGTTGGTGACAGAGTTTGCTGTGTTAGACCGGTGGTTCGTGACGGTGCCGTCGTCGACGTAGCCCAATAGGATGTACGTGTATTCGACCACGTCACATGGGGCGACCCATCAGCGGCGATGAGGGCGACCACTTTTAGCGACAACTAACGAAGCATCGGCGACGACTACACGATCTGAGGTTATGAGATTTATCCGATTCAATGGTGACGGAGGCGATTGGATCAATCTGTGATCCGTCGCTCATTCACGTCGTTGTTCCCCTTGATGCTGAGTACCACCGTGGCTCGGTCACTGCCATGCTGAGCGTAATGGTATCAAATGATCTCAAAGCTGGGAGTCCAAGAGCCGCCAATCTCTCGATTTCGGAGTTACCACCGCCTGCGGCGGACCATTATGCTCCAGGCCGAGCTTCCGACCTTGACGCACTGCCAATGGCGCCCCATGCCGAGTTTTTCGACCATCGCAAGTTGCAGATCGTACTCCATGCCGAACATTCAAGCCCATCCGAGCAATCGAGCCTCAAGACTAAGCGGGCTGAGCTCCAATCCCCAAGCTCAAGGATGATCCGAGCTTCCAAGCCCCCCACTGGACTCCACTGGACTCGATATGCCACGTCGACTGAACCGGGCTTGGAACGACCCTGACAAAAAGGTCAAAATATCAACTACCTCCCTGCTAATTGGTTAAATTTCATCTATCATATCAACTGCATGTACTCTCCTAACAACTCCTCCTTCAAGTTCTTGCAAGTTTGGGAAAGCCTATACCTGAACGTAAACACGACGAAGGCCTATCGGGTCCTGTCGGTTGGGATCGTCGCCTCCTCAACGGTGGTACTTTCGACGACTATAATGATCCACCCCACCGGCCTTGTCGATGGTGGTGATGATCTATCTTTCGACGACAGATGTTGCTTGTTTGGTGAGGGAGTCACCACTCCCCCAGAAGGGCTTGAGCTGCTAACCTCCTGTTAACTCTCGGCTATCAAGTCCGGGATGGCAGAGGGCTACGTTCATGTGATTGCTCATGGGCCGAACATGAAGACCACTCATTTGTTCAAAAATCACTTCGCGGAGAGCTGCGATGCTTGGGATGTCGATCCTGCCGAGCCTGGAGAGCAGAGCTTGGGGAAAAACCAACCCCAATGGCTCCATGGCGAGACGCCGAAGCTGCCCCATACGGGGCTTGATGGTGCAGGAATTGAGCTTAATGTGAGCTGGACGATCCGGAAGATCACACGACCCGAGCTAACAAATTGACCGAGCAAGCTGCCGACCCATCGACCTAGCTTCCAAGCTACCCTTGTCGAGCTCGGGGCACAGCCGGCCATTCGAGGCTGCCGACCGTCCGAGACGCCTTCGTCGAGGCGACCGACCAAGCCGAGTTTGAGGTGCTACCAATCCAACCGAGCAAGAGGTTTTTCGCTTCTTCGAGCCGAGGATCAAACTGCCAATTGGCAGGCCTGGTGGGGTTCATACGGCCAGGGTCGGGACACCGGAGGGGCATGACCCAGCGGTTGAGCGAAAGGGAGAAACCCCTTTCGATTGGCAAAGAGCACGAGATAAGAAACATCAATCTTCTCTCATCCTCTTCCACTCCCTTAAAATATAGTTGTAATTGTTTAATCCTTATTTCAGCTCTCGCGGAAGAGGATGGTGGCGTGACTGTGCACAAATTTGGTGGTGCTGATAATGGATCGCTACACGGTTGGTGACCTGACGACGAGCATTGATTGGAACATCCCTTGCATCGTTGCCTGCCCTCTCAGCACCGAGCATTCAAGCAGCTCCTTACCGAGCATCATGTCGATCAACCCCGAACGGTGAACAGAGACCTGCTTCCGCCCGAGCCATGGAATTCCAATCACCTTTGCATTGATTATCGTCCCCCAAGCTTTGAGATAATCTCCGAAAGACTGACCCAGGAGGAGGCCGACCAGACGAGCCTGACCGACCACGAGATGGCCAGGACCAGGCCGAGCTTCCGACCACGATGAGCCGTCGATGGCGCTTCAAGCCACTCCGGAAGGTCCATTCATCCGAGCCACCGATGGCGCTTCGAGCCAAGTTCGCCCCTGTCTAAACCAGCCAAGCTAGCAGATCAACCTCAGTCCGAGCTCGTCGAATTGCGCCAAGTCGATGAAGTTTCCGACGACTCAAGTTTGCCATCTTTCGGGGTAAAACTGAGCCGTGGAGGGGGCAAGGATAATGTGCACGGGAGGACCAGTACTACCCACATCTTCCAAGCCCACCCAACGGCAACGAAGCAGAGACTGAGGCGGCGATGCAAAAGCTCCGCCGACTCAAATTCTGGGGAGCATGGCAGCTGATCTGGCCGAAGCGACCACCGACCGAGCATCAACCGAGGCGCCGAGGCTACCCCTCGACGCCCGACAGACCGAAGCCAGAGCGACCACTGACTGAACATCAACCGAGGCGCCGAGGCTACCCCTCGACGCCCTACAGATCGAGGCCGAGCGCATCGAACCGAGCCGAGGCTTCCCCTCAGCTCTGTACCGACCGGGGACCGACACCCAGCCCAATTGACGCGCTCTTCTTCGACTCTATCTTTGACCCACGCCTAGTTCACGTGCACTCGGCGTGCCCAAGGGACCTCAACCGGCCCCTTGACCACGTTGACCGAAAAGTCTTCGGTCAACGATTCAGTGGTGAGAAACCACCGTCCGAGTTCGAGCATCCAGACCACTCCTCCGACCGTGGCCGAACCGATCTGGCCGAAGCACCACCGTCCGGGTTCGAACAACCAAGCAGCTCCTCCGACAATGGCTGAGCCGATCTGACCGAAGCACCACCGTCCGAGTTCGAGCATCCAGACCGCTCCTCCGACCGTGACCGAGCTGATCTGGACGAAGCACCACCGTCCGAGTTCGAGCATCCAGACAGCTCCTCCGACCGTGCTGCTGGATCCCCGCTTGCCGAACAACTCCTGCATCCACCGAGCTGGACGAAGCAGTGGCAGAGCGCCACCAGGGAATCTTCGAAAGGCTTCACAAGGACTTCACCCTCTTCGTCGGCCATAAGTCGAGGGGCAACTCCCCTCGCAACCGAACGAACGGATCGGTCAAAGAGCTGGGGGCAACCCCCCCAGTAGGCCGAGCACTCCTTCGTCGGCCGTAAGCCGAGGGGCAACTCCCCTCGCAACCGAACGAACGGATCGGTCAAAGAGCTGGGGGCAACCCCCCAGTAGGCCGAGCACTCCCTCGTCGGCCGTAAGCCGAGGGGCAACTCCCCTCGCCACCGAACGAATCTCCTTCGTCGGCCGTAAGCCGAGGGGCAACCCCCCGCCACCGAACGGATCTCCTTCGTCGGCCATAAGTCGAGGGGCAACTCCCTTCGCAACCGAACGAACAGATCGGTCAAAGGGCTGGGGGCAACCCCCCAGTAGGCCGAGCACTCCTTCGTCGGCCGTAAGCCGAGGGGCAACTCCCCTCGCCACCGAACGAATCTCCTTCGTCGGCCGTAAGCCGAGGGGCAACTCCCCTCGCCACCGAACGAACGGATCTCCTTCGTCAACCCCCCAGCCGTAAGCCGAGGGGCAACTCCCCTCGCCACCGAAACTCCCCTCGCCACCGATCTCCTTCGTCGGCCGTAAGCCGAGGGGCAACTCCCCTCGCAACCGAACGAATCTCGGACCGACGATCTATCGTCACTAGCCAACTCCGCAGGACGGACCAAATTCTACAGAAAGAGCAACTTCTTCCCCATTATACTACATCTCCCGACCTCCACCTCAACAATGGTAGAGCTCAGAAGATGGGGGCAATTGATACGACTATTTTGACCGGGTCCGGAGGAGCCAAGTCAACCACGACCAGTCAACCAGCCAAACTACGGCCTCGGGCTCCGGCCCAAGGATCTTACGGGCGGGTCGCGTTTCTCCACCCACGACGAAGGCCCAAGAGATTGCCCACTTCTGTAGCGGAGGAAATCGGGGCCCAAATCGAGGAAGCCTTCGCCAAATATGGCAGCCGCCCCGTGCCATCATGATCCGCCAATTATGGCAGCCACCTTCATGGCTCGCCAAATATGGCAACCGACTTCATGGCCAGACTTAATGGCCATCACTCCCCCGCCATTATGGCCCGACAGTTATGGCAACCGCAATGCCCATTACTCCAGCCTTCATGGCCCGCCAATTATGGCAATCACTCATGGCCATGACTCCACCTTCATGGCGTCATCAAGTGGGCGCAATTAAAGGGGGTCAACACTTCCCCATTTGCACGACCCCATGAATGGCGGCCATGATGTCACGTCATGGCACATTATGAGCAGGATTCGTCTATATGAGAGGGGGGCGGGCGTCATTGGAAGAGAGGGGGGATCTTTGCGATCTACAACCATGGTATCGTATACTATCACTATGACTCCTTCTTCCACCTATAATATTCTTCCTCCAAAGCTCGGCCTGAGGACTCGGGTATCGGTCTCTCCGCGAGCCATACTCGATCCCACCGAGCACCTACACAGATCCGTTCTGACTTAGGCATCGGAGGGGAATTGGTCGGAACCAAGGTCCGACCCCCCTGACGAGCTCCCTCGTCTATTCAGGTCCAGGAGATCCAGCGACGCCGAGGCTACCCCTCAGCGTCCTTCCAACCGGAGCCGAGCGCCCACGTCCCTGAGCCCGTTCGTCTCCTCCACCACGAAGACGTCGCTCTGCCGAGGCTACCCCTCGCCGAGCCGACGCGGGGATCCGCGCGTCCCCCAATGAGCGACTCCGCCTTCAACCGATCCCGGAGGTCGTCGTCTCGCCGAGGCTACCCCTCGGCCCGCCAAAGAACGGAGCCGCGCCTTCCCGCTCGAGCGAACGCGCCATCGGCCGACCCCACCGGTCAGCTCCGTCTCACGCGACTGCCACGGCAACGCGAGGGTCCCGCGTGTCCCCCCCCCCCTTTGACCGCGTTGACCCCGCACTCTCCGTACAATTAATGTGTTCTGTGAAAAATAGCAGAAACACCTGCGATTGACAAAGGAACATTTTGGGTTTTTGCTGCTATGGATGTTGTGACAGCATACCCTTATAGATTTATTCCTAATTTCCTTAATTTCCTGAATAAGTTCTGAGACGTCTATTCTATGAAAAATATATATAATACAACCAAGAAAGTTCCTTATCAAAATAAGGACACATACTAAAGATTGTTTTTGCATCTTTAAAAGAGAAAAGCATGATTTGGGATTATATTTTCAAATGACTCAAATCTCATCGGATCTCCTGAAGAGAAAACCGAACTATCTGTTTAAGCCTAACTATCAAATATGATATAAAAGACCTAGGCAAAAATCTTGGCTTACAAACTTATCATCCAGAAGATGAATACATCATCCAGACGATGAAACTCTCATCCAGAAGATGAACATATCATCCAGAAGATGAAACTCTCATCTAGAAGATGAACACATCATCCAGAGGATGAATATATCATCCAACAGATGAAAATAACATCCAAAAGATGAAAATCATGTGGCATTTAACTTCATACACCCGAAGTTGATGAAGAAACATGGACAATTGTAACCCATTTAAATACACCTATTAGTTGTACAGATATACATAAAGATCTCTTCCATTCGCTGGAAGAGGGGAAGGATGTCCTAGGTCCTGAAGTACCTTACTTGAGTGTCTTTGATACACTCCTATATCTGACCAACTCCACGTTTCTCTATATAGCGTTGGCAGTAAATCTGTAAGCTAGGTACAGTGCACCGCCCAAGCACGTCACTAAACCAGAGCTATGCATCTTTTGCGCTACCTCAAAGGGTCAATATTATAAAGGTATTATCCTCCATGTTAAATGTATTTGCAGATGCATTTTGCATATTATCGCGATGACAACAGACTTTGGGTACATGTTTTACCCACGAAGAAAAAGCTAACTCTTGGAGATTTACAAAGCATGCAACTAAGTAACATCATCCTACCATTCTGAGAAGTCATCATCCAAAAAGCAAATCAAGAGTATGCATAACTACACCCTGAAGTAACTCGCAGACACAATGGCGACTGAGTCATAGACTAGAGATGTGGAGTTATCTACCGAGTCTACAGACCATGCCACTTCCCTAGCTCATCCTTAAGAAGGCTACATCAAAGGCGATGAGACAGAACACACATCTTCAGAAGAGCTCCCTTGTTTTTCAGTAGCTGCCATATATGAGTGACACTTGTAGTATAGATGAGCGATGCTTGTATTTTGTTTTTTCTCTTGGAATGTTGTAAATGAAGATGTATATATGCTTGTACAGATCAGGGGGGAATTAAATATAGAGTTGTACTCTTTTCCCTTAGCTATGGTTTTCTCATTGGGTTTTCCCTAGCCAAAGGATTTAACGAGGCAATCATATTAACATTGGATCCAGAAGTATCAACCCCTGGTGATATCCACGGAACGGGGGAAGCTAAAGAGACTTGTAGTCTCTAAACCAGGATCCAGAAGTATCCACCCCTTGTGATACTCATAAGCACTATGAATCCTGAAGCATTCTTATGTCTATTTTACAAATGATGGATGAATAAGGGGAAGTGTTGTGAATGGGCCTTGGCCCTTGGTATCCATCATCTTGTAACGTTTTGTCACGTCCTGCTTTCCATTCTACCGGGAGCAAGGACGCGAGCAGGTCCGAGGTGTGCTTAAAACAAGGAGGAGTACTTTTTTCTTTTCTTTTTCTTTTCTTCCTCCTTGGTTTAAATACACTAAGCGTCTGTGTAAACTGTAGGTCCTTGCATGTAAATTTAAGAAACAGCTCAAACGACATTATTACATATCCAGCGTAACGAATTTAAGATACATTTTGGGCCTAGCATGGCCAATACAAACAAACACACAAATTATATTATTAAAATAGAAAATGTTGATGCGAAGGTACAAATGTTCTATTCCTTTGAGGGCAGGTACTCTACGTAATCGTCAAGTGCTGGCTCGACCTCCACTGGAATGTCCTCCACAAAATCACTCTTAATACCTGACGGACATTTCATAAAACAAAAATTGAAATGTCCGTCAGCGAGGTTTACTCGGCAAGTAATTTCCGCAAAAGAAGGATTAAGTATTTAAAATTGATCCAAGATGAACTTAAAGTTAAGCAATAAGTTTAATTTAAAAGAGTTATAACAGTTAAACATTTGCAGCAAATTGCAACCTGCAGCAATTTAATCATTTGATAGCAATTTGCAATATTATTAGCAACTTGTAACAATTTAACATTTGATAACAAAACTGTAACGTAGTTAGAAACCTGCAAAAGAAGACGTTAGAGCAATATTTAATGACCAATTTATTCTAGTGCCAAGTCCACGACCAAGGGTACGAGAAATGACTAACATGCGCCCTGTTACGGGAGCCAATCCGAAACGCCACTCACCGACCCCATAGGGTGACGGTCAGGTTCTAACCTCCATAAGTGGTGGAGGTATTCGATAGGTGCATCCAGTCATTTCGTAACATTTGTGACCATAGACTACCCCAATCCCACGGGTCAAGTCAAGTGCCGGGTCAAAGTACATGTACTATCTATTTTAAAATTCAATCATATGAATTCCATCAGTTGTTCAGTCTATTTTATTTAATTTGCATCGTATTAGATGTGTATGATGTCTCATCAGTCCATTCAATAATCTCAACCAATTTCACAGTTTTGTGATTTAGTTACACAATTATACGAAGCATAGAAATGCACAATAATTTAAAGAAACGAGCATAAAAACGGTTTTACTAAGCAAATGAGGATAAATAAGTTTAAAATATTTTTCTAAGGCTAGTAGTAATCTTTCATGATCTTAAATTAATTAGCAGGGATTTTTCTTAATTTATACGACCCAACAACTAATTTAAAAACGAGAAAACGATTTTTTCATTATATTTCAAAGATTTCTCTGGGGCAAACCATACGTTAGAATTCTTCCAACAAGGGGTCAAAACGACCATCTCATTTAGTACTACGACATATATTATTCTCGTACGTTGGTGTACGTGAAAATCTTTAGTTACTAATTTATAAGTAAAAGTAGCTAAATTAAATTTTATTTTTAAAAATTCACCGCGAGAAATATACCTGCCTTTTAGCGATGAAACTAGCGCCAATGTGTCTGTTTCGTCGTTTCGGATTTTCTGGGCCTTATCCAGTATTTTTCTGAGACACATACAATTTATTATGAATTTAAAACGAATCAGCCTTATTAATATGTGTGTGTGTGTGTGTGTTTGTTTGTATGTATACGTATACGTATACGTACCTATTCCTCACGTCGCTATTACTGTTCACCGAAGCAGCTCACGGGGCTTATGAGTTGGCACGTTTGCCGTCGGCGATAGAGGCGGCAGGGGAGGTGACGAAGTTGGCGAGGGACTCGGGGACATCGACGGTAGCACGGTGGCGACGATAGCGGCACCAGCGATGGTGGAGAACGGTGACAGTGAGCGATAGAAGGAGATGCAGCTGGAAGAGAGAGGATCGGGGCGGAGGGGCTTCTCGTGGTGGCATCCAGTGGCACTGTCTACGCGCGTAGGAGGCGAACTCGGGGGGGCAGTCAGACGCAGTGGCGTTGAGCGGCATGGCGGAGCGACAGTAGCAGCAGCAGCAGCAGCTTGTTGCTTTGACGCAGTGGCAGAGCGGAGAGAGGGGCACTGGCTTCGTCGGAGAGACGTCGGCAAGGGGGAGGCAGACGGAGGAGGTGGGTGGCAGCACGGCGGCGTTGGAGGAGGGAGGGGTTCAAGTGGGAGGAGTGTGGGAGTGGTGGAGCTGAAGAGCTCGGCGATGGGCAGGCGGTGCTGTCCTGGTTGCGGCGTCGTTGGTGGCCATATAGGAAGGTCAGAGCTCACGACGGAGCTTAGGCATCGTCTTCGGAGGCATGGGTGTGTCAGAGGGGATGGGAGAGGTCGAGGGGGGTTTGGACGCGGGGGTGTCAGGGTGTTGCTGTTGGGCTTGCTGCGGGCTGTCGTGGAGCTAGGCGGGCGACGGAGCACCATTGCTACGTTAGAGGGGGAGAGGAGGAGTAGGCGAAGGTGCTGTGGGCGGAGGAGCGGGGAGGCTGAGCGGCGGGGCATGCCAGCGATGGGAGGAGGAGGAGGAGAGCGTGGGTGAGGGAGGAGTGCGTGAACGTGAAGAATGAAGGGAGCTGTGTAGTTTATTTATAGGGTTTAAAAATATATTGATATTCATATAACTAATGATGATGGTGATAATAATAATGATATTAAATCGTATGTTGGATCTGACCAACTTAGGGATGTGAGTTAATGTGGTGGGTTATGGTATTAATTTAGTGGGGTTAGGGGTAAATGGTAACTAGTAATAGTAATTAGTAAGAGTGAAAGTAATTAGGGAATGCAATTTAGTAAAAACGAAGTAATATTACGTCGTTTTCGCACACAACTTCGAAAAATTCCCAAAACACAACCACGGGTTCGTATCGTCGCGAGGATCGCGAATAAGAAGTCCATTTCAGAGTTTGAGTTCGGAGATATGAGTTTTGGGTCAAAACGTTTGGGGGGCGGATTTGCGGGTTCTAGGTCGATTTGACTCTAGAAAAATACGAAACTAATACTAGGAGTACTAATTGATCATATGATCATACTGTAGAAGTTTGAAATTGTTTTGATAACGATTGTATAGAAAATTAATTGATACGGCTATATCAGTAATAATTAAGTAGAAAATATTATATAAATTATATAAACTTTTTGACGACATTTAAACTTACAAATACATGTCATAACTAGTATGATTTATAAAGTATAAAAATACGTAGAATACGAAAATACATGTACTGATGGATACGGGTTCTCACATCATACCCTCCTTAAAATAATTCCGTCCTCGGAATTTAAAAGATCGATTATTGCCTAAGCAATTTAAACGATCGAAGGAAATTTTAATGAATGACAATGACATAATAAAAGAAGTTGTAAATAGTATGAAATATAATGTGAAATCATATCTTCAAGAAAACAAGAGATGTTACTAATAAATATATACTTATTAACATCACCATAGTTTCCGCAACTAGTCCCGAAACCAGTATTATCACAATAATTACATCAACTATTCAAGCAGCCAAAAGTTAATACAAGCTAATGGTGTTACATGAAAATGATAGTTATTATGATAACATCTGTTCGAACTTGAAACCTGAGGTGATAAGCTAGTAGCAAGCTAATCAAACCACGCCAAATGGAAGATCATAAAGTTTAAAATGTTAACTCGGGCTAATGGTGACTAACGGGGCCTAGACAAGGAAGTCATCAATAATATAGCATACAAAGACAAAATGACTAATCTATATGCATTCATGTTGTTATACCTAACCAGCCTAGCACAAATGATATCAACTCCCATAAGGCCCAAAAAAGCCAACGTCCAAAACACCACAAATAAACAAGTACAAGGCCAACTTCTAAGGACCATACTTAACACTATACTTATCACTGCCAATCCTTTAATCAATGCCCATAACACCAAATAACAGTCCAACACTGAAATCATTATCCAAATCCAAGCATAAGATCGACATCCAACTTCAACACCTAAGGCCAACAGCATGTCAATACCCATCGATAACGATACTCCTTGTCAACACCAACAGTCGACATCCACAACTCTCATCATCAACCCCAAACAAGCCAACAACCAAAAACATACAGTCCAGTAAACCCGAAGGAGTGAACCCAAGGAGATGCCCAAGCGGGACACCAATAGGGGAAAGATCCAGGGCAATGAGATGAAAAGAAGCCCAAGAATCGCGACTTGCAAGATCTCAACCACACAGCGGTGTTGAGGGTGGCGGTGAGGATCGTCACTAAACCCAAAAATCCCAAAAATCCATAACGTCGGAGGGCCATCGATGGTTGTCGATCCATGTCGTGCGGCGATCACGGTTTCTTGGTGGCGACGGGTGGCGTCGCAGAGCTCTAGGCGAGGTCGGAGGAGCTTAAGGCGAGGGGTTGGGCTCGCGAAGGAAGAGGCACAGTGAAGGGGTGGGCGTCGTCGCGATGGAGAGGAAGCCACATGATGGGTTTGGTGAGGGAATAGATGAGGGGTTTAAATGGGGCCTCGAAGTCGTCGATAGTGTAGGGTAGGCAGACCGGGGCTCGAGGAGAGGATGCGGACAAAAGGAAATAAAGAGGGGGAGATGGTAGGTAGGAAAAAGGATTCAAACCCAATGGGGAATTGGGTACAAGATGAAATTAGTGGATAGAAGAGGAATAAGAGCTCAAGAAAGATGAGGAAGATATAATGCCTACACTTGCACGTCGCGGTTTTGGCTCGTCTCAATTCTCTAGCACCATTCTCAAATACTTCTGAGCGTCCTTTGATCTGCTTCTGTTATCAAACTTAAACTTCGTACGATCGAGAAATTCGAATGCTACCCTCCTTATAAAAAAGTGTAGCTGTTATTTAGGTGAACTGAATGCGACTAGGAAGTATTCTAAGAATAAGTATGACGATCGAAAGGCCATCACAAGAAGGACGATAGCGATGAATAGTTCTATCTTATAGAAGGTCACTCTAATTCTAACTTAGAAATTTAGATAGTGCACTCGTAAGAACTTAGGACATCACATATAGCCTCAGAACGGCTATTGACTTGAGCATACGACCTTGCCAACTTTCAACTTTGGTAGTTGTAGTATGCAACCATCTACTTGGATAAATTGTGTACTAATGGAAATACCACATCTTCGAAGCAGGGGATCAATACCATAGTTGTTGGACTTGTTTTATCCTCAAATTTCTTAGCATCCGCTTTGCTTTGGCTCAGCGACTTGAAAAGGGTTCTTAACTTTCTGGTTTTCACTAAGAAAGTCAATCAGTGGTCTTGGTTTAGCTATCATAGTGAATAAATAGGAAACTACTCTACTGGTTGTTAATATAATAGTTGGAGCAGATGTCATAATAGGCAGTCTTAACATTGGTACCACCCGGCGTGCGTCAAATCGACGTAAAGGGAAAGGTTCAGACATATCCGTGATTACTGGCTATGCAGCTTCAGCTTCTCTAGTTGTCGTGATGAATGCTTGACACCTAGCCTGGTTCAGCTTGGCCTGATGAAAGACTCGGTGTTGTGGAGCTAGGGGTGGTTTACGTGGTGCTTATCCAGAAACTCCTGCCATCGTAGTCGCTTTCTTGATAATGTACTGAGGGCAGTTCCTGATAGAGTGCTCATATGCTCCACAGACCAAACATTGATTCAGTAGCAGGCGACAGTTCTTCTTAACATGTCCCTTTTGGTTGCAATGGAAGCACATCATCTGAGATCGTTTGTTGGTCGGAGGAGTATGCCTCTTGAAAGTAGTAGTCTTCATCGGTCGGAGGGCGTCTCCCGGTGGTTCCATAGGATGCTTCCATTGGAATACTTTACAGAGTTTGTCAACAGCCTCATGGAAAATTTGTCGTTGAATTTCCAGTATTTCTCTTACGACACCCAAGATGTCGTTGTCGGTGACGCCGTGAGTATTTGGTCAACCTTCCATACTTCAAGACAAACCGCAATGGAAGTTAGGTGAAAAATCTATTCTAGTTGTATCCTTAGATATTAATGTCGTCTAAACCGATCTTAAAGTATTTGCAAAAGCATGACCTGCATGGGCTGCCACTAAAATCGGTCACGCCCTGCTTTCTATTCTACCAAGAGCGAGCGAGCGGGTTCGCGGTGTGCTTAAAACAAGGTGTACCTTTTTTCTTTTCTTTTCTTTTCTTTTTCTTTTCTTCCTCCTTGGTTTAAACACACTAAGCGTCTTTGTAAAGTGCAGGTCCTTGCATGCAAATTTAAGACATAGCTCAAATGCCATTATTACATATTCAGCATATAGAATTTAAGATACATTTTGGGCCTAGAATGGCCAATACAAACAAACACACAAATTACATTATTAAAATAGGAAATGCTGATGCGAAGATACAAATGTTCTAATCCTCTGAGGGCAGGTACTCCACGTACTTGTCAAGTGCTGGCTCGACCTCTACTGGAATGTCCTCCACAAAATCACTCTCATTACCTGACGGACATTTTATAAAACAAAAATTGAAATGTACGTCAGCGAGGTTTACTCGACAAGTAATTTCTGCAAAAGAAGGATTAAGTATTTAAAATTGATCCAAGCTGAACTTAAAATCAAGCTATTGATGGGTAAAATCCGCTCACAATGAATTTGTATTGAAGTGGGGAATCAAGGCACAATGATTACAAGTGTTGCGTTGATGACGAGGCTAATCATGATTTGAGAATGATTTGTAGATGAGGATCTCAAGGTCGCCCGTCAATCGAAGTAGGTCGCCCGCCAGTTGATGAAGGTTGCTCGTCAGTTGGCGAAGGTTGGTGCAGATCGCTCGTCCGCTGATAGCTGGGGCGAACTTTCTGCAAGAAGAGCAACTCGTCAGAAAGGCTAGGCCGGCTGTCAGCCCGCAGTCCCTCCGATGCTTAAGTCAGCTGGTGACTATTTGGAGAATGTCGGACACGCAGGGTGATCTTAGAGGCAGATCGACGCTTGCTTGGCGAACTAGTGTGGAAGGCACGAATATATGGAGGATATTCGGCCTTCAATATAAGTAGATGTGTTAGGGTTTCTTACAGATTAGCAAAAACCAACCTCTTTCTCGCTGGAGGAGAGGGGGTATTTATAGGCTGCTGGAGTCGGTTGATTTTGTTGAGCTGTCGGTGTCAGGGTGTCATGGATTCGGCCGTTGAGGTCAGTGCCGAACACGTCAGACGCGCTTTTGTCAGGCCGTCAAAGTCGGAAGTGTCAGACGTGCTTTTGTCAGGCTGTCTGGCGGCGAAACGGCTAGGGACGTTTTTGGTAGGCTGTCAGGTGGTAAAGTGGCCAGGTGCACTTTTGGTAGGCTAACAGGTGGCGAAGCGGTCAGATGCGCTTTTGTCAGACTTTGTCTGTAGTGAAACTGGCAGTGATGTTTGTGGCGGGTCACCTCCCTCCTTGAGCGGACTGCTTTGGGGCGGAGAGGTAGGCGAGCTGCCTCTGGGGCGAGCTACTCTGGGGGGAGCTAGCATGGAGCGTGTGCGATCTACCGAAGGACTCCTCTTTGATTCGGATGATGAGCTTGCTGCTTTGCTTAGGCGAGCTTCTCTGCGATTCGTCGAGCTTCTACATGCCTCGATGAACTAGGTCTCATTGTGGAGATTCGACGGGCCATGACTTGGGCTTTGAACATGCAGGCCTAGATCAACTGGGCCGATCTTGAGGTCGTAACAATTGCCCCTGTCATTCGAGTTCGAAACGGGAAGTCCGGCTCGGCTCGGATGATGCGCTCCACTCTCCATTGGATGACAATTATAGAATTAAATGTGAGATAACCGGTGAATCTATAAGTCATTATGACGATTCGGTAGTGGGGAGAAATCGAGGCACCCAGCCACTCAGAGCACGTCACATGCCGCGTACGGCTCTGGGGAGAAGCTGAGGCGACGCCTCCGCCTCAGATCTTGCCACGTGGCCCACCTTCAATGGTTGAGATCGACCGATGCCCTTTATAAAACAGAGGGAGGGGAAACGGTTGAGGGTTTTTGCATTCGAATTTCAAAAGGCTTCTCTTCTCTTCTGCTTTCGAGAGTTCTTGTCGTCGGTCATTGCTTCGTCGGAGCTCCATTGATCTTCTTCTTTTCTAGGTATTTTCTTGATCTATCAATGGTTTCTTTTAGTTCTTCAGCTTTTAATTCGAATGCAGCGGGGAACTTTGGAGAGCCTGGGAGTGGGAGTGCTGCAGCAGCGGAGGAGACGATGGTATGGACGGAGGAGTGAGAATCACATCTTGTTATTCCTTCGATGTCGACGGCGGGGGGAGCCTAGAGGAGGGAGCGAGGGCTTGGATTGGGCTTCGGTAGAGTCAGGGCCACGGTCCCTGTGGAGATTAGGGCCATTCAGTGCAAAACAAGTACCATCAGTCTTCCCGAGATCTGCTCTAAATACATTCGGCCACCTTGCACAGTTCGCCTCCCCGAACCCAATGAAAGGGTCAGTTCACCAAGAGATAACGAAGTCGGAGTCTACTACCCGACCTTCCAGCTCGGAGTGCGGTTTCTGCTCAACCCCCACCTCCTTCACTTGCTGAACTTCCTCGTGCTTCCTCTCTTCCAACTAACGCCGGACTCCATCAGCTCAATGGTTGGCTTCGTTGTCCTCTGCACTGTCAGCGGGATAAGTCCGAGCATCTCGCTCTTCCAGCATTTCTTTGAGACGAAGAAGAAGGGGATGTATCATTGTGTTAGTGCGAGGAGGGGTCGACATCTCATCCTTGAGTTGCCGAGCAATGTGAGAGGGTGGAGGGAAAGGTTTGTCTTTGTCTTGATGCCGATGAACTCGGTGTTGAGGTCGAACTGGGGGACACTGAATCCCTTAGTGAATAAAGGAGTGACCCTGGAGGGGCAAGACCTGGAGAACTCCAAGATCTTTGAGGAGATCCCCGAAGTGATCCGGAAGCATGCGAACTTGATTAAGGGCGACCAGTACGTCCAGTTTTTCTGGCCCGAAGGTATTGTGATCTTGGCGACCTTCTCCCTATACGCTCACCCTGATCTTTCTTCTCTCTGCAGGTGTGGATATGATTCTTTTGCAGGAGGAGTTGATGAGGAGGGCTATGGAACCGACGACCTCGGAGCCATAGCCAAGAAGCCTTCTGCCGAGGAGAAAGGCAAGGGGGTGACGATCGAGAACTTAGTGAGGAAGTCAGGGCAGAAAAGGAACTCTGGGGTCGTCATTGGGGCCGAGAGGGGTGAGCGCGACAAGAGAGCAAGGGAGACGCCTGTGGCAAATGTTCGTCAGTGAGGCGGTGCAAGGCAGCTCCATCGACCTTGGCGCTGGTGAGAAAGAGGTGACGCCCCGGAGCTCGTCGACTCAGGGCGCCCCTGTGACACGGACCTACAGGGTTCCGATCGAACGTTGACCTTACGAATGCCCCCTTGGAAGCAGGGGGAGCCGGGGAATCCGAGCTATGAGCCCATGCTTGCCCGCTTTAAGGCGATGAAGGCTGAGGTTCATGCCATCCCGAAGGGAGGACTCTTCGCAACGAGCTACTTGGTGGGCAACATGGAGTTGGTGTTCGATGAGGCCGGTGTCACAGCTCGTCTAGCGAAGAACAGTCTATTGCCAAGGGATCGTGAGTTCCTATCTAACGTTGGTCCAGAGCGCCTCTGTGTACGGAAATCTGGCACAGTATGCAGGTCTGCCGCTCTCTCTCTTCTCCACACTACCGGTCGTCTTTCTTCCACGTGTACTTATGTTTTCTGTTCCTCCTATTGGCGGTCACGGCAATGGTGTCCTTGCAGTGTCATACTACCATGATCAGGCTCAAGGCAACCCATAGAAAGACTAAGGCTGATCTCCAGGCAGCCACGGATAAGCCGCGGGCGATAGAGGCCAAATTCGAGGAGGTCACCGGGAGTCTGCAGGATAGGGAGGATCGACTGGAGCAGCTTCGGGGGTGGTATGCGACTCAGAAGGAGGAGATCGTGAAGCTGGAGAAGATTGTGACAGGGCTAGAGCAGCAGCTTCGGGAAGAGGAGGATCGAAGGGTCGCTGCCATGAACGCCCACTCCACGGAAATGGAGGCCAAGGGGGTGGAGATTGCTGGTCTCAAGCGACAGGTGGCATCACTGAAGACGATAGATCTGGAGGCCAAGAAGGCATGGGCCACCCGTAAGTACCAGGAGGAGGAGTACCTCCCTATGATGAGGTCGATGAGGGCAGAAGGTGTCGAAGAGAGGTTGCAGGCGGGCTTCAAGAAAGTGGAGGCGAGGTTAGGAAGCTGTACCCTGCCCTGGAGGTCGAATTCTCCAAGTTTGACTATGGCCTTCAATGATGAAGATGATGAGGTGGAGGCTCAGGGGGGAGGCGACGTCGGTTCGGGTGGAGGTGACCATGGCGCCGCGTAATCTTCGGGAGGTGGAGCGTTTATGTAGGGTCGGTCTCGAGGCCATGCGTAGGACCTTAGGAGGTTCCCCTTATTTATCTTTTGTGCTTGTGTTGCTGCTTATCGCCACTTTCTTCCTTAGTGTGTAAGCCCCAAACTTTCTGCTTGGAAGTGGCTAAGGCCCAGGAGAAGCAGAATGTTGTGGAGTCTGAGTGTGATTGAGTTGGGGTGAGAGCGGGCCGGATGTCGAGAGTATAGTTCGGCCCTAGCCCATCGGAGTGAGCTTGAGGGGTGGTGCGAGCCCACAGCTCGGGCCTTAACCCACAGGCGCATATCGAGGACGAAGCTCATAAGCTTGCCCTGGAGTTTGAGAAGTCTATCGAGGGCGAACCACTTAAGCTTGCCCAGGAGTTGAGGGAGGGGAGGGTGCGATCCGTAGCTCGGTCCTTAACCCACCGGTGCCTATCGAGGGTGAAGCTCGTAAGCTTGCCCCTGAGTTGATGGAGGGAAGGGTGCGAGCCGTAGCGCGGTCCTTAACCCAACGGTGCCTATCGAGGGCGAAGCCCGTAAGATTTCCCTGAAGTTGATGGAGGGGAGGGTGCAAGCCATAGCTCGGTCCTTAACCCACCTGCGCCTATCAAAGGCAAAGCTCGTAATCTTGCCCCGGAATTGATGGAGGGGAGGGTGCGAGTTGTAGCTCCGTCCTTAACCCACTGATGCCTATCGAAGGCGAAGCTCGTAAGCTTACCCTGGAGTTTGAGAAGTCTATCGAGGGCGAAGCACTTAAGCTTGCCCCGAAGTTGAGGGAGGGGAGGGTGCGAGTCGTAGCTCGGTCCTTAACCCGCCGGTGACTATCAAGAGCGACGCTCGTAATCTTGCCCCGGAGTTTGAGAAGTCTATCGAGGGCGAAGCACTTAAGCTTACCCCAGAGTTGATGGAGGGAGGGTGCGAGCCATAGCTCGTTCATTAACCCACCGGCGCCTATCGAGGGTGAAGCTCGTAAGCTTGCCCCAGATTTGATGGAGGGGAGGGTGTGAGCCGTAGCTTGTTAGTTCTTGGGTTCAAGACTAATGGTGTTTTGATGAAGATCAATACATTATGTCAGTTGCTAATCAATCTTATGTTTAATTCTCAGTTTATCTTAATGATTATATGTTGACGAGACAAATAATAATGATTGGAGGATGATGCAATGGATATATTAAAGACCTCCAAGAGTGATGGTGTGCCCAAGCTTGTATATAGTCGTGAAGATCATCTAATGAAGCCAAAGCTTGGAGTATGATGATGGATGAACATCTAGAGGAGCAATGACAAAGCTTGGAGCTTGATGAAGGGAAGCTCATCAAGGGGTGCCAAAGCTTGGAGATGATTGGGAGCTTCAAGGTATCTTGAGCTTGAAGACTTAGACTTCAGGAGATGCACTATATAATTCTATTACTTGTATTTCTCTTTTTGAGTCTAGGATTATTGTAATGCCTTGATAGATGGTCATACTCTCATGCATATGCATTTAACCATCTTAGTGAGCCTTATGATTATCATAGAATCCAACTCAATAGGTTCATCTTGCCCAAAGACTCAATTGGAGTCTCTGGCTCTCCAACTGTCGCCTGATGAAGGTTTTACAGTCGACTGGATGATTCCAGACGCCTGTCAAGCCTTTTACAGTCGACTGTAGTGCACTACTCAAGTCAACATTTTTATTGACTCTTCTTGAGCTTTTCGCCTCAGTCGACTGATGTTCAATTTACAGTCGCCTTTATCTCTACAGACGCCTGGAAATTGATCTACAGTCGTCTGTGCACAACTTGCATTTTCTGGGCTTAATCCCAAATTGGAAGGCAGTCGACTGATGAAGTATTTACAGTCGCCTGTATATTTATAGTCGCCTGTGAAATGGTTATCAATCGTCTGAAAGGTGTAAGTGTGAAAGTTGCATCTCTCTGTTTTATTTCCATCCCCTGCAGCAGTTGCCTGCTGAAGGATATACAGTCGACTGTCTGTTATACAGTTGCCTGTGTAGTCTACTACATTCGACTATCCTGGCTCAGATTATAGCCGTTGGGGTTTTTCTAGCCGTTGAACAGTCTACTGCCAGTTGTTCATCAGTCGACTGTCTGTGCCGTAAACTGCCAAAATCTAGCCGTTTCAGATTTCTTCTCTTTGGATTTTTGTTTAGTTTTATAGGCTCTTCTTGGCTTCCTATATATAGGAGATGGCTTAGTTCATTTAGAACTCTTGGGTTATATTGAATATCTTTGAGAATCAATAGCCACTCCTAATCTCTCTCATTTCTTTCTCATGAGCATGTTCCTCTTCATGCATTGAAGCTAGCTCATAGGGAAACTCTCCAAGAGATCTAATTCTCATTCCTTTCTTGGAGATCATCTTTCTTCTCTTCATTTCATACACTCAAGTGAGAAGTGTTAGGATTCATTCCTAGAAGAGAGAAGATCATCAAGTACAATCAAAGCCTCATCTCAAGCATTTGGTCATTCACTTGCATGCCTTCTTCATCGTATTGGTAAGATCATATCAAGGCATATGTAAGTGTTATTTCATTTCACCTTTGTGATACCCCTAATTCTCTTTTGTGGGAATTAGATACTCTCTTTGTAGGAGTTACTCTTTTTGTGAGAGTTTGGTTCTTTCTGTGTGTAAGAACAAATCCGCTGTGTGAGGTCTCTCTGTGTGAGAGTAAGGATTTCTCTGTGTGAGAATCCAAATCCTCTGTGCGAGGTATCTCTGTGTAAGATTGTATTCACTTCTCTTTGTAGGAATCATAGTGAATATTGGTGTGGCTAGACGTACACAAGTTTTGGGGAACCTGGGTAAAATCCTTATGTTTACGATTGTTGTTGTTGAGCATACACTTTAATTTCCGCTGCTTATTGTACTTTAATTTCAGTAACTTTAATTAAGCACTTTGCTTGCCATTACACTATTTCCTCCCTCTAGGGTGTGTGTGTGTGTGTGTGTGTGTGTGTGTGTGTGTGTGTGTGTGTGTAGCCCCGCAAGGTCCCTTACATAGCTCGGTCCTTAACCCACCGGCTCCTATCGAGGGCGAAGCTCGTAAGCTTGCACTGGAGTTTGAGAAGTCTATTGAGGGCGAAGCACTTAAGCTTGCCCCGAAGTTGAGGGAGGGGAGGGTGCGAGCCGTAGCTCGATACTTAACCCACCGGTGCCTATCGAGGACGAAGCTCGTAAGCTTGCCCTAGAGTTTGAGAAGTGTATCGAGGGCGAAGCACTTAAGCTTGCCCCAAAGTTGAGGGAGGGGAGGATGTGAGCCGTAGCTCGGTCCTTAACCCCCCTGGCGCCTATCGAGGGCAAAGAATGTAAGCTTGCCCTGGAGTTGATGGAGGGGAGGGTGCGAGCCATAGCTCGGTCCTTAACCCACTGGCACCTATCGATGGCGAAGCTCGTAAGCTTGCCCCAGAGTTGATGGAGGGGAGGGTGCAAGCCGTAGCTCGGTCCTTAACCCATCGGCGCCTATCGAGGGCAAAGCTCGTAAGTTTGCCCCAGAGTTTGAGAAGTCTATCAAGGGCGAAGCTCGTAAGCTTGCCCAGAGTTGATGGAGGGGAGGGTGCAAACCGTAGCTTGGTCCTTAACCCACCGGCGCCTATTAAGGGCAAAGCTCGTAAGCTTGCCCCAGAGTTGAGGGTGGGGAGGATGAGAGCTGTAGCTCTCTCCTTAACCCACTAGTGCCTATCGAGGGTGAAGCTCATAAGCTTGCCACAAATTTTGAGAAGTCTATCGAGGGCGAAGCTCGTAAGCTTGCCCCGGAGTTGAGGGAGGGGAGGTGCGAGCCGTAGCTTGGTCCTTAACCCACAAGCGCCTATCGAGGGTGAAGCTCGTAAGCTTGCCCCAGAGTTGATGGAGGGGAGGGTGTGAGCCATAGCACGGTCCTTAACCAGCCAGCGCCTATCGAGGGCAAAGCTCGTAAGCTTTCCTCGGAGTTTGAGAAGTCTATCGAGTGCGAAGCTCGTAAGCTTGCCCCAGAGTTGATAGAGGGGAGGGTGTGAACCGTAGCTCGGTCCTTAACCCACCGGCGCCTATCGAGGGCAAAGCTCGTAAGCTTGCCCTGGAGTTTGAGAATTCTATCGAGGGCAATGCTCATAAGCTTGCCCCGGAGTTGATGGAGGGGAGGGTGCGAACCGTAGCTCGGTCCTTAACCCACCGGCGCCTATCGAGGGCAAAGCTCGTAAGCTTGCCCTGGAGTTTGAGAAGTCTATCGAGGGCAATGCTCATAAGCTTGCCCCGGAGTTGATGGAGGGGAGGGTGCGAACCGTAGCTCGGTCCTTAACCCACCGGCGCCTATCGAGGGCAAAGCTCCTAAGCTTGCCCCGAAGTTGAGGGAGGGGAGGGTGCGAACCATAGCTCTCTCCTTAATCCACCGGTGCCTATCGAGGGCGAAGCTCGTAAGCTTGCCGTAATTTTGAGAAGTCTATCGAGGGCGAAGCTCGTAAGCTTTCCCTGGAGTTGATGGAGGGGAGGGTGCGAGCCGTAGCTCGGTCCTTAACCCACCGGTGCCTATCGAGGACGAAGCTCGTAAGCTTGCCCCGGAGTTGATGGAGGGGAGGGTGTAAGCCGTAGCTCAGTCTTTAACCCACCGGTGCCTATCGAGGGCAAATCTCGTAAGCTTGCCCCGGAGTTTGAGAAGTCTATCGAGGGCGAAGCTCGTAAGCTTGCCCCAGAGTTGATGGAGGGGAGGGTGCGAACTGTAGCTCGGTCCTTAACCCACTGGCGCCTATCGAGTGCAAAGCTCGTAAGCTTGCCCCAAAGTTTGAGAAGTCTATCAAGGGCGAAGCTCGTAAGCTTGCCCCGGAGTTGATGGAGGGGAGGGTGTGAACCGTAGCTTGGTCCTTAACCCACCGGTGCCTATCGAGGGCAAAGCTCGTAAGCTTGCCCCGGAGTTGATGGAGGGGAGGGTGTGAGTCATAACTCGGTCATTAACCCACCGATGCTTATCCAGGGCGAAGCTCGTAAGCTTGTCCCGGAGTTTGAGAATATTTGAGGGGAGCTGAAAGTTTCAAATGGAGATGACAATATTTGAGAGTATACATAGAAAATGATAGTTATATTTACAAAGCTATTGATAATATCTGAGTAAATGCTCATCATTCCTATGGCGGGCTAGCTCGCCGCCTTCCATGGTTTGTCATCGAGGTCCTCCCGATTATTGACTAGTTCGACCAGCTGGGCTTGCTTGGGCTCTTTGTGTTTGGTGGAGCCGACGTAGCAGCTTCGGGACAGTCTCTGGCTCCCTCGCACTTGTCCAACCCCCTGCGGAGTCTGGAACTTGATCATTTGATGTAGGAGTGAGGGAAGAGCTTCGATGGTGGTCATGTATGGCCGCCCTATGATGCCATTGTATGTTGATGCGATGTCGACGACAATGAATTACGTCATCCGAGTGACGATTCTCGGCTCCTCCCCCAGAGACATTGGTAGGGTGATAACTCCGACGATGGGAACCGAGTGGCCGGTGAAGCCAACAATCGGACACGTACATGGCCTCAGATCTACTTGCTTCAGCCCCATCTTCTCGATCGTTAACATAAAAAGAATGTGCATGAGCTTTCGGTGTCGATCAAGAGACGGTTGACTATGGCCGTTCCAATTTAGGCTTCGATGACGATGGCGTCATCATGTGGTAGATCGATCCCCTACAAGTCGTCGTCCAAGAATGAGATGGGGGGACGAGATACTCTCCTTCGCTTTACTTCGTCACCCACGCCCATCGTTAACACTTGTCGAGCGTACACCTTTCGACCGAGGCCAACACACCACCCGAGGATGGCCCACCGCATATCACGTCTATGCACATGACTGCTCTAGGCTGGCGAGGGACATCTTGCTCAGCATGAACCTCTCCACCTGGGTGAAGAGTGCATCCAGATCGGTGGGCGGATCTTTGAGGAGTGACTTGTGCAGGCTCCGGTTGGTCATTCCTTTTTTGAAGGCCGCCATGGCGAGCTCATCTCTGCAGCACGCGAAGCCAAGCCTTTCCTTCTGGAAACGATGCAAATTCTTTCAGATCGTTTCCCCTTCTTTCTGGACTATCAAAAATAGATAGTCTACATGTTTCTTCCTTCTCCGTTCCGTCCTGAACTGCTGGCAGAACTTACGGGATAGGTCGTCGAAGACTTCGACAGAGCGGGCGGGCATGCCATTGTACCACTCTAATACCAATTTTTTCAGAGTCATTTGGAAGCCTCGGTATAGGAGTGTATCATCTGCGCCTTGAATCTCCATTGCCCCTTTATATCGTGTCACATGTTCGAGGGGATCGCCCGCACCATCGTACAGTTCAAGCTAAGGAAGCTTGAACCTACGAGGTATCGGGGCCGCGGTCACTCGTCTGGCCAGAGGGTTAGCCACTTCTGGGTAGGGTGGTCTGATTCGAGATCAATATTACATATTTAACCCCCCCATTTAGCCCTATTTTGTGCTCATGTGATGCTATATTGTTCTCTAATACATTCGTATTTTGTACACCATCGTTTATTAGAGAAATCACTCTATTTGAGCATAAAACAGAAATTAACGGAGTATTTCTGCACTTTTTATATTTTTCCTAACTTGGTCTCGATTTCACGATTCCAACGTCTATTTATTTGTATTTTTCTGAGATCTGTGCTAATTACTGTGAATTTTTGAATGCAGAATACCATTTAATTGGAGAAATACGCACGAAATACGGCCGAAAATACGGATATACGGCGGCGTATGCGTACCAACTCAAATACGGGCCACGTGGCTCGATCTCAGCCGCTCAGTCTTCATCCAATGTCTGACATCAAAGGATTTACGAGCGGTCGACGTGGGACGCTTATGGCCGTTGGATCTCAATCCAACGGCCCGCACGCGAGGAGAACGAACTCGAGGAGCGGATCACCCCTTGGTGACGTGGCAAGATCTGGGGCGTCGTTTTCAGATCCAAGGGACGAAATGCGCGGCAATCGAATCGAAGCGGAGCTGAGAAATCGGGCGACGTGTCACGCTCTTAACGCTTTCTCGCTTCGATCGACGGACGCAATCATTCCAGTCGAACGAAGGCGGAGGGGGAATTACATGTCGAGCGGGGAGCCGTGGCGAGATCTTAGCCGTCGCCCGCTCGATCCAACGGCATTGAAGCACACGTATACATGCACAGCAGCAGACGCAGAGCGGAGCGGGGAGATCTCGTCCGTCCGATCTCTCGATCGAATGGTCCATAGCCATCCCGAAGTGATCTCGGAGAGCTAAGCGGATGCGCGAGAGTGGATCCATAGCCTGGCCACGTGGCGCGACGAGAGCACATCCCGCTCTAAATCAACGGCCCATATCAGCGGGCGGCAGCGAATTCGGATTTTAAGGCGATTTGGTGTGATTTTTAACCCGATACGCACAGTAAACCCGCAATGAGCCTATATAAGCGTATTTCTAGGGTTTTTTGTCGTATTCTGGGCGTATTGGAGGCTCTAGGAGCCGTATTTCTCCTCTGAAAAATTCTGTAAAATTCCAGAGGCTGTTCTTCATTTTTTCCAGAGAGTTTTGAGGCTTATATTGGAGATTTGGTGATGAATTCTTAAACTTATACCCCGTATTTGATGCTTTTCTATTGTATTTGGCTATTAGAATGAAGTATTTTGCTATGAACTTTGATTTTTCCTGCATTATGAGTAGCTAAATCTTATTTGTGTATGGTATGGAGTAGTTAGGGGATGTGAATCGTATTCGTTTGGTTGAATATCATTGTGCTTAATCGATAACGTCGCTAAAGTTGTGAACTTCGTTATTAAATCCTCTTTTTCATCTTCCAAAAGAAGTGACTGAGTTGATGATCGCCCCAAAAGGGTGAGTTTTGATCTCTCTAAAAGAGAGTTTCATACCGTAGTTGTAAGATTATAACTTTAGCAACGATTTTATTCATATTGTGCTTTAACCCCCAAAAGGGTATTTTCCGATGAGTTACTCCCAAAAGGAGAATTCGTTGAGTTATATTGAGTATTTTCCGGTGAATTGCTCTCAAAAAGAGAATTCATTGTGTTATATTCGTCAACCAAGTTAATACGAATTATTGATCCTAACGAACCCATATCATGTGCATACTTTTCGTCGATACTTTCATACACGACTCTTCTTTGTTCGTATTGTTCGCACATCACCATCACGCACTTTCATCACCATCATTATTGAAGTGGTTAGTGAAGGATCCTGTCAAAACAAGGACGTTAGGATCGAATAATAAAGTAGAGACTTACGCTTGCGTATGCGGCACCGTAATCTCTGAACTTCGCCCTCGGATTCGCCACAACGGTCAGTACTTCGTTACGGAGGATCGAAGCAATGTTTCACCGCCTAAATCTCTATTTAGAAGAGGATTTTAGAAGAAGAACACAAGTTGCCTTATGCAAACTTATGGCATGGTAAGATTAGTATAAATGCCTTACCATTGGGTCCTATTTATAGGCTTTAGGGGTAGTTATTGTAGGAAATAACTAAATATAAGCTTATTAGCCTATATTAGCACATTTACTTATCCTCTTCTTCATTCACTTATCAAGTGCCTTTTTGCACTTATAAAGTGACTTTTTCCACTTATCGAGTGGTCCTTTTCACACGAGAAAAGGTTCCCTTCGGGCACGCTTTCGTGCACGCGACATCTGAGGTCCGTATACCCTCATACATCCCCTCATGGGTGTATTCATGTCGTCCATATCCAACATCTCTCACTCACACTTGAGGGGATTGTAAGGAAACATCTTTTCCTTTAACTCTTCTATTTGTCATACCGAGAAATAGGCCGTGTGACCGTCATGCGCATAGAGTCCGCTGTTTGTGCACTTGTTAGAGATACACAACACTCCTCGAGGTGCAAAGTTGAGTAGATTAACGCATGCTTTACCCTAGATTATTTCTTCACATTTCTTATACTTTATCTTCAACAATTGAATCCCATCTGGATTACAATTGGCTGGCCAGCTTTGAATCTCTAAAGTCCAAATGTGAATATGAAATTAATCTTCCTCTTCTTGCGATCCTTTCGATCTTGACTTGACTTGCTTTTCTAACATGCCCCGCCTGACCGAATTGACAATAGTCCATAAGCAACATGCTAAGATAGCAATCACCCAGTCAAATCTAAAGGAACCAATTAGAGTCCATAAGGGTAACGAGTTAAGGCCCATGTGGTCTTTGGGTCTCACATAATAGTGAACACAATTACTATTCTAACCCAATGGTCAAATGCATACGTAGTATGAATACGTATTACAACATCACTCCTTTCACAGGGAGCGTATGTCTTAATGATGTTATAAGGATGATGATCAGACACCACAATGTCTGATTTTGAGTCCCTTTTACTACTCAAATTCTGGACCCACATCCCGCATAAGACAGATAGGATTTAAGAATCCTCTTAGATCTTTTGTAAGCATCCATATGATGCAGATCTTTCATACGACCATTTTGTTTAAGTCATGACTCTAAATCATCCGTCTGACGATTTTGACTTTAAACAGGTCTCATCTTTATTTTATCTGTCTGATATAATAAAGGCGGTTGCTCATGTGAGAGAGCCAACCTCAATCTGTCCGACATACTAGAAAATATAGCTGAGATTTTAAAATGTTGTAACGGCCTGTTTTACAAGTCGTGATTGACTGCTGTGTACGTCTATTTTTACAACGTTCTTTCAGTTATTTTCGTCCGAGTGATTCTTCGTTCGTGCGTCGACACGAGCGCGTCATGGTTTTCAGTTTGACCGTAGCGTAATTTTTAGCTGTAAATCGTAATTATTACTAATTTCATTAATTAAGGGTTAATCTCTAGTTATTAATTGCTAGTAAATGTTTAAATCACTAATTACTTTTAATTAAAAGTTAATTTATAATTATTTTAACTAACTTATTTTTACTAATCACTTTTAACTGTAAATGTCTAAGTTACTTATTACTTTTTATTACTAATCACTTTTTATAAACTACTAATTACTTTACCTGGTTATCTTACCCTAACCTAATTAAATCCCACCGAAAGATGTTGGTGAGATCCAACATCTGTAATCAAGTCTCCTGCCATCAACAACTTCAATTTAAGTTGTTCCCTTCCCTTCTCCTTTCTTAAACACCACAGCAGCATCCCACAGAAACAGACGGTAACATCATCAACCCAGCAACCTCCTACACCAACATCACCATCGCCACCACCTCCATCGCCACCACCAAATCGATCACCACCATCTCCATACAACCCAACATCTCCTCCACAAATCAGCCATCCACCCCATTACAACCCAAAATCAAAAAAACCAGTTTACAAATCCAAAAACAAACCAAGGAGAATCAAACAGAAACCACAAATCAAAAATCCCAAATTGAACCCCACACATCAACCCCAACTATCGGAGGAGCCGTCGCATCCCTGAATCCGCTCGTGCAAACCCCGATCCCCAATCGCCCCACCGGATCCACCAGCCACTGCCCCAACCCCGCCTGGAGATCGTCGCCACCCGCCTTCAAGAGCCGCCGCCGTTCAGCTCCGGAAGCCCCCACCTCCGATCCGTCGCTTGCCGCCGTTCCCCGACCCCGATCCGCCGCCCGCCGTCTTCGAGCAGTCTCGCCGCCCTCGGATCCGACGCGCCCCCCGCCGGATCACGCCGCCCACGCCCCGATCCGCGCCCGCCGTCGCTCCAGACCCCGCCCCGGCCTCCGTACGCCGCCCCCGAGCCAGATCCGCTCGCCCCGTGCCTCGGATCCGCGGTCGTTGCCGCCTCCTCTCGCCCCGATCGCCCTGCACGAAATCAAAAAAAAAAAGAGAAATAAAAAAAGAAGGGAAAGAGAGGCAGAGAGAGGAGACGAGAAAGAGGGAGAGAACAGAGTGAGAAGGGGGGGTTATAATGTAAGTTATTATTATTATTATTATTATTATTATTATTATAATAGCTATAAGTTATATTATTATAATTAAGTGTTATTATATCTTCTTATTAAGTTATTTAGTTTACAGTTAAGATTATTATTAACTTAGTTCTTTATAAAGTTTCACTATGTAGTCTTATTAAGTTACTACTGTAAAAGTGGCATATAAGTTAGTAAATGATTTGTATAGGTTAACAACTAATAAGTTTAGTTAATGGTAGTTAAGTGAACTTAATATTAGTTCTTCCAGCCGCTAGCACCTTTTATTAAGTTAGTGTAAATTAGCTTACAAATTGATAACCACTAGCCTGACGACACTAGTCTACTTGATGCAGATAAAACGTACGGCACGTCACCACTACCTGGACCCCCTCACCCGCGTCAAGGCAAGTATTTATTGAAATTAAATTTGGAACAACTGCTTAAATTAGTGTAACATATCATTTTAACAAACTCTTAACGTACATGTTGCATTTATTTAGTAGATGAACGTTTTATCAATGTTTATCCGTTTTAAGAGTAACTTTCTTTACTTGTTATTAAATTGAACCCAAACGGAACAGAGGGTGTGTCACGACCCCCGGAAACATGTGTAGAATGTATTGCAAACCTGGTCTTTAAACCTGGTCTTTAAAACTTAGCATCAAACTCAGTTTCAATATGTTTGACAAATTCTAATAGCCGGAAATTATGTTTCACTTTACTTATTGCTCTTTTTACTTAACAGTACTGCTATTGCTTTTCGCATGTTAACAAGATAAACAAATTGGAAAAGACATGTTACTACACATATGTGATAACCGTCGAATACAGACGGGGTGAAACCATCGACTACAGATGGGGTGAAACTCAATCAGTAAATAAACATACACAAAAAGCCGAGTTGGCTACTCCCGTCAGGTCATGTGTGACTAGTCTGGCTCGTGTTCCAGTAGGGTCACATATGACTAGTCTGGCTCGTGTTCCAGTATACGGCGGTACACTTTGGGTGGGGTTGGTCCATTGCAGTAGGATTTGTGAGTGTGTCTCGAACACGATTACGGCCCCTCCGGTGGAGGCAGCCAATGAGTGGAGCGTCACGGTAAAACCACCGGTGATAAGGTGTATCGAGAACATTTCACCTACCCAGGCATGGACTTATCACGAGCACAAACAATCAAATACTCAACATACAACTGTTTTACTTTACTTTTAACTGCAAAAATATCCATGCATGCTCGTACTTTACTTTCTGCACTTATTATTTATAACTGTGTACTAACGCTCTTTTGTCATCTTATACTTGTTCCACATTTCATTATTTTAAATATCTTGCCGAGCTTATCGCTGACATATATTTCAACGTGTTTTGAAATATATGTTAGGTTTAGAGACAGAGTACCCAGAGGACCATACCTTTGAGGATACCACTTTAGAGGTGGACCCCGCTGACCAGAACTACGAAGACACTGAGATCCTCCCTGCAGAAGACTAGAGCGGGACATTTATATTTCAGTTTATTATTTGTATTATTATTTTCAGGTGTGTTTGTTTTCAGCAGATTGTACGGCCATGCTAGGCCTTAATTGTTTGTGTGTTTACTTTGGACGCTGGTATTGTAATGTAATAATTATTTGTGCTGTTTCTGAGAAATTCGCGTGCAGGGACTTGCCTTCGCTAAAATTACGCTTATTGTGCTTAAGTCAAAGAAGGGAAAAAAAAATAAGTACCTCTTCTTTGCTTTAAGCACATGCGGACCCGCTCGCGTTCTCGCCCCCAAGTATACTGGGAAGCGGGGCGTGACAGGTTTTAGTGGTGGCCCACGCAGGTCCTCTTGCACTCTGCGAGACACTTTAGAAATGGTATAAATATTATTACTAACCAGATCGTTCGGAGAAACTAGTACACAAATATTTACTTGTTTGATTGCAGCATGGCAGATCGACCCAACGCTCGTAATGGAAATGGTGACGCCTACAACGAGATCGTGGGACTCGTAAGAGAAATGATAAAACTTCAAGCTCGATTACTCTCTGCGCTCAATCGTTTCGCCCCTCATCTGGTCAGAGATCCTGAAGACCAAGCGTTCCAGTCCAGTCAAGGTTTAATCTACAACGCCCATGCGCCAAGGACATCTGTCGATCTAACACTCGATGAGGAAATGCTAGGAGCAGCATTTAACTATGAGGATATAGATGAACTTCGAGAGACGACCCAAGTTGGAGGGAGTAAGCATTCTGAGGAACCAACAAGAGACGCCCCTGGACCAATACAAACTGCACTGTTTAAAAGGTCCGCACCTCCAGTCAACAACCGATATCAGATGAAGTGCCACCATTGTAACCGACAAGGGCATGTCAAGAAGGACTGTCGGATATTGTTGAGGCAATGCCTGATATGCGGAGCATCTGAACACGCTACCAGGGACTGCACTCGTCGCACCAAAAAGCCAACAACTACTCAGCATGGACCACCTCTGGCTCCACAACAGAAGTCTCTTACATTGGCAAGGCAGAACCAGCCAAGACATCAGATTTTCACTGTGACAGCCGCAGAGACCGAGTCAGATGGACAAGTGATTTCAGGTATTACTTAAACCCTTCTTTTATAGTGCTTATATTATATGCATGGGTTACTTGTTTATCGTTTGCTAAGATACTTCTTATGTACTATGTGTTGTATTGATAGCCTCTCATCCAGCTCTATCCCTTTTTGATTCGGGAGCCACTCACTGCCTCATATCCCGATGATTTGTAGAGAAACATTCTATTCATGTTGACTCTCTACCAAATCACTTGAGTTTCACTACTGCGAATGGAGTAGTGAGGACTTCTTTTGATTATCGATCTTGCCCCATGGTGATTTATGGACACGAGATGTTCGCAGACTTTATGATAGTCGACATGTCAACTTCGATGCGATATTCGATATGGATTGGTTAGGAAATTTCTACGCTACTATCGATTGTCATAACAAGAAAGTAGTGTTCGAAATCTCTGATCATCCTGTATTTGAATTCATAAGTGGAGATCGTTCACTTGGACCTATCAAGTCTCGGGCTAAGCCGAACAAACTAATCATTGCATCGATGCAAGTTGAGCCCGAGAAACCTAGAGTGGTTCGAGACTTTGCGGACGTATTTCCTGAAGATATTTCGGAATTACCGCCTGATCAAACTCTGGAATTTACTATCGACCTTATGCCAAACACACGACCTATTTCGAAGGCTCCTTATCGCATGGCTCCTGCTGAACTAGAGGAACTTCGGAAACAACTCGACGACCTGTTGCAGAAGGGATTGATTCATCCCCGAGTATCTCCTTGGAGTGCGCCAGTTCTTTTTGTCAAGAAGAAGGATGGTGCTAGAGATCCTGAGACGAGTCAAACGTGACGTGCAAGCGTATGCTGTTGCGTCTTTTCATCTTGTTGAGCTCGTTCTAACCCTACTTTCATCTTGTACCCGGTTTTTCCATAGGTTTGAATTCTTTTCCCACCTACCACCTTCCCCTCATTATTGCCTTTTTGTCTTCATTCTCTCCTCGAGCCCCATTTCCGCCTAGCCTACCCTACCATACCCTACCCTACCCTATCATGACTTTCGGCACCCCCTTTAAACCCTCACCCCTTTTTCCTTTTTTAAACCCCCTCTCCTTCCTCACCAAGACACCACATGGCTCCCCCTTCACCCCGACTTCACCCTCTCCCCCCATTTTTAAACCCCATCTCCTTCCTTACTAAGCCATCCCACGGTTTCCCCTTTCGCTCTGACATCGCCCATTCCTCCTCCCGGCCTCTTCCTCAAGCGAGCTCGACCCGACCTCGCATCGCTGCTCCGATCTCCGATCCGTCGACCTCACCCGAAGATCCGACAGCTTCTGCTCCACCCCATCCCGGAGGTCCCCGCCACGTCGGACATTCACAGCCCTCGTCGCCACGGATCGACAGCCACTGATGGCCCCTCGACATTCTGTTTTGGGATTCTTGGCCTTAGCGACAGCCCTCGCCGCCGCCCTCGCTATTGCCGTGTGGTCGGGATATTGGGAACCTGCAGCTCTTGGTATTCTTTGGAATTCCTTTTTCTGGTTCTTCCCCCTTGAGCTGCCCCGCTTCGATTCCATCTTAGGGCCGCTCCTTCGTGTTTGTTAGTTCGTGAGTTTTTGGTCGTTGAATTGCTTAGGACTGATGGTGATAACCGTAGATGTCGACCAATGGTATTGGCAAGCAGTATCATTGGGATTGAGTATTGGCTTGCTTTTGGCCTTAGGTGTTGAAGTTGGATGTCGGTCCTGTGCTCGGATTTGGGAGACGTCTAGGATGTTGACTTCTTGTTGGATGTTATAGAGATTGTTGGAAAAAAGTTGTAGCGATGATCTTGACCCTCGAGAATTGGCCTTATATCTGCCTATTAGTGTTGATCTGGATATTGGCTTGTAATTTGGTAGCGTGACAGTGAAGTCCTTTGTGTTCGGCTGGTTAAGTTGTAACCTCGCGGATACACTAGATTTAGCCCTTACGTTTTTGTATGCTATGGCGATGATTTACATGATTAAGACCATGTAGTCATCATTTATATGAGTTGAGAATTTTAGACGTTATGTTCATCTTTTTGGTGTGTTTCAAATAGCTTGCTACTGACTTATCACCTCCGGTTCCAAGTTCGAACCGATATCATCATCGTAATAGCTCCCATTTTCATGTAGTGCCATTATCTCGTATTTTGGCTACTTGATAAATTCGGAAGTAACCATGGGATGATACTAGGTTCTGAAACTAGATACGAAAACTGCGGTGATGTCAATAGTATGTATCCATCTCTTGTTTTCTTGATGCTGTGATATCACATTATATTTCATGTTATTAACAACTTGTTTTATTATATTGCGGTCGTTCGTCAAGCCTTCCGGTCGATCGTTTAAATTGCTTAGGCAATTATCGATCCTCTTAAATTCCGAGGACGGAATTATTCTAAGGAGGATAGGATGTAACGGCCTGTTTTACAAGTCGTGATTGACTGCTGTGTACGTCTATTTTTACAACGTTCTTTCAGTTATTTTCGTCCGAGTGATTCTTCGTTCGTGCGTCGACACGAGCGCGTCATGGTTTTCAGTTTGACCGTAGCGTAATTTTTAGCTGTAAATCGTAATTATTACTAATTTCATTAATTAAGGGTTAATCTCTAGTTATTAATTGCTAGTAAATGTTTAAATCACTAATTACTTTTAATTAAAAGTTAATTTATAATTATTTTAACTAACTTATTTTTACTAATCACTTTTAACTGTAAATGTCTAAGTTACTTATTACTTTTTATTACTAATCACTTTTTATAAACTACTAATTACTTTACCTGGTTATCTTACCCTAACCTAATTAAATCCCACCGAAAGATGTTGGTGAGATCCAACATCTGTAATCAAGTCTCCTGCCATCAACAACTTCAATTTAAGTTGTTCCCTTCCCTTCTCCTTTCTTAAACACCACAGCAGCATCCCACAGAAACAGACGGTAACATCATCAACCCAGCAACCTCCTACACCAACATCACCATCGCCACCACCTCCATCGCCACCACCAAATCGATCACCACCATCTCCATACAACCCAACATCTCCTCCACAAATCAGCCATCCACCCCATTACAACCCAAAATCAAAAAAACCAGTTTACAAATCCAAAAACAAACCAAGGAGAATCAAACAGAAACCACAAATCAAAAATCCCAAATTGAACCCCACACATCAACCCCAACTATCGGAGGAGCCGTCGCATCCCTGAATCCGCTCGTGCAAACCCCGATCCCCAATCGCCCCACCGGATCCACCAGCCACTGCCCCAACCCCGCCTGGAGATCGTCGCCACCGCCTTCAAGAGCCGCCGCCGTTCAGCTCCGGAAGCCCCCACCTCCGATCCGTCGCTTGCCGCCGTTCCCCGACCCCGATCCGCCGCCCGCCGTCTTCGAGCAGTCTCGCCGCCCTCGGATCCGACGCGCCCCCGCCGGATCACGCCGCCCACGCCCCGATCCGCGCCCGCCGTCGCTCCAGACCCCGCCCCGGCCTCCGTACGCCGCCCCCGAGCCAGATCCGCTCGCCCCGTGCCTCGGATCCGCGGTCGTTGCCGCCTCCTCTCGCCCCGATCGCCCTGCACGAAATCAAAAAAAAAAAGAGAAATAAAAAAAGAAGGGAAAGAGAGGCAGAGAGAGGAGACGAGAAAGAGGGAGAGAACAGAGTGAGAAGGGGGGGTTATAATGTAAGTTATTATTATTATTATTATTATTATTATTATTATTATAGCTATAAGTTATATTATTATAATTAAGTGTTATTATATCTTCTTATTAAGTTATTTAGTTTACAGTTAAGATTATTATTAACTTAGTTCTTTATAAAGTTTCACTATGTAGTCTTATTAAGTTACTACTGTAAAAGTGGCATATAAGTTAGTAAATGATTTGTATAGGTTAACAACTAATAAGTTTAGTTAATGGTAGTTAAGTGAACTTAATATTAGTTCTTCCAGCCGCTAGCACCTTTTATTAAGTTAGTGTAAATTAGCTTACAAATTGATAACCACTAGCCTGACGACACTAGTCTACTTGATGCAGATAAAACGTACGGCACGTCACCACTACCTGGACCCCCTCACCCGCGTCAAGGCAAGTATTTATTGAAATTAAATTTGGAACAACTGCTTAAATTAGTGTAACATATCATTTTAACAAACTCTTAACGTACATGTTGCATTTATTTAGTAGATGAACGTTTTATCAATGTTTATCCGTTTTAAGAGTAACTTTCTTTACTTGTTATTAAATTGAACCCAAACGGAACAGAGGGTGTGTCACGACCCCCGGAAACATGTGTAGAATGTATTGCAAACCTGGTCTTTAAACCTGGTCTTTAAAACTTAGCATCAAACTCAGTTTCAATATGTTTGACAAATTCTAATAGCCGGAAATTATGTTTCACTTTACTTATTGCTCTTTTTACTTAACAGTACTGCTATTGCTTTTCGCATGTTAACAAGATAAACAAATTGGAAAAGACATGTTACTACACATATGTGATAACCGTCGAATACAGACGGGGTGAAACCATCGACTACAGATGGGGTGAAACTCAATCAGTAAATAAACATACACAAAAAGCCGAGTTGGCTACTCCCGTCAGGTCATGTGTGACTAGTCTGGCTCGTGTTCCAGTAGGGTCACATATGACTAGTCTGGCTCGTGTTCCAGTATACGGCGGTACACTTTGGGTGGGGTTGGTCCATTGCAGTAGGATTTGTGAGTGTGTCTCGAACACGATTACGGCCCCTCCGGTGGAGGCAGCCAATGAGTGGAGCGTCACGGTAAAACCACCGGTGATAAGGTGTATCGAGAACATTTCACCTACCCAGGCATGGACTTATCACGAGCACAAACAATCAAATACTCAACATACAACTGTTTTACTTTACTTTTAACTGCAAAAATATCCATGCATGCTCGTACTTTACTTTCTGCACTTATTATTTATAACTGTGTACTAACGCTCTTTTGTCATCTTATACTTGTTCCACATTTCATTATTTTAAATATCTTGCCGAGCTTATCGCTGACATATATTTCAACGTGTTTTGAAATATATGTTAGGTTTAGAGACAGAGTACCCAGAGGACCATACCTTTGAGGATACCACTTTAGAGGTGGACCCCGCTGACCAGAACTACGAAGACACTGAGATCCTCCCTGCAGAAGACTAGAGCGGGACATTTATATTTCAGTTTATTATTTGTATTATTATTTTCAGGTGTGTTTGTTTTCAGCAGATTGTACGGCCATGCTAGGCCTTAATTGTTTGTGTGTTTACTTTGGACGCTGGTATTGTAATGTAATAATTATTTGTGCTGTTTCTGAGAAATTCGCGTGCAGGGACTTGCCTTCGCTAAAATTACGCTTATTGTGCTTAAGTCAAAGAAGGGAGAAAAAAATAAGTACCTCTTCTTTGCTTTAAGCACATGCGGACCCGCTCGCGTTCTCGCCCCCAAGTATACTGGGAAGCGGGGCGTGACAAATGTACACAAACATTTTCTAGAAACTCATATGCAATGTTGAAAAAGAACTTATTCTTTTATTAAATTTGATCTTTTACAGACATGAGAATTTACATTGGTACAACTCAGCTCTTACGCAATCCTTGGGATGATAAGTGTTTGTAAAACACATCTCTGGGGATCGCCTTCGTAAGCGGATCCGCTATCATCTCATGCGTAGATATGTACCTTATGTCTACCTTCTTGGTCTTATCATAGTCTTTTGTAAATTTGTAGCGGATATCAGTGTGTTTGGTCTTATAATGGAATTTTGGATCTTTGACATAGGCTATAGATGCTTGACTGTCACTGTGTATTGGAACAGCACCTGAGTCACTTGCATCAATTAGCATGTCTAAGAACTTCCTAAGCCAAACAGCTTCTTGGACTGCCATGCTAAATGCTACAAACTCGGCTTCCATAGTTGAAAGTGCGATGCAGGATTGTTTCTTGCTACTCCAGGATATTGCACCAGATCCGAGTAGAAAAACATATCCTGAGGTCGATCGTCGCTCATCGAGATCACCCGCCCAATCAGCATCAGTGTAGCCTTCGAGCTTCAAGGCATCTCCTTGATAGCATAAAGCATAATCTGCAGTTTCTTTAATATACCGCATTATCCTCTTAACCGCTTTCCAGTGTACTTGCCCTGGATTGGATTGGTAACGACTTACCATTCCAACGGCAAAACAGATGTCCGGTCTTGTACACATCATAGCGTACATAAGACTACCAACTGCACTGGAATATGAAACTTTTTCCATAATTTCATTTCCCTTTTGGTTCTTAGGACACAATTTCAGACATAAATTATCGCATTTGCTTATAGGAGTATCAATGGACTTGCAGTCCTGCATATTAAAACGTTCTAGAACCTTCTTTATATAAGTCTCTTGTGAATGAGAGAAGTTTCTTCGAACGATTCCTTGAAATCTTAACTCCAAGGATATATGCGGCTTCTCCCATGTCTTTCATCTCAAAAACTGATGAAAGCCAAGCCTTGATATCCATCACAAAGCCATTGTCATTTCCGGCTATTAAAATGTCATCTACGTATAGAGACATAATAACATACTTGCTTTTAATCCTCTTGATATATACACAGTTATCTTCATCAAGCATGGTAAAACCATTTGATAAGACAACTTCTTGAAATCGTATATACCATTGCCTCGAGGATTGTTTAAGACCATATATGGACTTACGAAGTTTACAAACCTTATGTTCGTTTCCTTCTTTTACGAACCCTGTTGGTTGTTCCATATAGATCTCCTCGTCCAATTCTCCATTGAGAAAGGCAGTCTTTACATCCATCTGATGTAATTCGAGGTCTAAGCAAGCTACCATAGCCAGAATCAGGCGAATCGAGGTAAAACGAACAACATGTGAGAAGGTCTCTTCGTAGTCTATCCCTTCCTGTTGCGTAAAACCTTTCGCGACAAGGCGAGCTTTATATCTGTCTATAGAGCCATCAGCCTTATGCTTGATCTTGAGAACCCATTTGTTCCCAATAGCTCTACGTCCTCTGGGTAAGTCAACTAAGTCCCAGACTTAGTTAACTTTCATGGATTCCAACTCCTCCTTCATCGCTTCCATCCATTTGTCTTTTGCAGGGCATGATACGGCATGTTTGAAAGTAGCAGGCTCGTCATCATCGTGTAGTAAAGGCATAAAGGTTTGCGGAAATTCATCCTCAAATCTTAGAGGAGCCAACCTTGTACGACTACTACATCGTATTTGAGATTATTCAAGTCCTTGTTAACTCGAATTTAGATCAATTCTAATATCGCTCCCACTTGGAATGTCGTTAGAAATGCTCCCACTTGGATCATTATTCCCGTATGGAATAGGATTTGCGTCATTCGTATCATCCATTGGTGAAGTTTGAAACGTATTTTCGTCTTCACCAAGAATTCTCCCACTCGAATGAGGTAATCCTTCTTGATCATAAATCTCAAATAGAGATAAGTCCTGGCTTATCTCGCCCTGTCTTGGAAACTCGTTTTCTAAGAAAGTGACATCCCTCGACTCAAATTCAATTAGTCATCCATTGTCTTCCTGACCAATGAAAACATAACCTTTGGAGTTTTCTGCGTATCGTATAAAGATACATTTCCTCTCCCTTGGCCCAAGTTTGCCATACTTATGGGAGGAAATATGTGCGTAGGATGCACACCCCCAAGGTTTTAAAATGTTTAAGTCAGGAGACCTTTGGTTCCACAACTCATAAGGAGTGGAGCTAACTGATTTCGAGGGTACGCGGTTTAAAATGAAAGCGGCCGTCAATAATGTATCACCCCAAAAAGTGATTGGCAAATTAGCTTGCGCCATCATTGAACGGACCATTTCCATCAAAGTCCTATTCCTCCTTTCAGCAACACCATTTTGTTGAGGAGTATAAGGCATAGTCACCTGATGAACTATGCCCTTTTCATCACAAAGTTCCTTAAAACTTGCGGATTGATATTCACCGCCTCTATCGGTTCGCAAGACCTTAATCTTGTGATCTAATTGATTTTCCACCAAACTCATATAGTTTTTAAAGCAGGTTAATGCTTCACTTTTGTGGGATATCAAATAGATATGACCGAATCGGGTGAAGTCATCAATAAAAGTGATGAAATAGGACTTCCCGCGTCTTGTCTTGACATTCATCGGACCACATATGTCTGAATGGATAAGCTGTAATGGAACCTCGGCCCTTGTGCCGGTTCCAAACGGCTTGCGACAAGATTTCCCTACAAGGCAATGTTCGCAGGTCGACATATCGACCTTTGAAACATTGGATAGAGGCCAGTTTGAAGAAGGTCCAATGTCCAGACATGCGAAGTAAGTGAACCAAAGCTTTCAGTTGAAAGGTCTAAAAACCCGATAGAACTCTTTCTTTCCAGGAAGCCAGTACCTTTTTTTATGTATGATACCAGTCGAGTACAAAAACGAAGACCACGTTTGGCAAGTCTATCCATACGCGTTGGTCCAATGTGACCAAGCCTTACGTGCCAACAAATTATATCTGACTCATAAGTCGAAGAATTTGCAACAAGGAAATTTTCATTACAAAATGAGGAGTTATACATTGTATTTAATACAATAAATCCTTTAAATACATACCCAGAACCAATTAGAGTATTATTACAAGACAAGTCCACTTTACAATTATGAAAAAACCAGCTATAACCAAGACCCATTAACACGACCACTGATATAATATTCCTTCGAATATCCGGAGCGAAGAGGACATCATGTAGTAAGATAGTGCGGCCGTTTTCCAAGACGAGCTTGCAAGTCCCAACGCCTTTCACTTCAACACGTGTGTTGTTTCCTACATATATCCACTTTGTTCTTTGGGGTATCCGGTGATACTCCACGAAGGACCGTCTATCCCTTGCTATGTGGTCGGTGGCACCTGAATCAATTATCCAAAATGGATTAGATTCTACAAGAAATATTGAACTAGAAACACATATGTAACTAGTATTACAAGTTACCTTGTCACCTCCATCCGTACAAGAACGGGCATAGTGACCTAACTTGTTGCACTTGAAGCACTTGATCCTCTTCAAGTCTTTCTTCTTGTGCCATTTCTTGTTCCCACCCTTATGTTTGGGATTTTTGGTAGACTCATGTTGCTTATTACGTTCATTAGTAAACTTCGAACGATTTTTCCGTTTCTTTCCCCCGTGTGAGGAACTAGCAACCATGTGCACTTCTGCACTTGGCTTGGCAGCCGCAAGCCGCTCTTCCTCTAACTCGAGGTGCTTAGAAACATCGCTGAAGTTCTTGATGCTCTCATTATGAGTGAGATGCATGTTCATTTGGTCCCACCCATTTGGTAGGGAACGTATGACTGCTTGGATTTGTTGCTCATCAGTGAGCACATGACCTGCATCCTTTAACTCTGAGATTAGATTCGCCATATGTCGCAGATGTTTCCCCATGGAATGATCTGGACGTTTATTGTATGAATCAAATCTTATAGTTAAAGAACGAAGTTTGGACACCGAGGTGCCACCAAACTTCTCCTCAAGCTTGGACCATATGTCCATGGCTAGGTCATGCTCTCGGAAGATGCGCATTGTGTCATCGGCCATACTGGACAATAACGTAATGCGAGCTATCTTGTTCTTCCGAGACCAAGCATCAAAAGCTTCCTTGTCTCGTCTGTGTTGGGCCGTAGTGCCCAACTCAGGTTCAATCATTTTGTTCTTCAGAGTTTCGAGCACGTCTTGCTCCTCTAGAACATATTGTATCTTAATGAACCATAATTTGTAATTATCGCCGTTGAGTTTTTCACCTTTGTTCAACTCAGCGACGATGTTCTTAGCGGCAGAAGACATTTCAGCTTTAAAATGCTGCAAAAGACATGAAAAGAAGGTTCGATCAAAAACATTGCATTAATTTCATATACATAGTCATCATATTGTTACATTTTCATGATTCATTAGTCTCGGCCAGCGGACCGACCAGGGAAATGGCTAGTCCATGGTTCACTACCCCCAGACTGAGCTGAGGTGTCCCACAAACTAGTCCAAAAGACCACTGGTCGAATCATGATCCATTGAGATACTGAATCAATCGAATGTGAAATTTCAGACTAGTTTAATATCACTCCCACTTGGAAAAAAATCCCACTTGAAATGATATTATTCTATTTGATAAGTTACTTTCGAAAAATATTGAAGATGTTGCTCTAGAATTGGAAAGGTCTCTACAATTCCAATCACCATCTAGAACAACTTTCAATATTTCCCCTTCATTTATCAAACGATAGTACTCTTATAGTACTTTGCAGCGGAAAAGCGTTTTTGAAAAACGTATTTTGAAAACGTATTTTTCAAATGTATTTTGCAAACGTATTTTGCAGTATCTTGAAAACGTATTTTTCAAATGCATTTTGCAAACGTATTTTGCAGGGCCTACACCCCATTACAGAGTGACATAGCCGAAATATTTCGACAATTCCTCGGCCATTGCCGGGGTCGTGTCGTGGCCGTGCCAAGGTCAAATTCTTCTTCCTTGCGAAGAGAGAGTTGCCATCGCAACTTGGCCAAGGCCGAACTTTCCTTGAGGGGAGTTTTCTGCAAGCCACCGCCACCGGCTCCCGTATGAATCCAAGCGTTTCCCCCCTACAGGAGAATTTTGCCGCAGACAACTGTCGCCGGCTCTGTAGAGACCGGCCATGCAAGCCACCCCCTCCGGTCATGCAAGCCCCCCCTTTTCCCATGAAAAATAGGGCCAACCGGAGCTTTGCCCTGGCCGAGGCCAAGGGCAGGCAATGACCGTGGCCCTGGCCTCTGCCAGGGCCGGTCGTGGCCCTGGCAGAGGCCAGGGCCGGCCTCGGCCTGGCCCTGGCCCCAGCCAGGGCCTGCCAGGCCCTGGCCTGAGGCCAGGGCGCTGACCCTGGCCTCTGCCAGGGCCGGCAGGGCCCTGGCCCCCGGCCAGGGCCAGCCAGGCCCTGGCCTGGCCGCGGCCCCCTGGCCCTGGCCTGGCCGCAGCCAGGGCCGGCCCTGGCCGGCCAGAGCCGGCCATGAACTGGCCCTGGCCCCTTGGCCATGGCCGGCCATGGCCCATATGGCCATGGCCGGCCTCCCCTTTGCATGGGGTTGGCCGCACACCTCCACCGGAGGGGTGGCCGTGGTTGTTATTGGCCGTAGCCAACCCCCTCCGCATGGGGAGGGGGGATGCATAGCCTCCATGGCCCATATGGCCATAGCGATCATGCACTAAAAATGTCATCTTCTCCGTTGAGAATAACCACCATCGTCTTCTCCGATGAAACACCCGTTCGTCGAGAAAGTAGTTATACTTCAATGGCCGTATGTCGTAAACTACACGCTCCACATGAAGAGAGTTCACATTCCCTATTGAATGGAGACTCAGCATCCATGAAGAGTGCGAGTTTGGCGATATGAACGGTCAGTTCTTCCCGTCACGGAGAGTTCCTGCCATATCCGTAATGACAGAAGACCCTAACGTGAAAAGAACAACTGCTGCGATTCTCTCCGTCATGATGCGCTCCTACCATATCCATAATGGTAGGAAACTCATTCGTCAAAAAGACAACGCCTCGTTCATCGGTGAGACCGGGGCGACGGTTAGACCGGGGCGAACCCGTATGGCTCTGATACCGATGAAGGATCCTGTCAAAACAAGGATGTTAGGATCAAATAATAAAGTAGAGACTTACGCTTGCGTATGCGGCACCGTAATCTCTGAACTTCGCCCTCGGATTCGCCACAATGGTCAGTACTTCGTCACGGAGGATCGAAGCAATGTTTCACCGCCTAAATCTCTATTTAGAAGAGGATTTTAATGGAAGGGAGAAGACGAATACAAGTTGCCTTATGCAAACTTATGGCATGGTAAGATTAGTATAAATGCCTTACCCTTGGGTCCTATTTATAGGCTTTAGGGGTAGTTATTGTAGGAAATAACTAAATATAAGCTATTAGCCTATATTAGCACATTTACTTATCCTCTTCTTCATTCACTTATCAAGTGCCTTTTTGCACTTATAAAGTGACTTTTCCACTTATCGAGTGGTCCTTTTCACACGAGAAAAGGTTCCCTTTGGGCACGCTTTCGTGCACGCGACATCTGAGGTCCGTATACCCTCATACATCCCGTCATGGGTGTATTCATGTCGTCCATATCCAACAGTTAGTTTCTCTTCATCAGATTTCTATTTGATTTGAGCTGTGGTTGCAACAGATTTCCTCCCGAGGATTCGACATCTGGACTCCCAGATTATATTACTTGTACGTACTCTTGCGCTTGAGAGAAGCACTATTTTGGGCCTACCATGGTCGCGCAGGTGACCTATGAGGGCATGCAGGTGATCTTCGATGATCGATACGGCCGCCTCAACTGCCTCGTCCATCATTGGAGTTGTTAGATGAGCCACCTTGGCGCTCAGGGGCGTCCCTTTCCTGCCTCGGGGGAGTCCTACTCCGATCGTGGCTTTATCGTCGACGATCCTTGTGCCTAGGAGATTGGCGGCCTGACCTGTGGATGCTCCCTCCAATCGGCGAGCTATCCACCGGCGGCAGGCTACGTGGGTGCCGTCGGTTTAGGGTTGACACCTCTGGGATCCTACGACTCTCCTCCCAGAGCCTTTCACGCGTGGCAATGAATCGCAGCTGTCGACGTGCGATTTCTTCTTCTACCTGTATTTGTTGAGCTGCAGCCTCCGCCGCTGCGTTAAGCGACCTTAGTTGAACATCAGCTTCTTCCTTGAGGCGCCTCTGATGAGCGGCCTCCATCTCCGCATCGAGATGTCTTTACTGGGTTGCTATCTCTTTGTTGAGCCCCCTCTATCAGGCGGCTACTTCCTCTTCTATCTGGGGATGAAGGCTGTGCCTCACGTTCTAGGGTTGAGGGGGGACGGTGGACGTCCCAGCCCTACCCGCACCCCAATCATTCATCATCTTTGTAAAGGCTTCAAAGCCTTGGTGGATAGCACGGGCCGAGGCATGAATAGCCTCTGCTGTCTCCTTAGGGGGTACATCTTCCAGGGAAGTCCCTCTGAGAGGGCGTGTCTCATCCTCTATGGGATGTTTGCCATGATTAGGACTGTGATTGAACGGGATGGGATTAGACATGGGTGTGACCCCAAGTTCCCACAGACTGCGCCAATTGTTACGGGGTAAAATCCGCTCACAATGAATTTGTATTGAAGTGGGGAATCAAGGGCACGATGATTACAATTGTTGGGTTGATGATGAGGCTAATCACGATTTGAGGACGATTATTAGATGAGGATCTCAAGGTCGACTATCAATTGGAGTAGGTTGCCCGCCAGTTGATGAAGGTTGCTCGTCAGTTGGCGAAGTTCGTCGCAGATCGCTCGTTCGCTTATAGCTGGGGCGAACTTCCTGCAAGAAGAGTAACTCGTCAGAAAGGCTGGGCCGGCTGTCAGCCTGCAACCCCTCTAATGCTTAAGTCAGTTGGTGACTATTTGGAGAATGTCGGACACGCATGACGATCTTAGAGGCAGATCGGTACTTGCGTGGCAAACTAGTGTGGAAGTCACGAATATGTGGAGGATATTCGGCCTTCAATATAAGTAGATGTGTTAGGGTTTCTTACATATTAGAAAAAACCAACCTCTTTCTTGCTGGAGGAGAGGGGGTATTAATATGCTGCTAGAGTTGGTTGTTTTTGCTGAGCTGGCGGTGTCAGCGTGTCAGGGATTCGACCGTTGAGGTCAGGGCTGAACGTGTCAACCACGCTTTTGTCAGGCCATTAGAGCCATAAGGGCCAGGCGCGCTTTTGTCAGGATGTTTGGCGAGGAAACGACAATGGACGCTTTCGGTAGGCTGCCAGATGTCGAAGCGGCTAGGTGCGCTTTTGTCAGACTTTGTCTGTAGTGAAACTGGTAGTGATGTTTGTGGCAGGTCACCTCCCTCCTTGGGTGGACTGCTTCAGGGAAGAGAGGTAGGCGAGCTGCCTCTGGGGCAAGCTACTCTGGGGTGAGCTAGCATGGAGCATGTGCGATCTACCGAACTCTTTGATTCGGATGATGAGCTTGCCACTCTGCTTGGGCGAGCTTCTCTGAGATTCGGCAAGCCTCTCCATGCCTCGGTGAACTAGGTCTCATTGTGGAGATTCGGCGGGCCATGACTTGGGCTTTGAACGTAAGGGCCTAGATCGATTGGGTCGATCTTGAGGTCGTTACACAAGAAATAAGTTTAATTTAAAAGAGTTATAGCAGTTAAACATTCGCAGAAATTTGCAACTTGTAGCAATTTAATCATTTGATAGCAATTTGCTATACTATTAGCAACATGTAACAATTTAACATTTGATAACAAAACTGTAACGTAGTTAGCAACCTGTAGAAGAAAGACGTTTGAGCAATATTTAATGACCAATTTATTCTAGTGCTAAGTCCACGTCCAAGGGTACGAGAAATGACTAACATGCGCCCTTTTACGGGAGCCAATCCAAAACACTACTCACCGACCCCATAGGGCGACGGTCAGGTTCTAACCTCCATAAGCGGTGGAGGTATTCGGTAGGTGCATCTAGTCATTCTGTAACACTTGCGACCATAGAATACCCTAATCCCACTGGTCAAGTCAAGTGCCGGGTCAAAGTACGTGTACTATCTATTTTAAAATTCAATCATATGAATTCCATTAGGTGTTCAGTCTGTTCTATTCAATTTACATCGTATTAGATGCGTATGATGTCTCATCAGTCCATTCAATAATCTCAACCAATTTCACAGATTTGTGAATAAGTTACACAATTATACGAAGCATGAAATTGACAATACTTTAAAGAAACGAGCATAGAAACGGTTTTATCTAAGCAAATAAGGATAAATAAGTTTAAAATATTTTTCCAAGGCTAGTAGTCAGCTTTCAAGATCTTAAAATAATTAACGGGGATTTTCAAAATTTATACGACCCAAAACTAATTTTAAAACGAGAAAATGATTTTTTTCATTATATTTCAAAGCTTTCTATGGGGTAAACCATACGTCAAAATTCTTCCAACAAGAGGTCAAAACCGTCTCATCTAGTACTATATATTTTTCTCGTGCGTTGGTGTACGTGAAAATCTTGAGTTACCAATTTATAAGTGAAAGTAGCTATATTAAATTGTAACTTTAAAAATTCTCTGCGAGAAATGTACTTGCCTTTTGGTGACGAAACCAGCGCCAATGTGTCCCTTTCGTCGTTTCGGATTTTTTGGGCCTTATCTGGTATTTTTTCTGAGACATATACAATTTATTATGAATTTAAAATGAATCAACCTTATTAATATATATATATATATACACGTATTAGTATATGTATACGTATCTATTCCTCGCATCGCTAATACTGTTTACCGAAGCAGCTCGCGGGGCTTATGGGTTGGCGTGTTTGTAGGCGACGATCGAGGTGGCGGGGGAGGCGACGGAGGTGGCTGGGGATTCGGGGACGTCGGCGGCATCGCGGTGGCAGCGGTAGCGGCGCCAATGGCGGCGGAGAATGGCGGCAGCGAGCGGAGGCAGCTAGAAGAGAGAGGAGCGGTGTGGAGGGGCTGCTCGTGGTGGCGTCCAGTGGCATTGTCTGTGCGCGTAGGAGGCAAACTCCGGCGGGGTAGTCTGAGGCGGTGGCGTTGAGCGGCGTGGCGGAGCGACAGTTGCAGCTTGCTGCTTTGATAGGGTGGCGGAGCGGGGGGCGGTGCACTGGCTTCGTCGGAGAGACGTCGACGAGGGGGAGGCATGCAGAGAAGGTAGGTGGCAGCACGACGGCGTCAGAGGAGGGAAGGGTTCGAGTGGGGGAATAGCGGAGCTGAAGAGCTCGGTGATGGGCGGGCGACGCTGTCATGGTTGCGACATCGTTGTTGGCTATGCGGGGAGGTTAGAGCTCACAAAGGAGCTCATGCGTCGTCGTCGAAGGCAAGGGGTGTGTTGGAGGGGATGGGGGAGAGGTCGAGGGGGTTTGGATGTGGGGTGTCGGGGTGTTTCTGGTGGGCTTGCTGCGGGCTGTCGCGGAGCTGGGCAGGCGGCGGAGCGCCGTTGCTATGTCAGAGGGGGGAGGAGGAGCAGGCAGATGTGCTGTGGGTGGAGGAGGGGGAGGCTGAGCGGCGGGGCACACTGACGATGGGAGGAGGAGGAGTGCGTGGGTGAGGGATGAGTGCATGAACGTGAAGAATGAAGGGAGCTCGGTAGTTTATTTATAGGGTTTAAAAATATAATGATATTCATATAACTAAAGATGATGATGATAATAATAATGGTATTAAATCATATGTTGGATCTGACCAACTTAGGGAGGTGAGTTAATGGGGTGGGTTAGGGTATTAATTTAGTGGGGTTAGGGGTAAATGGCAATTAGTAATAGTAATTAGTAAGAGTGAAAGTAATTAGGGGATGTAGTTTAGTAAAAACGAAGTAATACTACGTCGTTTTCGCACACGACTCCGAAAAATTCCCAAAACACAACCACAGGTTCGTATCGTCGTGAGGATCGCGAATACGAAGTCCATTTCAGAGTTTGAGTTACTGAGATACGAGTTTTGGGTTAAAACGTTTGGAGTTCGGATTTACGGGTTCTAGGTCGATTTGACGCTAGAAAAATACGAAAATAATACTGGGAGTACTAATTGATCATAGGATCATACTGTAAAAGTTTGAAATCGTTTTGATAACGTTTATATAGAAAATTAATTTTTACGGCTATATCAGCAATAATTAAGTAGAAAATATTATATAAACTATTTAAACGTTTTGACGACACTTAAACCTACAAATACATGTTATAACTAGTATGATGATACGAAAATATTTTTTATAAAGGATTTTGAAACCATTTTTGATATAAAACTCATGACAAACCATTTTAAAATATATTTAAAGTACAAAAATACGTAGAATACAAAAATACGTGTACTGATGGATACATGTCGTCACACGTTTAATCATATTACTATAATTGATATGGCATCCACCATAAACTATGATTTTCTCAACTCTCAACACTTCTTATATTATTTGTATTTAACAATAAAGCAAAGCAAAACATAGGCGAGGAATAGTTGGAGGGGATTGCTACGTGCACCCACCGTTTTACTCACGTGCACTACCACTTTATTTACGAGCTTGCCATTTACATATTCTTCACAAGCACCACTTATTCTTCTTTTACACTTGTCTGCATCTACTCTCTCTGACGACGACAATAGCTCTAATGACGATTTATTAGGGAAAGGAGCAGGACTGATCAGGTCGAAAGAGGGGCCGGCGTTGTTGCCGGCCGCCGTTCAGCCGTTTTAGCATATGTATATTTTCGGCAAAAATTATTGATCAGGCAAGGTGAGCGTTTACCGTGGCAAATTTGTAAATAAGGGCAAATTTGTACTTGGGCGGTCGTGCGCAGAGTAAAACGGTGGGTGCGCGTAGCAATTCCAAAAGCCAAATTCGCCATAGATCTCTCGGCCTGGTTCGCTCCCTCTCTCTCGTCGTCTTTTTCTGCCACCCATTTGTTTTGATTCGTTTCGTTTCTAATGGCGGAGGAGAAGAAGCAACCGCTGTCTGCTGGTGGTCTGGATGAGAAATGGGACGCGTGTCTCGACCTCGGCATTCGCCGCGTCGCCTACTCTTCGCTCGCCGGAGCCCTTTCTGGATTCATCCTGTTCCGTAAGTTTTTTTTTAAAAAACTGTTGCTTTCCTTCCTTGTGTCCCCTCTTTACTCGGTAAACCCTAGATACGTACCTCGATTTATTTAGGATTCATCCTTTGATTCGATGCGATCAAACTATGAAAAAGTAAAACTGGATCTCAATTTGATGCGGCAAGGCTTCTTTTTTTGTTTTTCATTTTTCATTTTCTTTTTTGAGCGATGTTGGAATGAATTATTTCATGTTGAAGTTTGCATTAGAAGAGAAATTAGCCTTACGATTCATGACGAAATGCAAGGTAATAGACTTAGATCACCTGCGCAGCTGCGCTTTAGTAATAGACTAGTCATAATCTGTGTCCGCATGCACGGTTCATTAAGATTTTCCCCCGCGAGATCTTTGTTCCCAAAAAATTATTTCCACAGCAAAAATTGCGCGGAACAACAAATTAGCGTAAAAATATTTAGCGACATGGACGCCTTCAACGCAGAACAATAAATTCGGCGCGGAACAATAAATTAGCGTTAAAAACGGCGTGTGCGCCTTCCACCCGGGAAATTATTCTCATCTTGTTGCCACATGCGTCGAAGAGACGGTGGGCCCCACGTTGAAGGATAGATCATTCGATTTGCAGCATCATTCGATTTGCAGTATTAAGTGCAAGATAAAGTTTTTTTTCCTAAATGCATTAATTGCGTTCACTTTGCTATTACCCAGAAACTTCCATTCCCCAAAAGTTTCATTTTCCCATAAATTTTCATTTTCATAGAAATGTTTTTCTCTCCAAGACTTTCCATATAATCTCATCTCAACCATTCATTCCTCAAGATTAAATCCAAGCTTTCTATCTATCAACCTGTTTGTCCTAGTCAGCTTGTCCTAGTCAGGCCTAGAATTCAAAAACAGTTGTCAAATGTAATATAGATTATACTAAGATTTTGGCAAGTTGATGCGGTAAGGTGTTTTTTTGTTTTCATTTTTCAGTTTCTTTTTTTTGAGTGAGCTTGGAATGAATTATTTTGTGTTGACGTTTGCATTAGAAGAGAATTCGCCTTACGATTCATGATGAAATGCAAGGTAATAGAAATAGAACACATGCTCTTTTGGTAATATATCATAATAAAATTTTGGCAAGTTGGACTTGAAATAAAGAGATTTGCTATTTTTGAGTGACATTTGTCTACTTGTTATTTGTTGAATACATGTCAATTGAGGTCCAGCAGCAGGAGGCACCCGAATCCTTGTTTCCATCAGAACTTACTGAGGCAATCTATGGGCATGCCCATTTCCTTCATGATAAGCATGATATACTGTGCATGAATGGAAGTTAGGGCCTGTTCTTTTGCATGGAAAGTTGCTGAGAAAGTTGAAATTTGCACTATTCATGTAATGTTCACCAACTTTTCACTGTGGCATATTCTTTTGCTGGAAAATGAAAATGGGAAAGTTTGCTGACGTGGCGGGCTGATTTGATGTCTTTTGGGATTCCTGAGTATGGTTTGTAATACTAGCTTTTTGAGAGGAAAGTTGAGTAAAGTTGGGATTTGTGGGTCCCACTATTTCATCTCTCTCTATCTCTCTCATCTCTCTCACCAACTTTCCACTTTCTCATTCCAACTTTCTACAACCAAAAGAACACAAGAAAGTTGGGTGGACCCCACTTTACTTTCCCAACCTCACTTTTCAATACAACTTTCCACCCAAAAGAACACAAAACTCTATTTTCTCTCTCCTCAGATTCCAAACTTTCCAAACTTTCACATTTCAACTTTCAAGCAAAAGAACATGCCCTTAAATATGAGTTGCCTATTCCAGCAACATATTTTGAGCCAATCTAGGTGATGATGTACTGCTTCATATCCGATTAATCACTGAGCTAGAGTTTCCATATCAGCAGCCCCTTGGTAACCCTACTGACTTGTTGTAGGCTAGTTGAAGTATCTTCCTTAGCTTAGCTTATTTGTTGTTACTAAAAAGGATTAACCTTAAAGAGGATATAACTTGTTGCATGTTAACATCTTCATTTGTTTCCGTGTGTATCTCATTCAAAGTGTATTTGCAATGTGATTTTGGAAAGTCTACAGCAGTGCAACAGCAACACAGATGTGACTGTTGTTTTCCGGGGTTGACTTTGTCGATGTGCAATTCTAAGAATTCATTTTATCTATATTATTCAATGCAGTAAAAATTTAAGTTACCAGAGAAGAAAAACCTTCAACTTCTCATGGGTCACTTTTATCAATGTTTTCTTTCTACTTAAAGGTTTGATAATTTAGAGGATGTCTGTTTGAAGTTGGCCAACACTGACCCCCCTGAATTCCATTATAATTTGGCCCATATGCACTTGGCGGCCCATACGCACTGTTTAAGCCATTTGCTTGATGGCCCAACTAATATACATATCTTGCAACATGTAATATGCACATATATAATGTGGACTGTAGAAGTCTATATGTATATCCAGTCCTTGCTTCATACTATGCCCATTCTAAGTGATAAGTACAAATTAGCTCCTGAAGGTGACTGTGATCTTACTATTAAAGCATTCTAGTTTTCATTCTAGATGCTAACGGCGACTTCTGTTTTTAGGAGAGACCACGATCTTATGGTTATACATATGTATTGTTCTCTTTGTCAAAAGTTGGTCCTGAGGAATTTAATCCTTATAAGATGTGCATTTCCAATAAACATTCCCTTTTAATTGTTTGCTTTTCTAATCTTCTGACGCATCACTCTGCAAATTATTATTTTCCAAATGAAATATAAACTATCTGATTGGCTACTTTGTCAACTATCTCGTACAATATCATATCCCTTATTATCATAGCGGTGAAAATGGATCGTATCTCTAGAGCAGTGGCGGAGCCAGAAATATTTTTTTGGGGGGGGCGAAAACATAATAATAACATATTTTGTTTTCATAAAAGAATACAATTACAAAAATCAGAGTTTCATCATTAATATTAAAATAAACTTACAACACATATCGACGTGTTTTTATATTTTGAAACCGCTTAATGATTACATCATTACCAATTGTATCAAATATGTCTTTTTCTATGAATGTGATCAAGTTATCATTCATCCACTGATCTCCCATGCGATTTCGAAGTCGACTTTTGATGATATTCATTGCTGAAAATGATCTCTCAACTGTAGCTGTTGCGACTGGCAATATCAGTGCTAACTTTAGCAGCAAATAAACTAAGGGGTAGACTTTGTCCTTTTTAGTCATAACAATTCTTTCTGCAAGACTCACCATGCCATTTAATTCTGAAAACTCCTCATTTGATCTCATATCCAAAATAAAAGTGTCAAGTTGGTTATCAAGCTCCAGGAGTTCTATGTCAGAAAACTCATTAGGATAAAATTGTGCAAGTCGAATTAATTTCTCTTTATTGAAAAAGAGAAAGTATCATTTGGACTTAAGCATGCAACACCCAAAAGTAGATCTGTATTTGCATCAGGAAACCGATTGTTAAGCTCTTGAACTTGCATATCGATCACAGTCAGAAAGAATCCCACACGATAATACTGTAGGTTGGTGCATTCTATAGCTTTACGACGAGATCTCCCTCGAGCTACAAATTTTTCATCCATCTTAGGAACATTGATCTTTTGTTTCATACAAAATGTTGACACTTCAAAAAGAAGATTATCCCACCCATCATCTCTCATCAGCTGCATTCTTTTTTTAGAAATACTTACTAGTTCCATAGCATTTACAATATCCTGATCTTTTCTTTGCAATGCCTGCGATAGTTCGTGTGTAATTCCAAGAACATTCTTCATCAAATGTAAACCGAATATAAAATCAAAAGATTGCATTGATTCCAATAATGCATAAGCTTCTGCCCTTTGCTCTGAATTTGCACCATCTTCTTCAACTATTTCAAGTACCTCAATTACAGAATGAAACATCTTGATTAAACTAAGCAAACCATAAAAATGTGAGCTCCAACGTGTATCGCCGGGTCTTTTCAAAGAGCATTCTTGATTTAGGCCTCGTCCACGTGATAATTCACCTTTTTCCAATGCCACAATGAGTTCACTAGCTTGTTTCTCTCGAAGAGTATCACACCGTTTGCAAGATGCTTTAACAACATTTGAAATGTTAGAGACCAAGCTAAACAAAGAGGCGATCTGGATGTGATTTTTTGCTGTAGCAATTAAAGCTAATTGAAGTTGATGAGCAAACCAATGTATATAAAATGCACATCTATTCTCGTTAAGAATTAATGATTTGAGTCCATTAAATTCACCCCGCATGTTGCTCGCTCCGTCATATCCTTGACCTCGTAGCCTTGATATGCTAAGTCCATGCTTAGAAAATAACGCTTCAATTCCTTTCTTTAGTGACGATGCACTTGTTTCCTTAACATGTACAATACCAATAAAGCGTTCAACAACATGACCCATATTATTAACATAGCGCAAAGCCACTGCCATCTGCTCCTTTGTTGAAACATCCCGAGATTCATCAATAAGTATTGAGAACAAGCTTGCATCAAGCTCTCCAATGATAGCATTAGCAGTCTCAATTGCACAAGCATTAACAATATCTTTCTGTATCTCAGGCGAAGTTAATTTGTCATTTTCAGGAGCATTTCGAAGCACAACATTTTTGATATCATCATTGTGGTTAGCAAGAAACTGTAAGAGCTCAAGAAAGTTTCCTCTGTTGGTTGAATCTTCTGACTCGTCATGACCCCGAAAAGCTAGCCCTTGTCGAAGAAGAAAACGAATACAATCAATCGAAGAATTAAGACGGACACGATAGTCATATAAAACTTGATCAGTCTGCTTGGACAATTGTGGTATAATATGTTGCTTTGCATTTAATAAATTTTCGGCCATCTTTCTAGCTTGATTGTGAAAGCTACTAGGGCCTCCAACATGAGTACTAAACCGGTCTTTCTTTTTCCAATTCTTAAACCCTTCGATAACAAAAGAATCACCTCCTCCTTGTTCTCGATTTTCGATTTTGAAAAGATAGCAGTACAAACAAAATGCAGCATCTTTTTCTATACTGTATTCCAACCAATCTGGATATTCAACAAACCAATTTGAATTGAATCTTCGACAATAATTCCCTATTTTTGTTTGTGGAAATTGATGATTGTGAGGTTGACATGGTCCTTTTTGCAAATATGATCTACGAACTTGGTCCCGGATATTCGGATCATAATCTAAAATACGAGTTCGTAAACCGGGGTCAGCAGGAAGATCGGCCAAGTCCACATCAACACGACTTTTCTTTGAAATAGATGGATTGCATTCCTTACTTTCTGGTGCAGGAAGTAAATGCTTGTGTGATATACTTCTATTGAAATACCTTTCCATTGTATATGAAGAATGAAAAGGTCCAATTCTTCTAAATTCTGAAATATAAATATTAATATTATGTTAAAAAATCATATGATCACTATTTTTCAAAGATTCATTCAAACAATTGACAAATTTATAATATGATATGAGAAAACTAATGAAACAAATAAAAGATGTATAATTAGTTTATTTCTTACCTTCCCTTCTTTTTGGTTGACAAAATTACCAACGCTCCTTACTTGTAAGCTTGTAGACTTGTAGCCAACGTCCTAAATAAAAAAATTCATAATAATCATCAAACATCGTAACTAAAATCAAATTAAAGATACCAATATTTAATTTCCACACACAAGATACCAATATCAAATTAAAGATACCAATATGTAATCTCGTAAGTAAAAGTTGTAACTAAAATCACTCATTTATTTTTTAAGGGAAAAAACTGTATAGCAGCTGCAGCATATATGTTTCATTTTATTGGAAATTTAAAAAAATGGAGATACAATGAAAATTTTGACTAAACTTAAAGAAACAAAATTTGATGCCCAAAAAACTATATAATTGAGAGAAAAAGATAAGAAACCTTGTAATTGAATCCGTAAACACTGAACTCTGGTTCTGTTAATCTCAGTAAAATCCAAGCAACTGAAGCAAACACCTGAAAAAATAAATGAAAATAAGTGATAAACTGATAATCAAAATAGTATTTCACCACAAAGGCACAAACGAGTAATGAGTGTCATTCGGTCGAACCTAAGGCTGCGAAGCGCGGCAAGCGCCGAAACAAAGCTGAAGGGTTTGCGTCTTTGCGAAAGCTGGAAGCACTCAAGCACGCACCGAAGACTGAAGCCTGAACCGAACAACCGGACAGATTGAGGCTTTGCGATTGCGAAGCGCCATCACTGGATCGCACCGAAGGGTTTGAGAAGTGCCGAACGGTCGAAGAGATTTCGATTTCTACTGAACTTGTCGCCCGCGTAGAGATTGTGAAGCACTAAAGTCTGAAGCGCCGCTGCGTAGGGTTTGTGAATTTGTGAAGCACTGAAGCGCCGCTGCGAGAGACGGCTGCAAAAATTAAAAATATTGGGTAGTTTTGAAACACAGAATGGGTCTGGGTTTTGTTTTTGTTAAAAAATTTGGGAGGTCATCTTACCATGGGTGACCAGGCCCTTTGATAGCTTTTGAAACGACAACATAAATAAAATTAAAATGGGAAGAGGCAACCACTAGCTAAGCTTTTGAAATGACAGTATGTCAGTACATGAAATAAAATTAAATTTGTAGGGGCAACCACAAGTTTTCTTTTGAAATGACAGTACAATCAAAATTAAATGGGGGGGGGCAACCACTGCAAAGTAACTGCCGCACGTCTCAGCCAGTGGGGGCAATTGCCCCCCTTTGCCCCCCTTCCCTCCGCCACTGAGTCGCATCTATCTTTTACCCTAATCACCATGGGCACACCCGACCCTTGGGTGGTCTAGAGGTCCTCCCCGTCAGAGGTGAGAAAAAAAGAAGAGAAGAGAGTTACGAAAGCAAGAGAGAAAATAGTGATGTAAGGAAGAGGGGAAGAGAGAGCACGTGGGGGAGAGGAGAGCATGAGAGAAAAGGGATGAAGGGGAATATGAAAGAGAGAGCAATGCCAACAGAGAAGAAGGGTAAAAAGGAATAACATTAATTTTTAGTTGTTGGTAATGCTAATCAGGGGAAATTTATGGTAATTGCATAGTTAAGGAGGTATTGTAATAGCAATAGTAATGGAACTGGGCTATATATGCAATTTATCTTTAGTTGCACGTGACAAGCTAAAAAGGATGGACACATGCCGATTCCTTAAATGTAGGACACGTGGACATGGAGACACGATACGGAAATATGATTAACATGAAAGAGAGTGCATATATACATTAATACATAAAAAAATCCATGAATCCAAACGGAGATACACATTTCTAATCAAATAACATATGCAACATTTACGATTTATCATACATTGCAATGATTTTGAAAAAAGCATAGTCGTTTATTCTTCAACTTCCTAGAAAGTATCTTGATTTTTATATCATAGATTCATGATATATCTAAACTCATCATAAATCATCATAGTTTTAAACACTCTTACAACCTTTTCCATTGAGGCATAGTATATACAAATACGATTAAATAACATCTCACTTATGTGAACATTTTATGTGAAGGAAGCATTGTATGCTATGTGAAGGAAGAAATGTATAGTCATTGATATATGAACACAATTAAATAACATTTCAGACAAATAATAAAATGATATGTGAAGAAGTGTATAAGTCATCTAGAACATGTTTCCAATGTTTTCAAAAAGTGTTCTAAACTACAAAACATTGTATATAATTAGGAACACGTCGGAAATGTACCCGCTTTGATTGCGAAGAGTGTCCAATAAGTGTTGGTGTTCGACACTAAAGTCGGTATGCTCAACATGGATATGGCTTCATGTTGGAAGTACCCGTGCTACATAGGTGAAAAGTAATGAAGTAGATCATTGGAAAGTGAAAAGACATTGGATGACTAAGTAAAGAGAATTGGTGGTAGAAAAGGCTGGCCAAAAGTTATCAAAGGAAGGATGTCATATATCAAGATTGGCTGATGGCTGATGCAACCAATATATCTGGCGACCATGACTGCATATATGGATGCAAAAGTGTTCCATAAGGCGTCTACGCATGGCGTCTACGCATCTCAATATGTGAATATACAATATACACAACATTTGACACCGGAGAAGGGAACAAAGAAGCGGAAAATACTTGGAGAAATGTAAGCAGAAGGAAAATTGTAATATGTGGTCAAAATTGATTGTTGTTCTTGTCGATGCCCCTATCACCTATCTTGCATGAGAGTTGGGGAAGAGGGAGTAAGGATTGAACTCATTGGACCCTAAACTTCCTTAACAGTTCAAAATGGGGGCTCACTGTCCCAACAAGTCTCTTTAAATTTAGAGGGAAACTAGGGGGTTATCTGCAATTGGATTAGGATTAATATAATTTATAGGGTATTATCTTTAACTATATGGATTTGTTCAGAAATTTGTTTTGGTATGACACAGAAGCTAAACACAAATTGTAGTAAGCTAAAGAGGGATAAGTGTTTCTTGTTTACTCCTTGGTGAATGGTAACTGCACTGTAGGACTTGTTTACTTCATCTGTTTGTCATCAATAAATTTTAATTTTGATTTTTGTGGGCTTTAGTTGCACGTATATTAGGACCAGTAGAACTTAAAACAATATCTAACTTGATCTTGTCTTTTGTGAATTCAGTTAAGTATTTGTTTGTATATTGAACATGGGTTAAATTCCACTTGGAATTAGATGTTCATGAAGCAACTGTTTTTTGTTTAGGTGGTGGGCTTTCAGCAACCGGTGGTATTAGTAATTGTACAGCAGTACTCCCACTCTGCCCCCCCCCCCCCCCCCCCCCCCCCCCCCCCCCGGGGGGGTGTGTGTTACTTTTGAAGTTTTTTTGTCAATTGAGCTTTGGACCGTATCTTTCCTTATTAAAAAATGCGTGAACGTGCTGATCTCTTTCGGGGTTTCATTTGGATTTATCCTTGTATTTGTCTTTTTAATTCTTCTGCCCGTTTTTGTTCTAGACGGCAATACAATATTTTAAAACTGCGTAGACCCTATTATTCACTAAATGAACTTTTTGATTTTTTTGTAAACATGTCTTCCACAGAAACATAACTTTCTTATTATTTCTTCCTAATAATGCCATTTTCCTAGTCCATATCTTTGGAACCAATCAACTTATGGACATTTTAAAGTTGTAGATATTGTGATTGTAATTACAAAAACCAAGAAACCTGAAAATACTACTAGAACATCCCAATCCATCCATAATGAAGTTGATGCTATGAAGAATTACTATATGTAGAATTTCTAGGCTCAGCGATTTCCTGATCGAAAATGAGAAGTGTTCAGAATGATGATATATGGCTAACTTCGGCTCCTAGCTTTAAGGTACTATATAGATTCAGAGTCTTGCACATATTAGTTTGGAATCAAGCTCAGAAGGCATATGAAAAAACTTAGAGAGAGAGAGAGAGAGTTTGGAATCAAGCTCAGAAGGCATATGAAAAAACTTAGAGAGAGAGAGAGAGAGAGAGAGAGAGAGAGAGAGAGAGAGAGAGAGAGAGAGAGAGAGACTTCCTAGAGAGAGAGAAGAGAGAGAGAGAGAGAGAGAGACTTCCTTTATTGTTATTTGTTGGGGTTGAGTGGGAAGTCTAGTTGAGGCCAATGCAGCAGTTGTTAGTAGAAGCTATACTAAATTTCAGATCACATGTGGCGCACGATGAATCTTTCCCGCAAGACAAGAATTTAATGACATAATTTGTATTAAGGGTGCGAACCAAATCAAAAGACTTTTTAAGTTTATAAAGTTAATCAATCATTCTGATCACACTACTTTCTCTAAGACCGACGATGCAGTCACTTTTACAAGACAAACCAATTCATTTGTGGTAGCAATTTGATAAAGAGATGATACTTTTGCTTTTAAAAAAAAATCCTTAAACATGGAATTTGATCATGAGATGAACTTGAGAATGACACACAATTCCTCTCTTCCTCAAAAGATGCATGTATTATTTCCAGTGGATGATTAGTGGAGAGAGTTAACTAGAAGAGAGAAATATAAGATATTGTTTTCTTTAATTTAGAAAAGTTCATGAGTTATATAAATTGTAAAGCAATACGTGCCTACAACTGGTATATTGTGAATAAGCATATGCATGATGTAATAGTAACTTGCATGAGGGTAAATAGAGTAGACATCGAATCATTTACTCCATCATATGTATACATCAACGATCAACATTAAGTTATTTCCTTTTTACATTGCTTATAGATGAACATACTTGACATTCAAGAACTAGTTAAGGTTCAAGCACCAAAGGTGTAATGTCTAAGAATAATTGTGGGGTAGAATATATAATGAGGAATATTGGTATCAGCTAGTCAAGGAGGAAATTTTCTCCTTAGCTAGCGGCAAAAACTCCACCACCGTTATGTTTTCCATTGATATGATCCGTTTATTTTAATCTTCATGTTCTAAAACCACACATGATTAATTTATATGTTACTAATGTATTTTGCTCGTTCATCTAGCCATTGCAAAAAGTACTATTACTACAAAATTGTTGAACTTACGACTAGTGGATGAAGAAATAAAACCCTTTGGGTTCACTTGACAATTAACGGTTTGGACTTTAGAACAAGAAGATCACGGATCCGATTGTCAAAAAAATAACGGTGTGATGTGTTTGATGCTAGCCAATGGCCATGGGGCGAAGTGCTTGATGCTAGCCAAGGGCCTTCGTTGCTAGCGGATATTTATTTTTCTCATCTATAATAGTTATAATTAATGAGATGGTAACAGAAATAATGCAACATTGGAAACATTTTTTGCTGAGGGTAATCCTTTTAACCTCTTGGAATCAATTGTTCAGTGTGATTGTGAGGTTTATTCAGATGCTGTTTCCGGAATCAAAACAAGATGGTTAAAGATGAAGTAATTTTATACCATTATGAGTCTATATTAACTGCAATGTTGATGCAAACTTTTATGATATAATTATAGAATTGACCATGTTTTATGAGCAACGTTGATGCGAACCTTTATGACATAATTGTATAATTTAACCACGTTTTATGAATTGGAACGTTTGATCTTTAAGAAACAATGTCTGATGTATGGGTGGAGCACGTAAATATGGTAAATGATAGGATGAGAAGTAGGCTGACAAGAAAACAACAAGGTTTGGTTGAGAGTAAAATGAGGCAAATTCATATTGAACATGTTAAACATGGAGTCCATGATAATAATTGTTGTGACTTGGATTAGGGTAACCCTAATTAAACTTGGATTGTTGCAGTTCTAAGCATGTATACGTCTCTATCTATTGTGCCCTTATTTGTGTCTGCGTATATGTGTACATGTGTCTAGGTGACATGAGTTGATGCCTAGCAGAATTTGTGAGGGGTGGCTCACAACTTGAAATAGGCGACTATTTTGAGGTGAAGCAAGCCATTCATCTTGGTCTCCATCCCTAAAATATAAATATAGATGACTTGATTTTGATATCTTTAACACACCCACCAAGTGGTTGCATTTGTTCTACTATTAAAAGATCACTCATTTTCCAAGAATGTTTGACTATAAATATCTAAATAATGTGGTTTTCAATTAATGAAATGAAGATTGCCAGAATTGGAATAGGAATCGGAAGGGTCCCATAATTTGTCAGATTGGCGATGACATAATTTAGGTTGAGACACTTTAACCTAGATTGATGTCTAACTTTTAATTTATGTTTTTCGCCTCTTTTATTTTTTAATGTGAGACTATTTTTGTCAACATTTTCCTTCAAAGTCAAGGTGGTCTGACTTTTTGAGTTTGGAAGATAGATTAGAGAAATAATACTAGGCAGATTAGAGTAGAGCCTAAGCTTTGATATCATGTTAGAATTAGAATAGGAATGGCAGTTATTTTATATTGGTGAAGTAACAAACTGGTAGTTGACATCATATTTAACCTAAACACTTAAGCTATTATGCAGTAGCCTAATTTTCAATCAATGTTCTCCATTTCTTTTAGTTTTTTCAATATGGGACTATTTTTCGTAACGTCGATCAAGAGGACAAATGGCATCGCCTAACAAGTGAGCCATTTTCTAGCTATAAGCCTCCCATCACACGAGTTCTGTGAGTTGACAACTCCCATAGTGTCCTCGATTATGTGCTGTAGCAATACAAACCAAATGATGTTCGCTAACTTAATATAAAAAAGAATTCATGTGAACCCAAATATTTGGGTTTGAACCTTCAGTCATATGTAGGTGACCCAATTAATTCTTTTAGCTTAGATCGAGAGCTTAAAAGTGCAGTTTTATCTTATCAAAGGTTTGATGTACTGAGCTATTGTTCTTGGGAACATATATGTTGCTATGTTTTTCTGTTGCTATGTTTTTCTGTTAGCTATATATTAGCACAGTGACCACATAAACCATTCAACTCTTATCTAGGTTTGCTGTTTTCCATACATTTTCACTTTGATAATGCTTCACATTGACTAGTTTTTTGAGTGCTTTGTCCAATCTCTATATATGTTTGGCAAATTAATCGGACTTATGAAGATTTAGTTACAAGGAACTTTCTTTCTTTTGGCCACTTATCTAATCTGTCAGGCAGTGTAAGCTTTTTCTAATGAAAGATATGTGGACCAAGAAACGTTGACTAATCTTACATGTCATACTTCTTTCTGCAACCAAATTCCCCTCATCACTGACCCGATGAAGTGGATTGGTGGGCTCATTGGTTTTGTGCCTTCCTATTCGGTGTCATCCGGCGTCATCCTTCATCCAAATGATGTTACTGATTGTCCCGTTTCCCTCAACCCTGACCTGATGAAGTGGACTGGGTCATTGATTCTGTGCTCTCCTAATCCCATGGCTTCCATCATCCATATGGCGTTACTGATTGTACCTTCTGTTTAAAAGTACATACCAGTGGATGTTCCACGATGTTCACTTGGCTTCCTAAATTATATGTCAATTGAGATTTGATTTACATATTTCTGGCAGGAAATTGCAATGTTCTTGACATTTTTCTCGGAATTTACCCAATTTTACCTAAAATGATTAAGATCATATGTTTTCATGGAGATATCTAAAATGATTAAAATGATTAAAATGATTAAGATCTTCCATCAATCAGATTAAGATCATGAAGATATCTAAAATGATTAACACCATAAGAATAATATAATAAAAGAATAAATTTAAGAGAACTGTAAAAATAATTGATGCCTCATGTCATAGGAAATCATTCCAGAAATAAACAGAAAAAATAAAGCAAGATTGGCATTTATAACACCGTGCCTGTTGCATATAATAATAGCATGGTTAACGATCATTAAACTATCTAATCTTACATGGCACACTTCTTTACGCAACCCAGTCTCCCTCGACCTGGACACGATGAAGTGGATTGGCTCATTGGTTCAGTGCCCTCCTACTTCAGTGGCATCCGTCATCCGAACGACGTTACTGCTTGTACCTTCTCCCTTATCTCTGACCCGATGAAGTGGATTGGCTCATTGGTTCTGTGCCTTCATATTCCAATGTCATCCTTCATCCCAATGATTTTAATGATTGCATCTTCTGTTTAAAAGTACATAGCAGTGGATGCTCCATGTTGTTATCTTGGTTTTGTAGGATTTTCTAAATTATACCTCAATTGAGATATTATCTATGTATCTCTGGCGGAAAATTGCAATGTTCTTGACTTTCTTCTGGGAATTTACCCAATTTTATCCAAAATGATTAAAATCGTGTAGAGTTTTTCAGAACAAATTATGCATAATATAATAAAAGGATAAACTTGAGAGAAAATAATTACCACTCCATGTCATGCAATCATTCCAGAGATCAACAGAAAGAACCAAACAAGATTGGTATCTTATGGTGCTGGGCATATTACATATAATAATAGTCTGGTTAAATTGACAACCATTAATATATCAACTGTGTAGTTAGGAACTATATACACTGTTGTTGTCCAGCGGGATCCGTTATGCCCATTATCATTGTCCATGTCATTGACACACTAATTATTTTCTTGCTCTGGTCTGGATTGGCCTGATATTCAACCCAACTTTTTGGCCACTCATTCTTCAAGCAGTCAAAGTTTCCCTTACACAAAATTTACTCACTCACAGCCCTACCTATTACATTGTTAATTGCATTTCTCAATGTCCAAGCTAGAAAAAAGAGTTCATTCTCAAGGTTTGCTCTTGTATTGCCCCTCCTATTTTATTATCTAGTTCCATTTATTTAGGGATCAGTTAATGTGTTTGTTTAGAAATTGAAGTCACATGAGTGGTGGGCGGATGTGCTTGAATCTGGGTAAACCCAACGCAATGGATGAAATGGCTGAGCCATTCCTCATATACAGTTATTGTTTAGCTTCACAATCAGTACGTCTTCCCAGCTATTTTTCATTGATAATTGATGGGTGTGTGGTCCGGGCCCTACGGAACCTGGATATCCTCATTAGCAAACGAAAAGAAATCAATCTAGGTATTTTGCTGTCCATATCATCTATAAATTAAATCAGGAAGAGTACTACACAACCTTTAGATGGATTTTGTTTAGTGTACTTAACGGGATAATGAGGGTACATTTATATATTTACATTTCAATTTGGTGCGGCCATCAAGCAACAGATTAATGGATGTGATTTAACACATTAACTAATTATAATTATCAAGGAAGTTAATATCAGGCCAAATGTAACCCTTTGCAACTGCTTCAAAAATTCAATTTAACAGTTAATTCCAACATGTAATAACTGTTAGCTTCAATGTCTTGTTATCTGTTTTATCATACTTGCAAGAACAACACCGCACATTAGTCTTGCTTGATGAATTATCAACCTTCACTTCAATTAGCTGCTAACGTTAATAAAGTTGATCATTTAGAGGAAGCTTTTCATCGTAAGTTGACTTGTTTTTGTAACATCCAAATTGTCATGTCTTGTATGCTTTCAATGATCATTAGTATTCCCCACTTGGTTTAGTCCTGCAAGATTGAATCTGCTCATATGTTTTTCTTCTGATTTACTAGGGAGCCCAACGACTCGATGGGCATCTGTAGCTTTTGGAGCTGGTTTGGGGATTGGAACAGCTTATACTGAATGCGCTTATTTGTTTGATGGCTCTCTTCCAAAGTGGTCAGCGCCACAGGTCTCGACTGTTCCATCTGTTTACTTTCAAGTAATGCTTCTTTCATCATTATGTTTCATTTGACAGAATCCATTTTATTATAACTGTCTAACAGAATGAAACCTAAAGCTTATTGCTTGTGATTTATTTTCTGTGCTTAAGCTACTTCATATACATTGTCGATAACATTATTTACATTTATGATACAACATCATGTACATGGTACATTTTACGACCATTGAGCTAACCGGATTCTCCAACTGTTATGATAGATCTTCGTTGTCTATGCGACACAGTTTTCACAGAATGTTTACAATGGAGTTTCCTTTCCTTTATTCTAAATTACAGACATTCCTTCCCAATTTGTTTCCCTTCACACAAAATGTAGTGGGTGATCTATTATCTTCGTCTTAAGTGACTTGAATTTGAGAAAGTTTTGATACTGTCATCTGAATTGGCAGAAGTTGTCAAAATCCAGTTTTCATGGTATTGTATTGTAAAATCAATTTGTACAATGGTTTCTTTGATAAGAATACCAACATATTTAGAAAGCTAGCATATTGTTAATCACAAAGTAAATATGATTAAAAAATAGTCAATATCCAGTCTGTCTTGATATTGCATTGTAAAAACAATTTTCACAATGGTTTCTTTGATAAAAATACCAGCATATTTAGAAAGCTAGCATATTTTATCACAAATGGAATAATATTAAAGAAGAAATAGAAATATCGAACAAAGTTCTTGTTCTAAGAAGTCAATGCTTACTATACTTAGGTATATTGCCATAAACCATGGAAAACCGCTCCAATTTATGGTTAACGGCCCAAGCTGCCACCTCGAACTCCCAAAATGTCGAACAAACTCGTTTTGTCCTTATCTATTAACCTAGAAATGTTCCTGTGATATGATCACATTAGATTTGATTTCCAAATTTCTACTATCCATATTCTTTGTCATCACCAACCTATTCCAGGCCAATATAGCTCTCTGGCCATCATCTGGTAGGTCTGTTGTACCCCTGAATGGCCACCGGTCACCGAACTGTGAAACTCATGGAAGAGGACCGGTATGAACTCTGGGCTCCGTGGTATCACCATCCTCCCCTGGTACAGCAATCTGCTCCCTGCTAACGAGTAACCAACCGGTCCGTCCTCGCCACTCTGCAGTCTCTCCCGGATCTGTCGTAACTCCGCATCTGCCTCTGCCTCCTGCAACATCGGCTCCCAACCTAACCACATAGGTAGTGACAACGCCCTCAAGTCGATGCCATCCTCCCTACGTGACAAGGCATCAGCAGCCTTGTTCTCCAACACGGGTCTGTACTCGATGTCGAACCGGTACCCCACCAGTTTGGACAACCAGTGCTGGTGCTCCTCAGTGAGCCTCCAGCGCCCCCCGGCGGGGGCGCCCCGCCTCCGGCGCCCCCCGGCGGGGGCGCCCAGCCTCCAGCGCCCCCCGGAGGGGGCGCCCCGCCTCCGGCGCCCCCCGACGGGGGCGCCAGCCTCCAGACACCCCTGACAGGGGGTGTCGCTGCCCTGGGGGGGGCGATAGTGCCCGTCGAGCCCCCTAGGCCCAGCTGGGCCTGTCGAGCTCTCGGCAGGCCCAGTTGGGCCTGTCGCACTTCCGGCAGGCCCAGTTGGGCATGCCGTGCTTGCCGCGAGGGCATGGTGGGCCCCGCTGCCTTCCCCCGCAAATTCTAGAGGGTTTGGCCAGCCGTCTTCTTGGTTTGGAGGGTTGGTAGCCGCCGTTTCGACGACAAACCCTTCCGGGTTTTTGCCTCGATCTCCTCCGATAGCCGCCGAGATGGTCTGGAGCATCGTCATCATCACCGGGATCTGCGCCACCTCCCTCGCCGTTTTCGCCGCCTCTATCCTCATGTGTGTGAGTTCGATTTGGATATCCTCTTGCGTATGGGCGTGATCCTTGTTGGAGAGCTCCATGGCCGTCTTCAATGATTGAATATCCTCGCCCATGGCTCTCTTCAATTCCTCCATCTCGCGGTTGATTTCTTCACGAAACCCTTGAAGCCGTTCTTCCGTCGCGCCGCCTCTTGTCCCTCCCGCCATTAGATCTCACCGCTCTGATACCAATTTGATACGAATCGCTTGCCGTTTGGATCAAATCAGCGAATAAATGATTAAAACAGCGATTTAAAGGTGGAAAAATGTAAAATAGTGGAAAAACAATGAGAGAGCAAAGAACTTGATAAGGATTCTTCGTGACGAATCAATCTCCCAGCTTTTATTGAACGCCTAAAAGCCTAAACAGCATCAAGATGATAACTAGATTGTTCGAAGACAAATCAAGCATAAACTAACAATGACGGCTAGCCCTAATTATAAAGGAAAACGAGGATTTACTAATTTGGTCTGACTAGACCAAAATACCACTGAGGTGACTAATACCGGCCCCCACGTCCAACCTCAAAATAGAGACCCAGAAAAAGCATCCTCATCACCATATGCAAACCCACAAAAGCCAACCAAAACCATAATTATCCTCATCACTCTCCAATGACAAAATCAGAAGAAAATTAAATCTCAACCTGAAGTCATGCCCATCTTAGATATTTGACGATATTTGGTTTAGATTTTGGTTAATAGATCTTATGACCTGGATTTATGGTTTTTATAGATTTGGATTTAGGTATCTTTTTTTATTTCAACATCCCACTCCCAATCACGAAAATCCTATATAAAAGTTAATGAAATCATGCCATTCTTCCCTGTCATGGCCTGTTCCATGTCGAGTAGTTAGTCTCATATTTCCGGCTCCTCATGACCTAAAGACAGTCATGAAAAGACAGTGAAGCCGCAACTTAGGCTTTGATTAGAGGATCTTGCTGTATAATCAACACCAAGCTTGGTCCTAGCCCAATCTTTAAATATTTTAAGCTCTGAAATTTCAAACTGCTTCCATTTCAAAACTAGTTAGATCGTGGAGTTTTTTTATTGATTATTTGTTTAGTGAAATCTTGATCGTTGGAATTTTATCTACGATTTTGATGCTCTGTGATGAGTGTTGCATATTGTTACACATGTACCTCTATTTAGGATCTTGAGTCACCATTTCAGTGGAAGATATATGAGCACCTGATGGACATCCAGATTTGTGTTTGAAAAATATGGCATGAGTTATTCAGCTGTTGCATTTTTGGCTAAATTTTTTAAAAAACCCATCAACCTTGAGTTGTTTTCAAAAAAAACACCAATTACTTTTTTGTTCATAAAATCTCACTAAAATTTATCCTATTTTTCTTTTCAAGAAAGGGGTTCACTACGACTTTCTCATGAAAAGAGTGAATCTTTAGCACAATGAAAGTGATTCTGGACTAGTAGAGCTTGTTCTTGAAAAAAATTGGGTAAAGTTTTCTAAACAAAAAATAATTGGAGTTTTTTTTGAAAACAGCGCAAAGTTTGGGGGATTTCTTAAAATTTAGCCATTTTGGGTGCCTAACATGCTTATATCATTTTGTCTATCACTTCATTATTGTTTCCCTTTTTGGGGGAGGGGGTGGGGGGTGGGGGTGCGCTCGCGTGTGCGTGTGGGGGTGTCGACATGAATAATTACTCTGACTTCCTATGAGTTGCTCATCCTGTGGTATTGCATTATCAATACGCATGATATCATGCTCAAGAAATAAGAGTGTCTTTGAGCAAATTCTTTTCCCTGTAAGTTCAATGGAGTGGCATTAGGATGGCACAACACAGAAGAATGCTGATAGAAGTGACATGATCATTGCTTGTTTGGGCTGTAATTGTGGAAGAAGGTTGGCCATGGTTGTTGCATGCTGTAATTGAGAGAAGAGAAATATTAATATGTTAGGCTGAATGAAAAGGCCGTGAAACGTTAGATGACAGCTTGAATTTTTCTATGGGGTGTAGGTAATTTGAATTTATAAAATATTGTTCATGATAGATGAAGATGTGTTGTTGGCATGGGAAATTTGTTCCCCGATGATGAGATAGTTATTTAGAAGGAAATATAGTAGATGATGAAACTCATTTAATTATGCTGCTGGCATATGATATAAATTAGGAAACATGGTACTCGATTTTTACTCAATTTACAGCCTATTTTTTATTGTTAACAAAAAGGCGGTCACTAAACTTTAGTCCTTTTGGATGGAGAAGGCTTATGTCCACAGAATATCAAGAGCTATATGCTACAAGTATATACGACTAATTTGGTCTTCAGTAAATAGTACTAGTGTATATAGTCATGGTGCAAGCCCTATAATTATAATGCATAACAAGATCAATTGGAACTTTTCTCAACACAAGATCATAATCCGTGGATTATCTATGTCCCATGAGTTTATAAATTTTTTTAAATATATTTAACAATATTGCTTTCAAGGGAGTTTCTTTTGCTATTTTTTGTTGAGTAAGATTATATATGTATGCTTGAATCTTATCTACGGGTTACATCTGAAAGGAGCTAAATCTAGGGATAGAACCATGACTTTTAGACGGTATAGCACCATAATTCACTAATATTTAAGATGCCATTTCATATATGAATATTGCTGATTAAATTTCATGCTTCATAAATGGTAACTTTATCGAAATAGCAAATTAGAAAATTTATGGTCTAAAATTAAATAGAAAAGAAAAGGTAATTGTTTTTATGGTATGTTTTGAAATTTTAGAAGGAAAGCTTCTAATATTCTTCTGATCCAACAAAATTTAACAAATAATTACAGCATAATTTAAAAAACTGGGAAAAAAGAGATCTGAAAATAAGTAATTAAAGTGCAAATTATGTGTTTACCTTGTTTCTTATGAGAAAATTATCATCTCTCTATTTATCCTTATTTCTCTTTATCCTTATTTTTGTAGCTGGCCTTTTCTTTTGCATATTGCTGCTGCAGATGGTAAACTAAGGCCTATAAGATATACAATGGCCTAAATTTGGCCTAAAATTTTTACTAATTTTCTTCAATTTTTCTCTTCTTTCATATTTCTTTTTCTCTATTTTCCCCTTACCTCAACCCGCAAGCCCGAGGCCCAACGGCTCAACTCCCCATCTCCCTTCTTTTCTTTTCTATCTATTTTTTCTTTTCTAATTACCCCAGTCACAACCCCTCGGCCCATCCCCCTTCTTTTCCCCTTAGCCTGCTCCACAAAATTGCCCTCTCTCCATTTAATCCGCCCCCCACCCGAGCCACATGCACTCACCCCCATTCGGTGAAAAATCTCGATCTCTCTTTCTCTCATCCCACATGCCCGACAACCTCTCTCTCTAAACCCTACAGCCCCATTGAAATTAAGACCAACAACCCTCTCTCTCCCCTACACTCCACCGACCGATAGTCTCCCATTTTTACCCCTCGGCAAAAATTTCGCCACTGACCATTGTCGTCACTGTTTGCCTTAACTCATCGCCCCATCCCACGCGTGGATGACCCCCTCGTGTATCCCTCTACGATGCTACTTAACCCTCTTCTTTCCTCTTGGGTTTACATGCAAAAATTGTATCTTTTCTCTCAAAGTCTTTCAGACTGCTGTTTTCGGTTGATTTGGTTTGAAATTTGCGGTTTGGGGTTTGATCTATTCAGTTTTTGCCTCCCCTCTATCGAGCAGCCGCATCCGCTCAACAACCCAGCGACGAAGCATCACAGCTGTGTGATGGCACGACGATAGGGATATATTCCCCGACGATATTTCCGATGGCTTTTGGTGTTGGGTAAATTTAATTTAATTCTAAATTCTGGGTTTAAATTCTTCTTTTTACGATGATGTTGAAGTGAGCGTAAGTTTTCTTTGGGGGTTTGGGGCTCGACGACGACCCTCACTGCTGCCCCTTGCCGCCACTTGTGGTTGCACTGCTGCGTGACTTAGGGCTTAGCCCGTGTTTTTGTTTTCCTTTGGGGCTTGCCCCTGTTGTGGGTCTTCTGTGGGCTTGTTTCCATGGCTTATTTTCGTGGGTGGCCTGGTGGTTGATGTTGCTTGTTGGACTGGGTTTCTACCCTTGGTTGTAGGACTGGGCTTCTGCCCTTGGTTGTGGTTCTTTGGGTTTTTGCTCCACTTGGTTTTGCTATGGGCCTTGTGGTTTCTGTGGGTTTTGGCCCTGCCTTGTGAGGCCGTGTACTTGGTTGTGTTTCAGGCTTTGGCACTTCTGCTTGTTGGATGGGTTATGTGATTTATTTTAGCCATATACATGCTAGTAGTTACTGAAATTCATTCTTGATGATACCTGTAGGCTGGAAATATGTAAAAGCATGTTTATATGGGTTTGACCCTTATAGACCGATAATGAGACCTCGCTGAGATCAAAAATCAACTGTCCCTCCACCGTTTGAATTATGTGGAATTACTTTCGATGCATGCAAATGATTATATTCTTTTTTTTCTGACATCAAATTTGGATATATGGATGGTTGTACTATGTTTAGGATATGATCTTGAAGTAAACTATACGTGTTCTTGTTCCTGTGCATGACTTATTATTGACTTGATAGAATTGTTTGACATTGATATCACTTTGCATGTGACATAGTGATGGAACTGGACTTGTTTATATGACGACCCTTAAAATTATTGGAATCATTGAACTTGGATGGACCACATATCACCCCAACCATATATATGTGACCATCTAGACTTGTTGAGAGATTTTGTTCTCTTTTTCTTATTCTTATGATGCATGTTAGAGTAATCACCCATAATAAAGAATTGAAAGTATTACAATTGTTTCATGAATAAAAAATTACTGTTATAACATACGACATGGAAACTCTGATAACATCAGTATAAATTGACATTGGAAATATCTCTTGAACATCACATTGACATTGAAAATTGTACTTGTTACACAACACTGCACATTTCAAACTCATTGGGGTTTTAGGATAACTCATATTAGAGAGTGTGTGGTAGCGACTGGAGCCATGCTTCTCATTACATAGAATTGCATTGTCGCATCTGGTTTTCGGTCGCATTTGGTTTCCGATCAGGTCTCATTCATGCATTTGTTTGGACTTATACTAGTATCGTCAGATGAATTTTGAATCTCTCATGTCTTTGTTTTGGACTCGGCCCGAGTGAGCACCTATGTGGTACAAAGTGGACTCTTGAATGCTTATCGTACTTTCCAATATGAGTCACGGCCTAAGGTTAGTATACCTGCTAAAATATTGATAACATTGACCTAAATTGAAATCTGGTTTTGCATGCCAGTTTTTACATACTGTCACTTATATACATGTTTCTGCATTATTGCAGTCTTGATCCTATACATCTATTAATTTCAAATTCTAAATTATTGTAAATTTACTCTAATCTAACGACTTTTCATTTTGTTACGCCGTTAGGTGTTGATCAGAGTATGATGAGACTCAAGGCTACGAGGGCACTGGATTTGCTGCGCAGGACGCATATTTCTGAGTGAGGTCATGAGTGACTTTTTAGTCTAAGTATTTTATTTATGTATCTGTAAGCTTTCTATCAGTGTGTATTGTCTCGGACTCTTTTACTCCATGTTATAAGGAGAAATTTTCGGAGTATCTGTTACATCTCTGCACGTGGCCTATTTTGTTCTCACCGGTTAATTGAAGTAAATTCTTGCATAAACAGTCACGACTCCAGGAGTGGGGCGTGACATGTTTTTCTTGGTGGCCTCTGTAGGTTCTCGCAACAAACCTCTTAAACAATCTAGAAAGAGTAACATGTACCGTATAAAATACTCAACCGAACTACGTTTACCCTACGAATGCATGTGAATGAAAATTTATCATCGTCGAAGACACACCACAATAAACAATTCGACCATGAAAAATGGAAACACCATGGCTAGTAACAAAGACAGAATAGACAACAACGATAACACGGTGTCATAGTTGGTGGTACACCAGATATCAGATAAAGCTTTACGGGAGATCTTTCAGGCTTTACAGATATTTTACGGGAGATCTTCCATGTTCTACAGAGTGAGCTTAATATTGAGTTCATCAATTTCAGACACTATGCCTGAAGTCTCTGAATGGACAGGCGATACATCTGCAAGCACGGGAATGGATGCGTTGCATTATAGACAACCTGAAGGCAACATGGATTTCGGTAGACTCATCGGTGGACTTAGCCAAACTACAACTGATTAAAGGGGTCAGAGTCTGGTGGGATTCATAAGAAAGTCATCTGCAGCAGCCGATCTCGTGGGACACGTTCAAGGACCTCTTCAATGCGAAGTTTTTCTTGCCTGAGACGCAGATGGAGCTGCATGCACAGTCCACTAATCTGAAACAAGGCTCCATGTTAGTAGAAGATTATGCCACTAAGTTCTCCATGCTCAGCAAGTTTGCTAAAGATATGGTTACCACTCCTCTGGCTCATGCCAAACGCTTCTAGTAGGGTCTGAATATCAAGATCTGGGAGAAATTGAATGGGTTGAATTTACACACCAATGCGACTGTATTGTCAGCGGCTTGTGAATATGAGTATGTCCAGAGGGAGGCTAAGCGAGAGAGACTCTCGGTTGCCCCTCCGAAACGACGACGACGACCACCTCCAGCAGCCGTGGAAGGACTAACTGACGACCCATATTTACTGTCAAACAAATGCACCAACTAATACAACACAACAGACTCAGTTTAAGAGGCCGACACCTCAGCACCAGCAATGCCCGGTATGCCACTACTGTTATAAGCTTGGGCATATTAGACCGGAGTGCCGACTGCTCCTGAACCTTTACTTGATTTGCAGATCGAAGGAGCATTGTGCCAAAGATTGTCACCAGAGGGGACCTTGACCAGCAACGCCAGATGCTACTGCTCCAGCTACTGTTCCTGTCCCAGCTTGAAACGTCTAGCGTAGACCATCACTTCCTCCAAAACAGAAAGTCTTTCAGCAGGTGAGATCAATGCTAGGATTTCACGATGACTGCAGAAAAGGTCGAAGCTACCGACCAGGTGATCACATGTATGATTTTATTGCTTTCAGTATTTATTTTCACATGCTAGTAGCTATTGCTTAAACATAATATCTGTGACATTAGGTGTCGTACTAGTAGCTGGTAGACCTGCGCTTACCCTGTTCGACTTAGGAGCCTCCCACTGCTTCTTGCCAAGTCGATTTGTTAATACCCATGCTGTTCATGTTAAACTTTGACTTCTTGCTGAAATGTCAACACGGGCAGTAGCATGTTAAAGACAACTAGCGGATATTTTCTTTGCCATGTAGTGATTTATGGACGGGAGCTGTTCAAGGACTTCATGGTGATCATGATCGAGATGCCAAGCTTCGCTGTCGTCTTTGTAATTGATTGGTTAGGGACATGCCACACCATTGACTATCGTCAAAGGAGGATATTGTTCGAAATTTGCAATCATCCATAGTTTGAGTTCATCAGTAGGAACATATTGGAAGGACCAATAAAGTTTAGAGCCAGACTAACAGAGTTGATGGTGACCGTAATGGAAGCTAAGCTAGATGACTAGAAGTTGTTCGAGAATTCCTGAAAGTATTTTCGATGGTATTACAGGATTGCCTTCGGATCATGCTCTTGAGTTTTCAATTGAGTATATGCTGGGTGCCCAGCTGATCACCAATGCACCTTACCACATAGCGTCGCCCGAGCTTGAAGAACTTCGGGATCAGTTGGATGTTCTCTTGCAAAAGGGATGGATACGACTCAAGGTATCGTCATGGGGTGCTCTTGTATTGTTGGTGAAGGATGATGGATCCATGCGTATGTGCATTGACTATTGAGAGTTGAATAAGGTGATACACTGACAGTGAAGAACAAGTATCCTCTTTCCTATATTGATGACATTTTTGATCAGTTCGAGGATCGAGCGTCTTTCCGAAGTTGGAATTGAGAAGCAAATATCATCAATTGAAGGTCAAGAAGTAGGACATCCATAATACTGGTTTTAGAACCAAGTATGGGCACTACAGGTACTTGGTAATACTGTTTGGTGTGTCCAATGCGTGTGCGGTATTCATAAATCTCATAAACCAGGTATTCTATGAGTATCTGGACAAGTTCGTAGCTGTCTTCATAGATGATATCTATGAAGACACTACAGGTACTTGGTAATACTGTTTGGTGTGTCCAATGCATGGGCGGTATTCATAAATATCATAAACAAGGTATTCTATGAGTATCTGGACAAGTTCGTAGCTGTCTTCATAGATGATATCTTGGTGTATTTAAAGGACACTCAGTAAGATGCAGAGCATTTGCGGAAGCTCTTGGAGACTCTGAGGTGACACCAGATGTACACCAAACTTAGTAAATGTAAATTTTGGCTGAACACGGTGGGTTTCATAGGCCCCGTGGTGTTATAAGAAGGCATCATTGTTGATCCTGATAAAGTTGCTGCCATCTAGAATGGGCTATTTTCCTGGTCAGTTCCAAGATCCAAAGTTTCCTAGGATTGGCAGGCTACCACTGGAGATTTATCCAAGATTTCTCAAAGATCGCGGAGCCTGTGATGCGATTGACAAGAAATAATGTGGTATTTATCTGGTTGAAGGCATGCGATGTTTTTAGGAGCTAAAGTGGAGGTTGACTTCGGTGCTAGTGTTGATTATTCTAGACCAGACAGGAGGATTCGAAGTGTTCTTTGATGCGTCTGGCAAAGGACTTAGATGTGTGCTCCATCAGCACAGCTGAGTTGTGGCATACATGTCTAGTCAGTTGAAGACCTATGAGAAGAACTACCCCACTTATGATCTTGAGTTGGCGACAATTATCTTTGCCTTGAGGATTTGGAAACACCTCTTGATGGGTGATCGTGTGAAGATCTTCATGGATCATAAGTGCATGACGTATCTTTTCACACAGAAGGAGCTCATGGCAGATTACGATATTAACCTTCAATACCATCATAGAAATGTCAATAGTGTACTAGATGCACTGAGTCATCTTCCAATGACGTTGACCCTTAGACTCAATAGAGGCTGCATCAAGAGATTCGAGAAATGAAGATAGATGTGATCTTGCCTGGAGTGATTGTATTGTTGGTGAATCTGTAGATACATTCAACTCTGGTGGACATGATCAAGGTTGCTCAGGCAGAGATGCAAGTTAATAGAAGATCAGAGACTTGGTGATGGTAGGTCCGATGCCAGAATTCAGGATTCATGAGGACATGCTTGCGTTATGACAGCAAAATCTGTGTGCCTTCTGGAGATGTTAGAGCAATTGTTGAAGGAAGCTCACAGTTCTTTCTATTCTATACTTCCGGACGGAACCAATATATACGAAGAAGAATGACACCGTTTGGGTGATCGTTGATCGGTTGATCAAATCGGTACATTTTATTTCCTTCAAAGTTGGTCAGTTAATATATGTGCTCGTTAGAAAATACATTGAGGAGATTATGAGGCTACACGATTTTTCTGTGAGCATTTGTTTCAGACAGAGACTCGATTCACGTCTTATTTCGGGAAAGTCTGCAGGAGAGCTTGGGGACCCACTTGAGTTTCATTATGACATATCATTAGTTGAAGTGAACTATTCAGATACTGAAGGATATGTTGCGTGTTCGTATGCTAGACTTGAAGTGGTTATGGAAAGATCACATTCATCTCATGGAGTTTGCATACATCAATAGTTACCAGGCCAGTATCGCTGTGTCGTCCTTTGCAGCTATGTATGGAAGTATCGTTCACCTTTGAGTTGAGACGATGCGGGTGACCGGGAGTTGATTGGATCGGAACCGATTGTGGAAGTTATGGATGTAGTGCCAATCATTAGAGAGAAGCTTGAGGTGGCTCAGGACCGGTACAAGTATTGGGCGGATGCGAAGCGTCGACACTTGGAGTTCTAGACTGGCGATCATGTCTCGAAGATCTCTTCCAACAGAGGAATGATTCGATTTGGTCGGAGAGCGAAGCTTAGTTCACGATACATTAGGCCTTTTGATATTTTAGAGCACGTGGGAGAAGTGGATTACAAACTTGCAGTACCTCCATCCTTAGGAGTGCATACCATATTCCATATATCTTAGTTGCAAAAGTACGTGAGAACCAACACACGTGGTTGATCAATTTGAGGTCACTGTGTGACCTGATTTGTCATATGAGTAACATCCAGTGAGGATCATTGATCGACTGCAAAAGGCCATCTGGAGCAAGATAGTCAGCATAATGAAGGTGATGTGGCATCAAAGACTCGCCTGGAAAGTCCACCTGAGAAAGAGATGACAAGCTGCACGAGCGTTAGTCTTAGTTTGATGTATCTTAGCTTTTAGAAAATAAGATGACAAAATTTTTGTGAGGGTACGATATAATCGTCTAAGTTTGGCCTAAATTTTTTAACTAATTTTCTCCAATTTTCTCTTCTTTCTTTATTCTTTTTCTTTGTTTTTTCCCGTTCCTCTGCTGGCAAGCTCGAGGCTCAACGACACTACTCCTCATCTCCCTTCCTTTCTTTTCTTTCTTTCCTAATTACCCCAACCCACAACCCCTTGGTCCATCCCCTTTTCCCCTCAGCCCACATCGCAAAACCATACCCTTTCCCTTTAATACCGCCTCACGAGCCGCACACACTCACCCCTATTCGGCAGGAAAATCTCGATCTCTCTTTCTCTCAGCCCCCATGCCTGACAACCTCTCTCTTAAACCTTAAAGACACCAAAATTATGACCACCAACCCTTTCTCTCACCTTCACTCCCTCAACTGAACATCGCCCATCTTTACTTGGCGAAAATTTCACCGCTCATCGTCACTGTTGTTTGCCTTTACTCATCGATCCATTCCCATGCGTGGATGGCGTGTCTTCCTATATAGTGCTACCTAACTCTCTTCTCCTCTCTTGAGTTTGCATGCGAAAAATTGAAACTTTTCTTTCAAGGTTTTTTTCACTGTTGTTTTTCGGTTGATTTGGTTCGAAAATTGTGGGTTGGGGTTTGATCTCAGTTTTTCTCCACCTCTTTATTGAACAGTCGCAACTGCTCCACAGCCCAGCAGGAAAGCACCAAAGTCGCTTGACGGAACGGCGGCGGGCTCTATTTCCTGACGCCCCCTCACGAGCCGCACACACTCACCCCTATTCGGCCGAAAAATCTCGATCTCTCTCTTTCTCTTAGCTCCCATGTCTGACAACCTTTCTCTCTTAAACCTTAAAGACCCACCAAAATTATGACCACCAACCCTTTCTCTAACCTTCACTCCCTCAACTGAACATCGCCCATCTTTACTTGGCGAAAATTTCACTGCGCATCATTGTCGCTGCTGTTTGCCTTTACTCATCGATCCCTTCCCATGCGTGGATGGCGTGTCTCCATATGTAGTGCTACCTAACTCTCTTCTCCTCTCTTGAGTTTGCATGCGAAAAATTTAATCTTTTCTTTCAAGGTTTTTTGATTGCTGTTTTTCGGTTGATTTGGTTCGAAATTTGTGGGTTGGGGTTTGATCTCAGTTTTTCTCCACCTCTTTCTTGAACAGCCGCAACTGCTCCACAGCCCAGCAGGGAAGCACCAAGTCGCTTGACGGAACGGCGGCGGGCTTTATTTCCTGACGATTTTTTCGATGACTTTTGGTGTTGGATAAATTTGTTTTAATTCTAAATTTAAATTATTCTTTTTACGACGATGTTGAACTGTGTGCAAGTTTTCTTTGGGTTCTTGGGGCTTGGCGACGAACCTCACCGCTGCCCCTTACTGCCATTTGCAGCTGTGCCACTGCAGTTACTTAGGGCTTAATACATGTTTTTGTTTTCCTTTTGGGCTAAAGTTTCCAAACTAAGCAGCATGACCATTGGAAGCATTTCCTTTTGGTTGTTTGGTGGGTCTCCTGTGGTCTTGTTTTCATGGGTGCCCTATTGGTTTTGTTGCTAGTTGGAGTGGGCTTTTATCCTTGGTTGTTGGACTGTGCTTCTGTCCTTTGTTTTGGTTGTTTGGGTTTTTGCCCTGCTTAGTTTGGCTGTGGGCCTTGTGGTTTTTGTGGGTGTTGGACATGCCTTGTGAGGCCGTAGACTTGTTAGATGGTTTCAGGCTTTGGCCATGCTGCTTGTTGGATTATGGGATTTTTTTCAGTCCTATACATGCTATATCTACTGAAATTCATTCTTGATGATACATGTGTATTTCATTCTGTATGATACATGTGGGCTGATTATATGAAAAACATGTATATATGGTTGACCCTTACTGATCGATGATGAGATCTCTCTGAGATAAATAATCAGTCGTCCCTCCCCTTTGGATCTTTATGGAAATGCTTCCAATGAATGCAAATGATTAGATTCTTTCTCGCTAACGTCAAATTAAGATATATGGATTGCTGTATTATGTTTGAGATATGATCTTGAGATAAATTATAATTGTTTCCGTGCACGACTTGTTGCTGGCTTGATAGAATTGTTGGACATTGCTATCACTTTCATGTGACATAGCGATGGAACTGGACTTGTCGATATGATGACCATTGAAACGGTTGGAATCATGAAGTTCAATGGAGCACATTACACCCCAACCATATGGACAAATTATGATGTGATCACATAGACTTGTTGATAGACTTTGTTCTCCTTCTCATATTCTTATGATGCATGCTAGAGTAACAACCCGCAATAAAAAATTGAAAGTACTACAAATGTTGCATGATTAAACAATTACTGTTACAATTTATGTCATGGAAACTCTGATAACATCATGACAAATTGACATTGGAAATATCTCTTGAACAATACCACATTGACATTGAAAACTGTATACCTTACACATCACTGGACATTTCTGGCTCACTGGGGTTTTGAGATAACTCATATTAGAGGGTGTGCGGGAGCGACTGATGCCATGATTTTGATTACTATAATTACACTATTGCATCTAGTATCCGATTGGGTCTTATTCATGCATCCATTTGGATCCATACTAGCATTGTCGGATGAATTTTGAGTCCCTCTTGTCTCTGTTTTGGACCCTGCCCGGGTGAGCACATCTGTGATACGAGGTGGACTCTTGATTGCTTATCGTACTCTACAATATGAGTTACGACTTAGCATTGGTATAACTGTTAGAATACTGATAACATAGACCTAAACTGAAATCTGATGTTGCATGCCTATTTTTACATATTGTCACTTATATATATATTCTTGCTTTATTTTAGTCATGCATTTATACACGGTTTAATATCAAATTCTAGAATTATTGTAGATTTACTTTAATCTTGCGGCTCTTCATTTTGTTGCACTGTTAGGTGTTCATCAGGAGTTCGAGGAGACTCCAGCCTACGAGGACACTGAATTTGGTGCGTAGGACACAGACTTCTGAGTGCGGTCATGAGTGACTTTTCGTCTATGTATTTTATTTATATACATGTAAGCTTTGTATCTGTGTGTATTGTATCAAACTCTTCTCTGTTGTAAGGAGAAATTTCTGAGTATTTGGTACATCTTTGCTCTCTGCTCGTGGCCTATATTGTTCTAATTAGTTAACTGCATGATATGTAAATTTTTGCGCAAATAGTCAAACCCCTAGGGAGCGGGTCGTGGCGTTTTTCTCTCGTGGCCCATGCACGCCTCGCAACAAACCTCGTGAACAGTTTAGAAAGAGTAAGATGTACTGTATTAAATACTCATCTTTTTTGCTACATGTTAAAAAACCCCTTCAAATTTGCTTTGTTTTTTTAAAAAAACCCGAATTACTTTTTTTGTTCATAAAATCTCACCGAATTTTATCCTATCTTTTTTTTTTCAAGAAAGGGGTTCACTATCACTTTCTCATGAAAAGATGGGGAAGCGTTAGCACGAGAAAAGTGGTTGTGGTTCTGGACTAGTAAAGCCTGTTCTTGAAAAAATAGTATAAAGTTTCCTAAACAAAAAAATAATTTGATTTTTTTCGAAAACGGAGGAAGGTTGGGGGATTTCTCCTAGGAGTTGCTCATCCTGGGGTATTGCATTATCAATTCGCGTTATATCATGCTCCAGCAATGACAATGTCTTTGAGCAACTTCTTTTCCCTGTAAGTTCAATGGAGTGGCATTATGGAGGCACAAAACAGAAGAATGATGATAGAGGTGACATGTGATCGTTGCTTGTTTGGGCTGTAACCGTGGAAGAAGGTTGGCCATGATTGTTGCATGCTGTAATTGAGAGAAGAAAAATATTAATATGTTACGTTTAGTGAAAGTGCAGTGAGACCAACAGTTAGATGACCGCTTGAATTTTTCTGTAGGGTGTTGGTAATTTGCGTTTATAATATACGGTTCATGATAGATGAAGATATGTTGTTGGCTTTGAAAATTTGTTCTCCGCTGATGAGATGGTCATTTAGAAGGAAATATAATAGATGATGGAAGTCATTTAATTATGCTGCTGGCATATGATTTAATTTAGGAAACATGGTACTCAATTTTCCCTCAATTTACGAAGGCTCCTGTCCACAGAATATCAAGAGCTATTTGCTACGTATCTACGAACTAATTTGGCCTTCCATACATAGTACTAGTGTATATAGTCATGGTGCGAGCCCAATAATTATATTGCATAATGAGATAAATTGGAACTTTTCTGAACACACAAGATCATAATCTGTGGATTAGCTATGTCCCACGACTTCATGTAAAAATTTTAATTTATTTAACAAGATGGGTTTCAATGGCTTTTCTTTTGGTATTTTTTGTTGAGTAAGAGCATATGTGTGATCTAATTTTATCTACTGGTTACATATGAAAGGAGCTAAATCTAGGGGTAGAACCAGGACTTTTAGACGGTAAAGCACCATAATCCACTAATGTTTAGGGTTTTTCTTGATTGTGATATTTTGTGATTTGTTACACCAAAATGGAAATTTTAAAAAAACATCTTCAATAAGAAGAATGATTTTCTGGACAGTTTCTTTAACCGTGAAGATGCCATTTCATCTAGGAGTATAGCTGATTAAATTTCAAGCTTTATAACTGTTAACTTTATTGAAATAGAAAATTAGAAATTTTATTAGTCTAAAATCAAACGGAAAAGAGAAGGTAATTGTTTTTATAGTTTGTATTGAAATTTAAATGGAAAGCTTCTAATTTTCTTCTGGTCCAACAAAATTTAACAACTAATTACAGCATAATTCAGAAAACTGGGAAAAAAGATGTTTGAAAAATACGTAATCTAAGTGCAAATTATGTATTTACCTTGTTTCTTACGAGAAAATTATCCTCCCTCTCTTTATGCTTGTTTTTGTAGCTGGCCTTTTCTTTTTGCACGGTTGCAGGTGGTAAACCAAGGCCAATAAGATAACTTCTTCCTTTCTAAATATGATATGTCCTGCGAAAGGTAGGAACTTTAAGTACATGATGCTTACTAGAAATGTTCCGGACCGTGCAGCTTATATTGTAGTTTCAGTGAATTTGGGATATTTGTTGTGGGTCCATGATAGAAACCAACAAGCTGTGTATCGTAGGGTTACGTGGGGGCACATCTTATACTGGAACAGGAAAATAGGTTCCCGCTGTAAGAACCGTAAGCTAGGGGTGTATGGATGCCGAGATTTTGGCATAAGCAGCGCTAGTCTATGACATGGACAAGTGCTTAGTAAAGCGCATGTCAGAATGTGACTTCGTAATTAGTCACACGAACTTGATTTTCCACACCACCATGTAGATTGTGGGATGCATGTTGTAGATTTGAGCGCCATTAATGGATTTTGGAGAGCACCAGACATTATTAGAGGTTGTAATACAGGTTATGTTGCACCCTCATGCCCCAATCTCTACCCAAAAAAAGGGGAGAGGAAAAATGAGAGAGAACATTGATGAAAAATGAAAGCGAAAAAGAATGGCTTGGGCACAACCTGTTGGGGAAACTAATGCCGAGGAGCATTAGAAGTTAGATTATTCGTTATTCTTGCTTCTTTTATTCTCTGCTGATTTTAAGTCTTTTCCATGTTCCACGATGAAAACAGTCGAGGCAACGCTGAATTTGATATTGAGAACAAACATTTGAATTATTTTACCTTCAAAATTTACATGTGAAATTCACAAGGGTCACAAGCACAATCTGTAACCCCAACTTATCTTCGCACTGTAATTAGAGTTGAATTAGGTGATAGCTGTTGAGCTCCCAGCCAAGGAAGCACTAGTTTGATTTTTTATCCCCTCTTGTTGCTCACTTGTTGCTTATGGTCGTGTTTACTCTCTACACTGTCTCTGAGAAATTTATTAAGCTATTTATTCCTTTTTGTTTGTAGGAGGGACGAGAGTAAAGCATGTGGAAGCTGGCGATTGAAACATGGGGTTTGTTGGGTTTCCTTTGGATTTTTGAATGCCAGTGATGTCCACTTGGTTGCCGCTGGTAATAAATGTTTTAATGTACACTTCTAATGCGCAAACTTTAGTATGAGGGTGTTGGAAATTTTTATGTCACACCTGTTGAATTAATTTATGCACCGGAAGAGGATGATCCCTTGGTTTCGTTACTCTCTCTTAGATAATCAATGGTTTGCAATATGTAATGACCCTAAGATCACGTGAAATGATATAGACAACCATAAACAACCGAAAAAATAATGCACCATGCGATGTTGAATGCACATCTAAATTAACATACCCTGCTCTCATCGATGTCAGGAGATGGCTCGTACGACTGCCGACACAAAACCAAAACTACTGCTAACAAATTTTATCAAAATTACCTCAAACTTTGTTATATTGTTAACCAAAACCATCCTGAACTTTATAATTGGTTATGGAAACTATCTTTAAAAATTTGAGTTGAATATAGTAAAATTATTTTAAACTTTTTAACATTTTAAGATAGTTTTGGTTAAAAAAATAAAGTTTCGGAAGGCTTTGATAAAATTTTAAAGTTACGGTTATTATTTTTAAACCGTGTATAATTTAAGATGGTTTTTTTAAATTACGCCTAAAAATCGTGTCATTTCACACTAGACTCTCTCTCTCTCTCTCTCTCTCAAAACATGGATACAATTTTAAGGCTTCTCTTTTTTTAGAGATCGGCTAAATGGCTTTGCTCTATTACTATTTGCACTTGAATATATCGATCTAGGTTTTTTAAAGAAAAAACCGGGGTTGGCCGTGGATGCAAATCCAAACTTCTTGTTGTCGGAAGGGAAGGGCTTGCTTTGTTTATTACATGCAAATACACAATAACAAATCATATCTCACATTAAACTATGTGCTTGTTTGATTGAGTTGCGGCGTCTAATTCTATAATCTGGTGATCGTCAATAATGATTGCGTTGAAAACTAACTTGAATTTTTAAATTGAACGGAAAATAGAAAATGATCAAAATATCATTCTTTATTTAGTTTCATAAAACTTTCCTGAATATTTGAACATATTTTAAAAAATTACCATATATTTAGAAATGTTGTAAGCTTGGCGGCTACGGAACCCGTAGCCCTGTATTTATAGAAGTAGGGTTACATAATGGGTGGATACCCAATACACTAATGGGCCTACAAAAGCCCGCTTATAACACTTCCCCTTATCCATCCATTGTTGTAAGCCATACATGAGCGCTTCAGGGTTCATAGAGCTTATTTGATCATGTGGGTATGGATACTTCTGGATCCTAAGCTAAGAGTTCTTGCCTCGTTAAAACCTTTGCCATAGAACACCCAGTGGGAAAAACCAGTGGCTAAGGGAAAAGAGTACAAGTCTCTATAACTTCTTCTGATCGATGGATATCATCAGAGGTGGATACTTCTGGATCCAGAGTTGATGTGGAAGTTTTTAGGGGTGGATACTTCTGGATCCAGCGTCAATGAGGTTGCCTCGTTAAAACCTTTAGCTATAGAAAACCCAGTGGGAAAAACCAATAAAGAGTACAACACTATATTTGACTCCCCCTGATCTGTACAAGCTGCAGGCTTGCTGATCTCCTAGGCAACTATACATCAATCTCTTACAGTGTTCCGATAATAAGTACAAAGTACAAGGCATCGCTCATCTATACAAGACATCGCTCATCTATACAAGTATCGCTCATCTATGGCAGCTACTGAATCTGAGGGAGCTCTTCTGAAGAGGAGTGGTCTGCAGACTCGGTAGGTAGTACCACGTCTCTGACCTAGTCGTCACTATGTCTGCGAGGTATTGCAGGACCTGGCTGTGCGTACTTATGGTTTGCTTCTTGGATTGATGAGCCACACGGGATGGTGGGATTTGTAACGCCCTGAAAGCTACTGCACAAGTACTAGAGGGGGGGGGGGGGGGGAAGTGAATAGTACTTTAAAAATAACAAGGAGTATAATTTCTAATTATCGTGCAAACTACTACCAACAAATGCGGAAGCTAAAATTGACAACAACAAATATTCAATGCAAACAATTGATATGATGGGTTCGGATCCACCCAAGTGTCCCCGACTTGTTCCCGGTGATCCTACGTCCCAGAACACCCGGATCCCCTCCGGATACTTAGGTTAGAAACCCTAACCCAAGATTTCCACTATGAATACCTTGTGAAAAACCTTCCACAAGATCAAATCATACAATCAATAGCAATAGTGAATCCCACAACCCGGGATCACAACCTTCTCTCACAACCGAGAGAATCAATAGCAATAAATGAGTTTATATGAAATAAACAACAACTTACCACAAACCCTATACCTTGAGTATTCTTACCAAATTAGGGCAAGGAGGGATTTGAGGAAGGAGAAGTCACCAAGACCTAGCACCACCAATATGAGCAGCAATGTGTGCCTAGGAATAAGTAGGAGACTTGAATCAAGCAATAGCTTGGATGGCTCAACAAGAACAAAGTTATCTCAAGATGGATTCTAGATCTCAAATGAGGGAGAGAATGATTTCTTGTGAGGAAGAGAGCTTTGGAAATGAGTTTCAATCTCTAACTCTTTCAATCTGAATAAGGCTCTCAATAGCAGCTCTAACCTTGAGAGAAACGACCAAGCTTTGTATTTATAGGGTCCCACAAAATCGAGCTAGGTCAACTCCCAACGGTTGGAAATCTGGAGCAATTAGTCGGTCAAAGAACAACCACTGACCGACTAGTTCATCAACTAGTCGGTCGGTGAAACAACATGAACCGACTAAAGTGTGAACAACGATCAGATGAAATTTCAGACCCAGATAACTAGTCGGTCCAAGAAGACTTTCTGACCGACTAGTTCATCAACTAGTCGGTCGATCAGTTAACTTAGACCGACTAAGAGTTGAAAACTATTAGTCTGAATACAAATTGATTTAGTCGGTCCAAGAACAAATGTTGACCGACTAGTTCATCAACTAGTCGGTCACCAAACGTTCTTAGACCGACTAACGATAAACAGTAACTTGGCATGTACAGGGAAATCTCAACTAGTCGGTCTAAGAAGCATCACTGACCGACTAGTTCACCAACTAGTCGGTCGGTGAGTCAACTAAGACCGACTAACTGTGAACAGTAAAGAGCTTAAAATTTGGGAGACAAACTAGTCGGTCCAAGAAGCTTTTCCGACCTACTAGATCACCATCTAGTCGGTTGGTTCTTCTTCTTGAACCAACTAACATGCACAAGAAGTCCCGAATCGAAGCGCGATGCTTCGGGAAAGTTTGAATGGACTTCTACTAAGATCCTAGCTCTAAGATAGGAGCGATATGAAGATCAAATGATAATACCTACTCAAGGCTTAACATTCTAAAGAGCAAAGCTAGAAGACTAAATATAAATCTAGACAAACCGTCTTCAAAAGATTCGATCGAATCTTCATGACTTCATAGTTGGTCCAAAAGCTTCAACGAAGTTTTAGGCATATGAATACGCGCTTTGAGAAGTCTTGAGACGTCGCTTTGGATGTTCATGTGAATTTGACGACGATCTCCATAACTGCGCTCACAAAGTGTTAGTTCACGATTTATTTATGTTTGCTCATCATCCAAAACCAAATCCGGGGAGTCCAATACTCAACATTCTCCCCCTTTTTGGTGATGACAAACCAACATAAATAATAATAAAAAATAATGATTCAAATGTAAAATACTTACTCCCCCTGCATTGATGACACGTTAATTCCAAATTAAATAAATATAATACGCATCAAGCAGAAGTGAGAGATATAAAACATGATCCAATTATTGAAATTTAGGAACGTAATCCATTTTTATATCTTCACTCCCCCTGAATCTATCATAATAAATTAGATTCATGGACAATAGAGTTAAATTTTCATTTTGCCCTTGTCATTATTACTATCTCTCCACCTTTGGCATTATCCAAAAAGAGTGGGGGGCATACAACGACAACAACAAGGCTAAAGAAAATCCAACATCGGGAGTCGAAGAATACGACGATGGTCCAAAAGACACCAAGGAAAAAAACTACATGAAGAAAATCAAGATGTGCCAAATTGACCATTATCCAAAAGCGAAAAATGAAATCATCAAAATACCAAATATAATTCACTTATTGAGTAAAGGAACGTGCTCTCCAATCTCAACATTTTGGTTAAATTAGTGCATGGAAAACAATTCTATGTTTTCATATAAATAAATTCTTTTTAACCAAGTCATTATCGTCGAGCGACGAAATCGAACAGCATAGACAATAAAACGAATATAAAATGTGCACAACGAAGTAAAAGAGAACAACGATGTATATATATATATATATATATATATATATATATATATATATATATATATATATATATATATATATATATATATATATATATATATATATATATATATATATATATATATATATATATATATATATATATATATATATATATGAAGCATCATGAGTACAACCAAAAGATACATCGACTCCATAAAATCAAAGGCACAAAATACATTGACTACATCAAAATGTCACATACTATATCAACATCAAAATGTCAAAATCCATCATCGACATCAACACCATCAACACACATCCAAAAATGATACAACATCGACATCAAGCATCAAAACATCCAAATACATCAAAAACACCACCAACCCTGTCCTAACCCAAAACTCTCTCTAAAAGATGAATCATCCAAGGAGCATCGGAGAGTCCTCCAAACAGACTCTCAAAAAATAGTGTTAGGAACAGCAGTCTCCATAGGTCCAGTCGAAGGAGTGGACTTAGGCTCTGCTGGGAGGAGTGGTGCGTCAACAGAAGCAATCGTCGGGGCAGGAGTGGAAACAGCAACAGCAGGCTCAACGGCAGAGGCACCAACAGGAACGTCAACTGGAGCAGACATCTCTGGAGCATCAGTAGACTCATCCACTGGAGCAGAAGACTCTGGAGCACCTGAAGAAGTGGCAGCTCCAACAACGGATGTGGTAACAGCAGCAGCAGTAGTGGCCTCAGCGCCACGAGCAAGAGAATCAACGAGCTCATCGATCTCATCATCATCCATCTCCTCATCCTCAGAAACTGGAGGAGGGACCTCAACACCCATAACATGAGCAATACGACACATAATCTCCTTGGTACGAGCATACCGAGACTCGAGACGACGAACAGAACGAGCGAGATCATCAAGTGTGGTGGGAGGTCTAGGAGCAGCAGCTGCAGAAGAGGTGCCCTGAGAAGCTGAAGGAGTCGTCCTCTGCACGTGACGGAGTGCCGCAAGAGATTTCTTGACGACCGTCGCGTTCAAGGGAGGACCAAGTGGACGCTCATCGTCAGGAGGCAAAGGCACGTGGAAATGACGAAACACCAAAGTCAACAGACAAGGATAAGGGATATGCGCAGATTTCGTGGACTTGCGAATACACTCGAAAGAATCCATCTTATCGAGTATAATGCGAGCCCAGTTAATCTCGCAACCTAAGAAGAGAGCGTAAATCAACTTTAGGAATGGCTGGGATGGCAGAGAAGATGAGCCGTACTTAGGAAGTAAGCACGACTTCAGGATAAGATTAAGCACCCAAGCATTCGGCTTGAATGACTTCGATGGGACACCTATGAAAGCTGGAGGGATCACATGGAAGATATCGGCGAGAACGGACTGATCTAAAGAAGAGATATCATCAACTGAAATATCAGACGGGAGGAGACCAGATGACGAACAACCAAGCAACTCCCTTAAGATTTCTTCCGTGAGGACTATAGGAGTCCCCAAGACAGTAGTCTCGATGGAGTAGGTCTCACCGTACTGACCCCGGGAACGGTTTGCATAGAAAAGTTTGACCAGGCGAGGATAGGGTCGAGGGTTCACCTTAGGGTCAAAGCGAAGGTAGTCTAGGAGCCCACTATAGGATAGAAGATCTGCTAAGCCAAGGAAGTCGGAGAACTTAATGAAATGCTCCAATAACAGCGGGCAATGTTCGATACGGGTGTATGCCGCTAGACACATAGGGTCATCGCGACATAGCGAGATATCGACACCACCAGCTGGCATCGGAGCCTTTCCCTTAGGCTTACAAGAGCTAGAACGAGGTGGAGGAGTGGGTTCCTTACGGCTAGGCTCATCCTCGGGTCGAAACTCAGTGTCGGAATCAGATGGTGTAGTGGGGGTATGGAGTATAGGCTTCCTAGACTGAGAACGTCTACTGGGTTTGGCAGTCGCCGTCCTCTGCTTCTTCAGAGGAGGCGAAGACGATGAAGGTTGGGTTGTTTTAGATCGGCGTTTGGGTTTCGAAGGATCCCTAGGGTGTGGCTCAACAGTCATATGGGATGGGCCAGAGGAAGTGATCGGGATTCTCGTCTTTGCCATAAGTCGTGACAAAACAAGATCAAGCAACGCAAGAAAACGAAAATCAAAATCAAAACAGCCCTAAGTATAAACCCTAGATGCGAAACCCTAAAGCTGAAATCGATCTAGAATAGAACCCTAGCAGCTGAAAACAAGTCCTAGGAGGAGGAGAAATTACCATAGGAGGCAGATCGACGGCGGAGATCGACGGAAATGGCCGGAAAACGGCCGGAGATCGATCGGAAGTCGAAGGGGCTGAACGGGGTCGGGGGTTTTAGCTGGAGAGAAAACCGACTAATAATGAGAAAAGTCGGTTGAAAGAGAGTATAAGTCGATCGGAATGCGAAAAGACACGACTGTCCCTGAGCACTTAGTCGGTCACAGTTCAAGCACTGACCGACTAGATGACGATCTAGTCGGTCGGTCAATGAGCTTAAACCGACTAAGTGGAAACAGCCGACAGACGAAAAATTTAGTGCTAGAGTTAGTCGGTCTAAGTTCAAGTACTGACCGACTAGAACTCAATCTAGTCAGTCGGTAAGTAAACGTGGACTGACTAAACGAAAATAGTAGGAGAGGAAACCCTAAAAAGCTTGAACTAGTCGGTCTGAGTTCTTTTACTAACCGACTAGGTGTGAATCTAGTCGGTTGGTGATTGAACTGAGACCGACTAGATGAGTCCAAAAGTTAGAGAATGACCTAGTCGGTTTGAGTTCATTAGCTGACCGACTAGATGTGAATCTAGTCGGTTGGTTGATGAACTGAGACCGACTAGATGAGTCCTAAAATAGACAAATGAGTTTTCTCCTAAATGCACTTGGACGAAACATCGTAAACCTCTCAAAAATCATCATACCACCCCATTAAACATCGAAAATCTTAAATTTGACGTTCAAGAATAAATTCGAGCATAAATTCCAAAAATTCACAAAAAAATCCCGAAAGAATCCAATAAGTCTAGCATGAACAAATATAGCGAAATAGAATAGAATGCAAGATTATTGAATAAAAATGAATCCTATATCTCGGATTCACCCATAATCCCCAATTCTCGACGCAACCGCACAAAGGAATCCTCCTTTAGGGGTTTTGTGAAAATATCGGCGATTTGCTTTTGGGTTTCAACGTACACTAATATGATGTCCTTTTTAGCAACATGATCATCTAAGAAATGGTGTCGGACATCTATGTGTTTAGAACGGGAATGGTGCACCGGATTCTTTGAAAGACAAATGGCACTTTGGTTGTCCACCATGATAGGGCTAGTATCACAATGTATACCAAAATCCTTAAGTGTGTGTCTCATCCAAAGAACCTGGGCACAAGCAGCACCGGCAGCAATGTATTCCGCCTCGGTGGTTGAAAGTGATACAGAATTTTGCTTCTTGGAAAACCAAGAGACAATAGAATTTCCTATAAAATGGCAAGTGCCACTAGTACTCTTCCTGTCGGATTTGCATCCCGCATAATCTGCGTCACTATATGAGACTAACTCATACGTGCTAGATTTTGGATAAAGTAATCCAAAGTCTAAAGTGTAACTTGAATAGCGAAAAATACGTTTTACCGCTACTAAGTGAGAATCCTTAGGTTGAGACTGATAACGAGCACAAATACATACGGCAAACATATTATCGGGCCTACTAGCGGTAAGATAAAGTAAACTACCTATCATACCTCGATATAGACGAATGTCTACTTCTTTTCCGCCCGTATCTTTATCAAGATGCGTAGTAGTGCTCATTGGAGTCTTTTTCCCGGAGGCACTCTCCATTCCAAATCGCTTTAGCAACTCTACCGTGTACTTCGTTTGGTGGATGAAGATTCCATCGTTCATTTGGCGAATTTGGAGACCTAAGAAATATTTGAGCTCACCCATGTGGCTCATCTCAAATTGTTCCTTCATAACATTAGAAAACTCTTCGCAAAGAGCGAAGTTAGTAGCATCGAAAATGATATCATCAACATAAATTTGAACTAAAAGTATATCATTATTCGAATGCTTAATAAAAAGTGTAGAATCAGCTTCTCTCATTTTAAAATTCAAATCCAAAAGAAAATTCTTTAGGCGATCATACCAAGCTCGAGGAGCTTGTCTCAAACCGTAAAGTGCTTTCTTTAGTTTAAAAACATGATTTGGAAATTTTTCATTAATAAAGCCCGGAGGTTGAGAAACATAAACTTCCTCAACGACATCTCCGGTTAAAAATGCACTTTTTACATCCATTTGAAATAGTTTGAAATTTTTATGGCATGCAAAAGATAACAATAATCTAATAGATTCTAATCTAGCTACCGGAGCGAAGGATTCTTCGAAATCGACACCTTCCTCTTGTCGATAGCCTTGAGCTACTAACCGAGCCTTGTTCCGGACGACGATTTGGTTCTCGTCGGTTTTGTTCTTGAAGATCCACTTTGTTCCTATAACGGTGTGGTTCTTCGAAGGCAATGGAACAAGCTCCCATACCTCATTCCTCTCGAATTGAATGAGTTCCTCCTCCATGGCAAGGATCCAAGCACTATCTTCGCACGCTTCATTTATATTCTTTGGCTCAATCGAGGAGGCAAAGGCACAATTGGCGAAGTGGTGGACTTGCGATCTCGTCTTGACTCTATCATGAATATTGCCAATGACTTGCTCATGGGGATGGTCACGAACCGTATGAAGCCGTTTGGGAATTCCCTGATCACTAGGAACATTCTCAACAACCTCATTAGTCGGGTTAGTACCATTAGAATCAATAGAATCAATAGACTTAGAATTATCAATAGAATCACATAAAACATCCATTGAATCATCATCATTTGAAATTCTAGAAGGAATAAAATTTTCATTAAAAGAGACATGTAGTGATTCCTCGATCGTCGAGGATCTTTTGTTGTATATCCGGTAGGCTTTGCTACGGGAGGAATACCCAACAAATATCCCCTCATCCGATCTCGGATCAACCTTGTCCAAATTTTCATAAGTGTTTTAAATAAAACATTTCGCACCAAAAACACGAAAATGTTTAACTTGAGGCAATCTACCAAACAACAATTCATAACAAGTTTGTTTGGTGCCGGGCCTCAAAAGTATTCTATTAAACACATAGAAAGCGGTGTGTACCGCTTCCGCCCAAAATTGATGGCCAAGTTGGATATCATCGAGCATTGTGCGAGCACACTCCACAAGCGTTCTATTCTTTCTCTCAACAACACCATTTTGAGGGGGTGCGCGAGGGAAGGAAAACGTGTGGGTAATTCCAAGATCATCAAAAAAATTTGAGAAAGACTCATTCTCAAATTCACCTCCATGATCACTACGAATAGTGCCAATGGTGGTTCCGATGAGATTTTGGACTTTCTTCACAAATGTTGTGAAGTTTTCAAAAGCTTCATTTTTATTACATAAGAAAAATACCCATGTAAATCTCGAAAAATCATCTACGATGACAAGCCCATATCTAGCATTTCCTAAAGAAGCAACTCTAGTTGGCCCAAATAAATCTAGATGTAATAGCTCTAGAGGCCGTTTAGTAGAAATGCTTTTCTTAGGTTTAAATGAAGATTTAGGAAGCTTGCCTCGTTGACATGAGTCACAAAAACTTTTCTTTTCAAATACAAGCTTAGGAAAACCTTTAATGGAATTTAATTTTGAAAGCTTAAAAAGTGTTCCAAAGTTCACATGACCAAAGCGTCGATGCCATAAGTGTTGTTCACTTGTGTTGGCAACGAGACATTGTTCATATGACTTAGGAAGATCCAAAATATAAATATCTTTATTGCGTGTGCCGGAAAATAATAAATCATTATTAACATTATTAAAAATGTGACACAATCCTTTCACAAAGCTAACTTTGTAACCTTTGTCACAAAGTTGGCTTATTGAAATAAGATTGTGGTTTAAACCATTAACAAGATAGACATCACTAATTAAGGGTTTAGATGGGTTACCCACTTTACCAACACCGACGATGGTTCCGCTCTCGTTGCCTCCAAAGATTACCCGGTTCCCATTAGCAATGGGCACCACTCCGGAAAGAAATTGAGCATCGCCCGTCATGTGTTTTGAACACCCGCTATCGAGTATCCACCCATCATTGGAGCCAAATTTAACTTTGTTGCTCCGTTTGTTTTTCTTGAGTACCTAAAGATGATTATATCATTTCATGATACCCAAGGTCATTGGGTCCTCAAAGGTTAGACCTTTGGAAGCCAAGTCCAATTGGACTTAGACTTCCCAATATAATTAATATTATCCACTACATTCAAAAAATAATCATTCATGTAGATTTGTTTTTCATCCATACTTGTGTCCTTTGGGCTCCAAATTGAGATTATTTTGGGAGCCTTAATCCTATTGGGAGCATGCATGCTTTGTTGATTTCTACGTGATGCATGTCGTGGATAGGTAAAAGGAACATGATGAAATGGTGCATATGGATAATTATTCATATGACGATGTGGGTGAACATATGCATGTGAGGGAACACGTGCGTGAGGGTGTCTCACATGTTGTGCACGTGCCCGTGAATGTGTAGCATAGAAATCATCATATGAGTGAGCCGGTGGAGTAGGACGTGTGTTCCTACGTGGCGTGGTATTTGTGTACATGTAGGCATGACCCTTCTTTGGAGGTCCACCCAAAGTGGGTTTCTTTACAAAAGAGGGTGTGTGCGAAGTGGAAGCACCATTGGTAGATGAACTACCAATAGAGTGTTTGCTCCCACTCGGTGAGGCATCGGAAGTAGGCCTAACAAAGGTAGTGGCCAATTTGGATGAACTCCCCATCGTATACCCCAAGCCAATGTGGTGATTGGCCGGAAGTAATTCATTTAGGATGTTATCCAAATGGTCCTTACCCTTATTGAATTTATTAATTCGGCCTATAGTGCACTCATATTTCTCGGTGAGAGAATGCATCGAAGCACCCAAAGTGGACACTTGCGATGTGAGCGCATAAACACGAGACTTGAGATTTTCATTCTCAATACTCAAAGTCAAGATTTGAGAAGTCAAATCCGCTATCTTATGTTCATCCGAATCCTCGATGCTAACATGTTCAAGTTTAGATTTGAGATTAACAATCTCATTTCTTAACTCTTCAACAACGGTGTCGTTGGTGATGATAGTTTTAGGTGAGGTTTGGATGCTAACTAGGTCATCTTTAGTCTTAGTATATCGTTCAACTAATTTAGCATATCTATTCCATATTTGCTCATTAGCTAGTCTAAGGTCATCCATAGTTACCTCATTGCTTTCATCTTCGCTATCATCGGAGGCGGGTTCTTGAACATTTTCCTCGTTAGCCATGAAACATACGTGCGCTTGCTCCACTTTCACATCATCCGACTCCCTGCTTGAAGAGTCATCTTCGGAATCGGTGAAACCGACAAATCCTTTCTTGTAGCCTTTCTTATACTTCTTCGATTTGTCGTACTTCGGTGCCTTCCACTTTTCCTTTTGCTTGTTTTGTGGACAATCCACTTTGATGTGTCCTGGCTTATTGCATTTAAAGCACAAAGGAGGAGAGGCGTTAGTAGAAGTAAATTTAGATTTGCCTTTGAAGTTACCTTTTCGGAAGAAGCGATTGAACTTCTTTGCCATGAGGGCAATGGATTCCATGTCCATTTCGTCTTCCGAGTCCTCTTCATCGGTAGAGGTGGATGGAGCCGCCTTGAACGCAATCGCCTTTTTCTTAGGCACGTCTTGGTTCAAGTAAGACTTCATCTTCTCTTGTAACTTCACCTTGCTATCCTTGCGTACCTCGTATGACATTAAAGTACCCATTAATTGAACTACGGTATACTTGTTCATATCGTTACCTTCCTCGATGGCGAAGGTACGCTTTTCCCAACTAGAAGGAAGTCCTTTGATAAGCTTCGAACATTTCTCCTTTTGGGTGTAGGTTTTGCCGAGAGCCTCTAACTCGTTTATGATGTCGACGAAGCGAGCATAATACTCCTTCATCTTCTCACCCTGTAGCATATGAAACATCTCGTAATCTTTATTAACTACAACGAGTTTAGAGTCTCTTACCCTACTCGTCCCTTCATGTAAGATGAGGAGGGAGTTCCAAATTTGATATGCACTCTTACATGTGCATATCTTATTGAAGTCCTCGGGCTCCAATGCGCATTGCAAGGCATTCATTGCCTTGGCATTGCTTACCTCCGCGGCGACCTCCGCGGTTGTCCATTTCTCGAAATCTTATTCGACGGGCTCGACTACTCCTTCATTGTGGTCCTCCATAGTGAAGCACTCCGGAGGAAAGTTTCCATCCGGCATTTCCAGTACCCGTAGTTGGTACCGTTGAAGAATGGATGCCTCGTTGAGGAATGTCCTTCCATTACCGAAGAAGCTCCTTCACGGTTCTTGAAGGTGCTATAATCCGAAGGTGGACGCACGGTCTTGTTGTCGTTGGCAGACATAGCTTAGTATCTGGCTCTGATACCAAATGTAATGCCCTGAAAGCTACTGCACAAGTACTAGAGGGGGGGAATATTACTTTAAAAATAACAAGAAGTATAATTCCTAATTATCGTGAAAACTACTACCAACAAATGCGGAAGCTAAAATTGACAACAACAAATATTCAATGCAAACAATTGATATGATGGGTTCGGATCCACCCAAGTCTCCCCGACTTGTTCCCGGTGATCCTACGTCCCAGAACACCCGGATCCCCTCCGGATACTTAGGTTAGAAACCCTAACCCAAGATTTCCACTATGAATACCTTGTGAAAAACCTTCACAAGATCAAATCATACAATCAATAGCAATAATGAATCCCACAACCCGGGATCACAACCTTCTCTCACAACCGAGAGAATCAATAGCAATAAATGAGTTTATATGAAATAAACAACAACTTACCACAAACCCTATACCTTGAGTATTCTTACCAAATTAGGGCAAGGAGGGATTCGAGGAAGGAGAAGTCACCAAGACCTAGCACCACCAATATGAGCAGCAATGGGTGCCTAGGAATGAGTAGGAGACTTGAATCAAGCAATAGCTTGGATGGCTCAACAAGAACAAAGTTCTCTCAAGATGGATTCTAGATCTTAAATGAGGGAGAGAATGATTTCTTGTGAGGAAGAGAGCTTTGGAAATGAGTTTCAATCTCTAACTCTTTCAATCTGAATAAGGCTCTCAATAGCAGCTTTAACCTTGAGAGAAACGGCCAAGCTTTGTATTTATAGGGTCCCACAAAATCGAGCTAGGTCAACTCCCAACGGTTGGAAATCTGGAGCAATTAGTCGGTCAAAGAACAACCACTGACCGACTAGTTTATCAACTAGTCGGTCGGTGAAACAACATGAACCGACTAAAGTGTGAACAGTGATCAGATGAAATTTCAGACCTAGATAACTAGTCGGTCCAAGAAGACTTTCTGACCGACTAGTTCATCAACTAGTCGGTCGGTCAGTTAACTTAGACCGACTAAGAGTTGAAAACTATTAGTCTGAATACAAATTGATTTAGTCGGTCCAAGAACAAATGTTGACCGACTAGTTCATCAACTAGTCGGTCACCAAACGTTCTTAGACTGACTAACGATAAACAGTAACGTGGCATGTACAGGGAAAGCTCAACTAGTCGGTCTAAGAAGCATCGCTGACCGACTAGTTCACCAACTAGTCGGTCGGTGAGTCAACTAAGACCGACTAACTGTGAACAGTAAAGAGCTTAGAATTTGGGAGACAAACTAGTCGGTCCAAGAAGCTTTTCCGACCTACTAGATCACCATCTAATCGGTTGGTTTTTCTTCTTGAACCAACTAACATGCAGAAGAAGTCCCGAATCGAAGCGCGATGCTTCGGGAAAGTTTGAATGGACTTCTACTAAGATCTTAGCTCTAAGATAGGAGCGATATGAAGATCAAATGATAATACCTACTCAAGGCTTAACATTCTAAAGAGCAAAGCTAGAAGACTAAATATAAATCTAGACAAACCGTCTTCAAAAGCTTCGATCGAATCTTCATGACTTCATAGTTGGTCCAAAAGCTTCAACGAAGCTTTAGGCATATGAATATGCGCTTTGAGAAGTCTTGAGACGTCGCTTTGGATGTTCATGTGAATTTGGCGACGATCTCCATAACTGCGCTCACAAAGTGTTAGTTCACGATTTATTTATGTTTGCTCATCATCCAAAATCAAATCCGGGGAGTCCAATACTCAACAGGATTGATGTTGCCTTGGAAGCATGCTTTGCTGGTCTACAAGAGTTGGTCGTTCCTTTGTTGTAGTCATCGTGATGATCTGTAACCTGTATCTGCAAATACATTTAACATGTTGGATGATCCTTGACCCTTGGAGGTAGCACAGAAGCTACATATCTATGGACCAGTGGTGCGCTGGAGGTGCTGCACTGTATCTGGTTAAAGGGTTTACTGCCAATGCTTTCTAGAGTCACGTGCAGTTGGCCAGATAAAGGAGTGTACAAAAGACACTTGAGTAAGGCACTTCAGGACCTAGGATATCCTTTCCCTCTTCCAGCGAACGGAAGGGGTCTTAATGTGCATCCATACAACCAGTAGGTGTATTAATGGATTACAATTATCCATGTTTCTTCATCAACTTGATGATAATTTCATCTTCTGGATGATTATTCATCTGCTGGATGATTATTCATCTGCTGGATGATGGTTTCATCTTCGGGATGATGGTTTCATCTTCAGGATGATAATTCATCTTCAGGATGATGGTTTCATCATCGGGATGATAATTCATCTTCAGGATGATGGTTTCATCATCAGGATGATAGTTTCATCTTCAGGATGGTAATTCGTAAGTGTTTGTTGTCACATCATCCATAGCAACATAGCCTATGATTTTCTTTGCCGATTGCATGGTTTTTGCAATCATGACCAGGGAGCCTGATGCATCAATTTAAATAATTTTGTAAGTGAGTTAAGCTCATCTTACATGGTTACTTCCTGGTTTCTGTGAAATAAACCTCTAAGCTATGGCGTTTTGCTTATAGCAGACGATTTTATTTATTTATACAATACTCGGTAACCCACAGGTTTGATATCTTTTGATATCAGGACTTCAGGTCCAAACACTTCACATTTCATAAGTGAGTCCAGCTCAACTTATTATTGCTTCGTTCCACATAATCTGGCCAAATCTCTGCGTTTGCTTCAGGAAACGGAGATTGGGAACGATATCTATGTCAAAATGAAATGTGAGTAATTGTCGACAAGTGTGTTTTATCCAAATAACTCTCCATGTACGTACATTATTCAATTTATTCTAGATTTATCTCTTCTGGAGGTTCTGGAAAGGGAGAGGATATCGAGATGAGCTCACTTTTCTGTGGTGGTATTGTTTTAGTGTCTCCAGGAGTTATTTCTCGCTTTGGAGCCTCGTGGTATGTCCTCTCATCCATTGAGGATATCCACTTCTGCTACTGGTGGATTGCATCCATTATATTTGGTATGTCAATGCCTAGTTGAATTTTTAGTAGCAGGGATGTGTAAATTTGACAATATGTATAGTGTCAGTTGCTATGTCTGATAACTGTTTAACAGTTTCATAAGTGTGGATCTTCAGGATCTCATCACAATTCATGATAATCAGATCATAGGTATTAATGCTTAAATGGTCAAATTGAGCTTCAGGCTCAAGGATGATTATAGTATTTTTGTTGAACCTAATGCTGGGGAATTAAAGTTATGAAGGATCTTCAGGATCTCATCAAGTCTTTAAAAGAGGGCACATCAATGCACGTCTTAGGAGAAGTGATTTTAAATGCTTCCCCTGTTCAGAAAGCTTAGAATCTATTTATCTGGGATAATTACTTCCGATAAATCGCTCTGCATTTTGATGGTCTATAGTAGTGATATGGGGATGTATACTCATCATGGCACAATCGATAAGATGTGCTTAACCGCTTCCCCCGTTAGGGGTTCTCGGAAACTGTTTATATGAGGCGATCAGGCTCATATAAATAGGTTCTAAGGAGGCGTTTTGATGGTTTGCATTGTAATTGCATGTTCCCACCTGGTCACATACAACTGGATTTTTAATGGATAAGTAATCCGTTTAAATCATTTTAATGATTTATGTAACCCATTTTTGGGTGTGAACACAAACGTCAGGGTGTTCAACATTTTTCCAGTTGCAAATATAGGTTGATTTCCCAGTGTTATCCAATGTTCCCGCCATTTAGTAATGTGTCCCATTTGCTTTGAAAAAGCTGGACTGCGGTTGGATAATAGGTTTGATAATGATGATTTATATAGGATATATGGATGAGTACTCTAAGGTACATCATCAGCCATATGTAGGAAGGGTGTGAGTCCACTTTTATCCCTCAAATACTCTCAAGAGGCCTAAAGGTCTCATTCTTCTAATGATGATAGTATATCATCTTAAATTCGTTTAAGGAAGTGAGGAGAGTCAATGTTCACGTGAATGGAGATGACCTCGTAATCATTTTTCCCTTTTGAATGAGACAATGAAAGTTTCACCCTTTTTTGAAGAATCTTCAGGTTCCTCTAGTTAATGATGTCTTGCATCATCAATACAGGGTGACATCGATCCAAAGTTGGTCGATTCTGGACACTTCTGGTGTTCCAAATTAATTCCTCTGTTCGAATTTATGTGTGACTTTTGAAAGTCCATTAAAATGCTCAAGTTAATATTGTCCGGTAATATGTGAACTGTGTTCAAACTATGAAGGATTACATCTTCACATTGACTATTATGCAGATCAAAGTTGGACAAAGATTCATGCTTTATTGGTTTCTTGAGTCATTAGGGATTTCGTTTTGACGAATATCCTTTGAAACTTTATAAGTTTCAGAGAGTACATGTCATCCTCATTTTAGGAGTATTCAGGATAACAAATCATTCATAGTAAAATGAAATGCGTAAAACGCATGAAATCAATATTATGGTAATACATTTAAACACATATATACTGCAAGAGAATACTACTGATAATTATGTTACGGCAACAAGTTTCATAGTATGATGTGTTCTCTTGAAAACATACGTCCACAATTATGCTCATTTAGATTTATGTTATGACAACAGATCAAATTTGTTTTCAAAGTTTATTTGTCCTCGGGGAGTAGCTAAATATACATAAGGTCAATTGACTTTCGTCGTTTAGACTAGATATGTATATATTTTATCTGGTATAAGTTAATGCCCATTCATGTTGCAAAAAGCATTATGGCTCTTATCAGAACTTCTGGTCTGATATTGGGTTACCATTGCATACTCCATGTCGAGGTATATCATATCTTCCCTTTCTCATTTTATTCAAGACTTCCCTTGTTTTCAGTCTTCCTTATTGTCATTTATAAGGAAGAATGAATATTGGTCTTACGAAGTAGACATATACTAGGGAAATGAGTTAGTTTCTATATTTCCACTTTTCTAATTTATGAGAGACTTCTAAAAGTCAATTTGAATGCTTAAGTATGGTTTACAGGCCATTTTTATTAAGTCATTCAAGTATTGTGTGGATATAGAATCATGATCAAGGGGAAACAAATACGTGGCTACGAAGTTTATAATTTCTCACTTATCTATTAAGACATGACTTCGGGCGTAAGCTTAAAATTGAGGCTAGATTAAAGAATCATACCTTGTAAAGTGAGATTACTCTAAAAGAGTTTAGCGGTGTTATGACAACTGCTGGTGTCAATATTGGCTTATATAAACCATAAATATGAGAGATTTATTTTACCGCAAAATGCGTATCTCTAAAAGAAATCGCATAAATGGTTTTCACATAATCCATCGTATTTGTTAATTTTAATTTTATTAGGGTGAAAGGGTGTAGACTTTTGATTTGATTTTGAACTTCAGGGCCATTTTGTCAAAGTGAATATGATGTTAAACTTTTTGAAATCATGATTGGTTTGTTGTCATAAAATATCGTCATATCATGAGCATGAGCATAAGCATGGGATGATCATATAAGAGTGCAAAATACAACAATTAATGATTTATCAAACACATAATATAAAAAGTTATGCTCAATAAAATAGTTGAAAGAAACTAAATTATCATTGCAAATAAATCAAGCATGTGAGCTTATGGATGTATGCTCAGTTAACATGAATTGAAACATATACACATGTTATTTATATCCTGCAGGTATATAAATAATTTTATCTCAGACATATATTTATGCTACAGGATTTAAAAATATATCATAGAGATTTTAGCATGCTAAATATATGTTCATCACAGAACATTAAATATGCGGCATGCATATAATTTCATCGCAGACAATTAAACATCACATGCAATTGATCATCACACACAATTGATCATCACAGGAATTTTTAAAGGAAATGAAAATTTTTCGATTAATAATTATTGGACCACTGGGCAACGTCATACATAGTTAGGTTAGTTAACTAACGGCAGGGCGGTCGCATGATCTTCCTAATTATTAAACGCTTAATAATTAGATAATCCAAAAATGCGATAATATATAAAGCATGTAATTAATCATAATTTAACGAAGAAAAACTTAATTATATTTGAAAAAGGGTTTGTAGAAAAAAGTTTTTGTGGACAAACCCTAGTTAGGGTTTTTGGAGTCGATCTGCTGTGCGATCCCGTGCAACTGGCTAGGATGTCCGATGCGTGGGTTGCTGCTTCTGGCAGCTAAGGTTTTGGACGCACGCACGGGGGTCGTCAGTGGCTGCCGCTGCGGATGGCGGCCTCGCTGGCCGTCGCTGCAGGCGACAGTGGCACTGTCCGGCGCTGCAGGCGGCGGCAACGGTGCGACGGGGAGATCGCTAGGGGGGTCGTGCGTTCGTGGCTTCTGGCTACGGTGCGACGAAAAAAAATCCCCTCTAGGGTTTGAGAAAAATTTTGGGGAAGAAGATGGTAAAAAAACATGATTTTTATTAGAAAAAAATCTATTTTTAGTCTTCAAAAAATCGTTTTCATCGAAAAAAATTGATTTTTATTGATAAAAACGTCGAGTTTTCATTAAAGGGTTGATTTAGGATGCAAATCTGAGATAAAAATCCGATCTATACTAATCAAACGTCGATCCAAACATTTAGCTTTGATCGTAAGCGCATAAAAGTTTAGATCTAGGGAATAAAAATTACCTCTAGATCCTACCCGCCGGATCTAGCGACGTTCGGTGAAGGAAGCCCGTTCGCGTCGCGATTCGTCCGGCGACAGAGGTTCGACTCAGCTTTGAGTGTGCTGATAACGTGTTGTAAGCTTGGCGGCTACGGAACCCGTAGCCATGTATTTATAGAAGTAGGGTTACATAATGGGTGGATACCCAATACACTAATGGGCCTACAAAAGCCCGCTTATAACAAGGAAAAAATAAGAAGCTACTATAAAATTTTCTTTTTATGTTATAATTTAATTTTGTACTATTTCAAATTGTCTTCTCTAATTTTTCATTCTATTTTTACTTAGGTTTGATTTCCCAATATGTCGTTAATATAATTATTAATGGGAAATAAATCTTAAAAGCTATATAAAATCTATAACCATTCTTAAAAGCAAATTATTAGAATCATATCTGCCCATTTTCCTCCCTTTCTGTTGACGTGCGTTTATATTTCATATATTCACGCACGTTTTCTTCTGTGTTTTCCCGCTATTTCCCGCCGTCTTGTATTCGTTTTCTCGTGTTTTCTCGTTTTCTTTCACTTTTCCGTGTTTTTGTATATTTGCAGGAGTTTGTCGGCGTAGGGGACATAAAACGACGATATCATGAGTCCCCGGAGCAACGTGAGGAGTCATGCGTGATCCAGGGGGTCAAACGATGAAGATATCATCTTTCAGCCCCTCACCCGACCGGTTGGTCACTTCCAACCGATCGGGTGATACACGCGTGCACCACCCGGACACAAGCTGGAGCGGTCAGAAAGTAACCGGTCGGTTCAGAGACCGGTTCACACGCCCCAACTCTCTGGAATTTGATGCTGAATGCCAACCGATCGGGTGACCTTCATCCGATCGGTTCATCTGTAGCCAATTCTCCGAAGCCAAGACACGGAGAGCTCAACCGACCGGTTCACCCGATGGCGCGAAGATCCAACCGGTCAGCTTCAACCCTCAACCGACCGTGCCGTATGACCGGGTGAAGTCCCATGCTGATCTGCCGAAGAACGAAGCTGGTCACCCGATCGGGTGATTCTTCACCCGATTAGGTGATATCGTTTTCTATATATAGGACCCTAGGTTTTCCAGAAACGAGAGTTGTTATTTTTTGCTGTTTTTTCTCTCTCTTGACGGCTGTAATTTTTCATATATTAGTAAGTTGTCTGATCTTTGTTAAACTTTAATATAGTGTTATTTGCATTGCTCTTACTACTTTTCAATCGCCTGATCATGTTTCTAACGGTCGATTTTGATTTAGATTGCTTTTTAGTAAATATGTGTGAGTAGTTCCCAAATCTGGGATTTTGGTGGAAACCCCTTCGTGGGTTCCCCCCGATGCGTCCATAGGACTAGGAAATCGATAGGGATTAGGAATCTACCGGTTACGCGGGGTGTTTTATTGTCATCGGCGGGAAAACGACCCCCTTTGACCGTTGGGCCAAGGGGGAATAAACTTGGCGGTTGACTCCCTAGCCATAGCTCACGCCGTTAGCGTAGACGGCGAATCCTAGCGCGCGGGAGCAGCATGATGAGATGTTGGGAGTTATCGTTGCGAGCTTAGTGCTCCAGGAGTTGGTCAGTGTTAATGGACATGGGAATGCCCACTGACCGAACCCGGGAAGTCCGGCGTATCATCCTGGGCACCGATCGGAATATCGGGCCCATGGGACGCTGGTACCACTCTTAGAGGCAACGTCTCACCATTAGACCCTAATTCCGATCGTTATCCTACCCGTAGGCCGTATCGGCGAGAATCGCACGATAGGGTGGAAACCGAAGTCCCGGGTTTTTCCTTTATATTGTTTATCCCTCGCATTCTATTTTCTGTGACAACCCATCATCCGATTCGGGCTAGCTCGCCCATGGGGTGAATCCGATCCTTCTTGACACAAGCACAACCATGCCTCCCTGAGTTCGACCCCCAAGCCACACTACAACACCGTGCGCTTGCGGTTATAAATATTTAAATCTCACGCCCCCAATTATATATTGCACACATCTGACGCGCAAACGCGGGGGACATCAAGCTTTATGGCGTCGTTGCCGGGGAGGCAATGTGCTTGTTATTTTAGGATTTCATGAACCCTTAGTCTAGCTCACATATCTATCTAGCGATAATTTTCGCATTCTTCTTTTTCCTTTTTATTTTCTTATTTTTATTTTTTATTTTATCTTTTTCTTTCCCACTTTTCGCTTCACGCGTGTTTGTTGTTTTTCATGCGCAGGAGTTCAAGAAGTCTCGACGACTTAATTCCCGTTGATCCGGAGATAAACGCCAACCTAAGGCGTTTGGCCGCCGAGAAGCGAAGAAGAGAGGATCCTGAAACCATGGGGGAGAACACCCCACCTCACAAGTCCATGCTGGAGTACTCGATGCCATCCATCGAGTCCACCTCCGCCATCCGTCCTCCTGCTATTATGGTGCAAAGCTTTGAGCTTAAGCCGTCTTTGGTGACGTGGATCCAGCAGGATCAATTTTTGGATGCATCCATGGAGAGCCCCATCGAACATTTGGACTCCTTCTTGGAGAAATGTGACACCTTCCGGATAAACGGTGTCACAACTGAGGCGATCCGTCTGAAGCTATTCCCCTTCTCTCTGCGAGATAAGCCAAGCTGTGGCTTAGGGGGAAGGACCCAAATACATTCAACACTTGGGAGAAGCTTTTCAAACGCTTTTCTGACAAAGTTCTTTCCTCCGGAGAAGACCATGAAGCTGAGGAGTGAAATATCCTCCTTCTCCCAAGCCAGCCACGAGTCCCTGCATGAAGCTTGGACAAGATTTAAAGAGATGCAGCGAAGATGCCCTCATCACGAGCTTCCCAAGTGGCAGATAATTAATCTATTCTACAACGGATTGAGGGATGATTTGAAATCGTCGATGGACGCCGCGGCTGGAGGGTCTTTCATGTCCAGAAGTGAGGAAGATGCCGAGAACATTCTAGAAAATATGGCTTCTAACAATGAGCGGTGGTGTGACGAGAGAGGCACACCTAGATCTGAGGGCATCCACAGGGTCGAGGATGTCGACAAATTATCCAGCAAGTTTGACTTGCTGTCGACCCAGATCTCCGCACTGATGGTAGGAGCCGATGGTGCCGGTACGCAACATATTGTCGCGGTGGAAACAAAAGTCATGGGGGACTTCGAGGGTGGTGACATCTCACCACCGTTGGACCAAGCGAGCGCATTGTTCTACAATCCTACGGGAAATGCGCCGTATCCACCACGGACTAGCTCCAACCCAGCCTACTCTCTGAACAACCGGAATCATCCCAAACTTAGCTACCGGGCACCGTATCAGCAGTCGCCGCCTCAGAAGCAGCAACAAGAGATATATCAGCCGGCTAGGCCTCAGCAGCAGCAGTTTCTGCAGCAGCAGTTTCAGCAGTAGCAGCCTCCACAACAATATCAGCAATATGTGTAGGATCCTGTCAAAACAGCGACGTTAGGATCGAATAATAAAGTAGAGACTTATGCTTGCGAACGCGGCACCGTAATCTCGGAACTTTGCCCCCGGATTCGCCACAACGGTCGATGCTTCGTCACGGAGGATCGAAGCAGAGTTTCACCGCCTAAATCTCTATTTAGAAGAGGATTTTAATGGAATGGAGAAAAAGAACATAAGATGCCTTTTTTGCAAACTTATGGCATGGAAAGTGTAGTATGAATGCCTTACCCTTGGGTCCTATTTATAGGCTTTAGGGGTAGTAATTGTAGGAAATAACTAAATATAAGCTTATTAGTGTCACGACCCGCTTCCCTAAAATGGAGGCGAGACGTGAGAAGGTCCGCACGAGAGAGGAGCTGTGAAGCCCCAAACCCGATAAGCGGCAATTTAGTAATAGCAGGTCCCTGTAATCGCAAAAGGAACAACAACAATAATAATAAAGAGGCAGATATGAAATACCAATCCCAAAGTTTGTCCACAAAATATTCAACATCACAGAAAAGCCACCAGGCTAACAGAAAAGAGTCTAAGGCCCAGAACAAGGCCAACAAAAAATAACACAAACATAACAGAGTATCAAACTAGGTGCCACGCACCGACAATTAAGCAGACTAACAAAGACGCTAAACAAGGACACTAAGACTGATCCCCAGTATCAATGTAGTCCTCGATCAACACGGGCCCTGACTCAGCGTCAGCGAACACCACGTCCTCAGCAAGTAACTCAGGCTCGGGCTCTAACATGTGTCACCCAAAAGAGAAAAGGGGCACATGTCAGCAAGTCGAAAGACTTGTGCAAGGAAACGGGAATAAAGGTAAACTAGCAATCTAGCAGTTTAAAATATGGTGCATGGCAAGTAAGGTAAGGTGGTAACAAGTAAAGTAAAGGAGAGTACAAGTGACAAGTGGTTGTTGTGACATGTAATGTCGAGTAACAAGTACAAGTACAAGGGATCACTCAACGAGTGCCCTTTGCCCGCAGGCTGGGTTCAAGTTATCAAGTACAAGGGGTCACTCAACGAGTGCCCTATTGCCCGCAGGCTGTGTTGAGCTCGTCTTCTGGAACACGAGCCAGAAAGTGCAAATGGCATAGGATTGTGCCCACGCAAGGTGGGTGCCTAGCCGGAACAATAGTACAAGTATGTAGCAAGCTACGCAATCACGATGAGTATTCAAGCATGCAATGACATGAGCAGTTAATACGCGTACCGTTAATTGTATTTAAACGTGACAGGCAAAATGCAATGACATGAACAGATATTCGCGTACCGTTTATTTAAATTAAACTTGACAGTTAAAATGCAATAGCAGTTAAGGATGCATGGATGACATGAACATTTAATACGCGTACCGTTAATTGAAATTAAACGTGACATACAAGCATGATGAAGGTGACGGACCAAGCTTCGTTGTCAAGCTAGGCCAATGGCGTCTAAACGGCTATCCTTTCACCGTCTAGTCTCTTTTACGCTAAAGCAAGGTAAATGGCCTAAGACATGGCCCAAATCGAGAGATGCAAGTTTCACTTGCCTGACACCGGGATTGACGAGAAATGAAGATCGTCACACAAGCTAACTACGGAAAGATTCACTGTTATGGCAAAACAATTATTAGCACAATGATCCTAAATAGGTTTCTTATTAGAACCCTAATCATCTAACAATCCATTTTATTAGGGTTTCACAATGTCAAAGTGGGTTATGCTAAAATTAAAGGAATCGAGTATTACCGCGTATGGAACGGAAGAATAACGCCGAGCAACCACGGCGACGGAAGAAACGCTCCGGGGAAGCTAGGGTTCAGATCTGGAAATGATTGGAGAAGTTTGGAGAAATAGGGGTTTGGGGGATTTTTGGGGGTTTGATGGAGGTTTGGGGAAGATGAGAGGTAGAATGAATGGAGGAAGGGGTTGGATGATGGAGGATGAGCTTGGATGAAGGAAATAGGGTTTGAGGGAGATGGGGGCTCAAAAGGGGGAGAAATTAGGGTTTTAGGTCGTGAGGGAGGAGAAGAAAACGTTTGGAGGGGTATTTATAGAGTTTGGTGGCGGCTAGTGCAAAACTAGGGTTTACAGCACTGCTTAGTCGGTCAAGGAACAACTGTTGACCGACTAGTTTGAGAACTAGTCGGTCGGTTGACCAACGCAGACCGACTAAGTGTAAACAGTAACTCCAGTCGAAAATCTAAACTAAGAGTTAGTCGGTCAAAGAACAACTACTGACCGACTAGTTTGACATCTAGTCGGTCGATGAACGTTCTTAGACCGACTAAGGGTAAACAGTAACTAGTGTCAAAAATAGTTGATGAGTTAGTCGGTTAAAGAAGCATTGCCGACCGACTAGTTTGCAACCTAGTCGGTCAGCCAACGTTCTTAGACCGACTAACGATAAACAGTAACTCCTGAGAAATTTAGAAAGCCAACTAGTCGGTCCAAGAAGGATTGCCGACCGACTGGATCGTCATCTAGTCGGTCGGTGCCCCTTCTTATACCGGCTAATAAGCACAAAAAGTTCCGATACGGAGCGCGGGGCCCCGGGATCGATTCCTAAGACTCTTAGGCTTGATCTAATAGTAAGATACGACCGTTATGAAGTCCGTCACGAATGACATACTTCGAAATCGACAATCCTAAGGAAGAAACGAGAAAATACGACGAATCGATCGAAAATGAAAGCTACGGAGACGAAAACCCACACATGAGGAGAAAATCCACCAAAACATATATTATATTACAATAAATCCGGATACATGAAAACCAGTCGTTACATCCTCCCCAACTTAAGAAAAATTCCGTCCTCGGAATTTCCAAATACTCACGAGTCCGGAAACAAAAGTGGGAAACGCTCTCGCATCTCATCCTCATTCTCCCAAGTAGACTCTCCAGGTGAGCCGTGTCGCCACATCACCCTCACAAGGTTGACAATCTTGTTCCGAAGCGATTTCTGACGCCTGTCCAGAATCTGCACTGGATGCTGGTCATACGTCAAATCTGGGCGAACGGTGATCTCCGAAAAATCCACCGCATGAGACGGATCGCTAATGTATCGACGAAGCTGCGACACATGAAAAACATTGTGAACTCCTTCCAAAGATGGCGGCAAGGCCAAGCGGTAAGCTACCTCGCCAACCCTCTCCAAAACGTCAAATGGTCCAATGTATCGCGGGCTCAACTTCCCACGCTTCCCAAAACGAATCACACCACGATTCGGGGAAATCTTCAAGAACACATGGTCGCCCGGCTGAAACTCCAAAGGACGACGTTTAGCATCCGCCCAATGCTTAAAACGGTCCTGAGCAATCCTCAACCTCTCCCGAATATTCCTGACGATCTCCACGGCCTCCACGATCATCTCGGGTCCCAACAACTCCCGATCACCAACGTCATCCCAACTCAATGGCGATCGACATTTCCTCCCATAAAGAGCGACGAAAGGCGCCATGCCAATACTCGCCTGGAAGCTGTTGTTGTAAGAGAACTCCACCAAGTGCAGATGGTCCTCCCACGAAACCTTGAAATCCAACATGCACGCCCTTAGCATGTCTTCCAAAATCTGAATCGTCCTCTCAGACTGGCCATCCGTCTGCGGATGGTACGCCGTGCTGAAACTCAGACGCGTACCCAAGCTCTTCTGCAAACTCTGCCAGAACTGAGATGTGAACCTCGTGTCTCTGTCAGACACGATACTCACGGGGACTCCATGAAGTCGCACGACCTCCTGCACGATTCACGTTACATCACTATCCAAACTAGGAAAAAGGAAATAAAAACGGAGAGTAAAAAGAATTTTACCTCCATATATCTCCTCGCTAGCGCCTCAGTGGACTGTCCTACTCGGAATGGAATAAAGTGCGCAGATTTGGTCAATCGATCTACGATCACCCAAATCGTGTCATTCTGCTTCGGACTCCGAGGTAGTCCAGTCACGAAATCCATAGTGATGTGTTGCCACTTCCATTCCGGAATCGGAAGCGGTTGTAGCAACCCGGCCGTACGCTGATGCTCCGTCTTCACTTGCTGGCAAACCAAGCACTTGGTTACACTCCGAGCCACGCTCCTCTTCATACCATGCCACCAATAATTCAGACGAATATCCTGGTACATCTTGGTGCCACCAGGATGCATAGAATACGGCGAACTGTGTGCCTCCACCAACAACTCCTCTCTAATATCCCCAGCTGGCACACACAACCTGGCTCCAAACCTCAGCGAGCCATCCTCATGAATCAAAAAGTCAGTCCGCAGACCGGCTTCCACCAGCTCCCGAATCCTTACCAATTTCGGATCTCCGGCCTGACTCGCCTTAATCCGTTCCACGATCGTCGACTGTACCTGCATGTACATCAACGATGAAGCCTCCCCAGGAAGAACAATCTCCACACCAGACTCGCAAAAATCCTGCTGCATTCTCCACTGCGAGGTCAAAATCATCACCGCTGGAAGCCTACTCAAAGCATCTGGAACCACATTCACCTTGCCAGGGTGATACTGCAAATCAATCTCATAATCTGCCATAAGCTCCAACCATCGACGCTGTCGCATGTTGAGCTCCTTCTGAGTGAAAATGTACTTCAAGCTTTTGTGATCGGTGAAAATCTTCACTTTCTCACTCAGCAGGAAGTGCCTCCAAATCTTAAGAGCAAACACAACGGCAGCCAACTCCAAATCATGCGTCAGGTAATTCTTCTCATGAACCTTAAGCTGACGAGACGCATACGCCATAACATGCCCGTGCTGATGCAACACGCAACCGAGATCCTTGCCAGAAGCATCGCAAAAGATCTCAAATCCGCCGCTGCGATCAGGCACAACAAGAATAGGGGCAGTCGTCAACCTCTCCTTCAGAATACCAAAAGCACTCTCACAATCACCCGACCAAACAAAAGCAACATCCTTTCGCGTCAACCTGGTCATCGGCTCAGCAATACGGGAAAAGTCCTTAATGAAACGCCGATAGTAACCAGCAAGTCCAAGGAAACTCCGAATCTCAGACGCTGACGACGGAACAGGCCACTCCCTGATGGCCCTAATCTTCTCGGGATCCACTGAAATACCATCTCCAGTCACCACATGCCCGAGAAAAGCAACCCTATCCAGCCAGAACTCGCACTTCGAAAACTTAGCATACAACCGATGCTTCTTTAAAATCTCCAACACCGTCCTTAAGTGCGAGGCATGCTCTTCCTCCGACTTCGAATATATCAGAATGTCGTCAATAAAGATAACGACAAACTTTCCAAAAAGTCGTAGAAAATCAGGTTCATCAGATTCATGAAAACTGCGGGCGTTAGTTACGCCGAAAGGCATAACCACAAACTCATAGTGTCCATACTTCGTCCTGAACGCTGTCTTCGGAACATCATCCTTCTTCACCTTCAACTGATGGTAACCACTCCTCAAATCCAATTTAGAAAACACCCGCGAACCTCCAAGCTGATCAAAGATATCATCGATGCGAGGCAACGTGTATTTATTCTTGATGGTCACCGGATTCAACTCCCGATAGTCCACGCACATGCGACGCGAACCATCCTTCTTCTTCACCAACAACACCGGTGCTCCCCATGGAGACACACTAGGATTAATATAACCCTTCTGCATAAGCTCATCCAACTGCTTCCGCAACTCCTCCAACTCTGCTGGCGCCATACGATATGGTGCCTTCGAAATGGGCTGCGCACCTGGGATAAGATCAATAGAAAACTCCAAAGCTCGATCAGGCGGCAATCCAGACATCTCCTCGGGGAAGACGTCACCAAAATCTCGCACCACAACTAGCCACTCCAACTCCATCTGCATAGCCACGACATCCACTGGGCTGGCCCGAAATCTGACCGGACCCAGCGAACTGTTACCACGACTGAACTCAAATACCGGATGTCCGGGAATCTCGAACACCACCTTCTTCCTCCGACAGTCAATCGTAGCATAGAAGCTCACAAGCCAATCCATCCCAAGGACCGCATCGTAATTGATGATGTCGTGGACAATGAAATCAGCACAAAGCTCACGTCCACAAACCACCAACGGGCAAGAATTGCACCCACGATGCACCGAGACTACACCGTTCCCTGTGACGATATTCCAACTCTTAGGAAGAGAGGACGTCGACAAGAAATGCTTCTCCACGAAGCTCCGGGCCAAAATGCACATCGATGCGCCAGAGTCAAAGAGGACTCGGGCAGGAAATGTGCAAACCAAAACCACGCCTAACAAGCAATCAACAATCAAATCCTAGTCTAGCAGCAATCATGAGCAAGCAACCAACATAATCAAAGATCAAACTAACTAAGGAAGATAAATAGCTAGAATGAGAGTTACCTGTAATAACCTCATCCACGTCCATGCTCTCCTCCTCAGTCATCAGAAAGGCCTGCCCTCTAGGTGGAACAGCCTGCCGAAAAGCCTGTCTCTGTGGAACAAGAGGCGCTCCACGTCCAACGGGCACAGGAGCTCGCTGCTGCAACGGCTGTGCTGCAATAGGAGCCCGCCAAGGCTGCCTCGACTTCGGACACTCCCGAATGGTGTGGGCAGGATCTCCGCAGACAATGCACTGTCCTAGAAACCTCCTACACTGATCCCTGAGGTGTCCAGTCTTGCCACATAAATGGCAAGTCTTCAGAATAGGCCCTCCTGGCCTCTTGAACTGCACCGGATGATTAGGCTTGAAACCAGGCCTAACCACCGTCCTGGCCTGCTCCATAGGCCTCTTCCCAGCTCCGAAAACATGTCCCTTCCTCTGATTCAAATTCAACTCTTGCCGCCTCGCAGCAATCAGAACCTTCTGATATGTCTCCAGGTCAGAAGAGGTCACAAAGCTCTGAAGCTCCAAGGCAAGTCCCTGAAGAAATCGCTGAGCTTTCTCATCGGCATCCTGCACCATCCTAGGTGCAAACCGACTGAGCCTCGTGAACTCCTGGTGGTACTGATCCACCGACAAGCTCCCCTGCTTCAGATCTATAAAGCGCTGCAGCATCACCTGCCTAGCAGCTTTCGGGAAGAACTCTCCATCAAATCTGGACTTGAAGGTAGCCCAGACGATCGGCTCCACCAGCATCTTCTCTTCAGCATCCCACCAATTCCTGGCGTTTTCCTTCAGCTGCCTCTTAGCCAAATCAACCCATCCAGCCGGGTTAATCTTCGCCATTGCCAAGTTATCCTCAATGTTCCTTATCCACTCATCGGCAGCCAGAGGACCCTCAGATCCATCAAAATATGCGGGACCCAGCTCCCGAAATTGCTTCGCTCCCGGCTCGGAGCGAGGGACATCCGGAAGAGCCCGGGCAGCTCGAGCAAGTGGAGCATTCTGGACGTGCAGGAGCACGCCCTGCTGCACCTGCATCATCTGGATCATCATCCGCATCATCTCACCGTTGGTGGGTTCCCGCTCAGGCTCCTCATCATGAGGGGGCGCACCACTACCTCCACCACGGGTGAATCGCCTTCCTGCCATCTAGTGACACAGAAAACGAAGCAGATTAGACTCATAGCTTATGACTCGGATATCGAATTCATTTGTTGGATAATCTTATATCATTATTATTATCCCTGATAATTGCAGTTACAGAGAGACCTGCATGGGTCACCACTAAAACCTGTCACGACCCGCTTCCCTAAAATGGAGGCGAGACGTGAGAAGGTCCGCACGAGAGAGGAGCTGTGAAGCCCCAAACCCGATAAGCGTCAATTTAGTAATAGCAGGTCCCTGTAATCGCAAAAGGAACAACAACAATAATAATAAAGAGGCAGATATGAAATACCAATCCCAAAGTTTGTCCACAAAATATTCAATATCACAGAAAATCCACCAGGCTAACAGAAAAGAGTCTAAGGCCCAGAACAAGGCCAACAAAAAATAACACAAACATAACAGAGTATCAAACTAGGTGCCACGCACCGACAATTAAGCAGCCTAACAAAGAAGCTAAACAAGGACGCTAAGACTGATCCCCAGTATCAATGTAGTCCTCGATCAACGCGGGCCCTGACTCAGCGTCAGCGAACACCACGTCCTCAGCAAGTAACTCAGGCTCGGGCTCTAACATGTGTCACCCAAAAGAGAAAAGGGGCACATGTCAGCAAGTCGAAAGACTTGTGCAAGGAAACGGGAATAAGGGTAAACTAGCAACCTAGCAGTTTAAAATATGGTGCATGGCAAGTAAGGTAAGGTGGTAACAAGTAAAGTAAAGGAGAGTACAAGTGGCAAGTGGTTGTTGTGACATGTAATGTCGAGTAACAAGTACAAGTACAAGGGATCACTCAACGAGTGCCCTTTGCCCGCAGGCTGTGTTCAAGTTATCAAGTACAAGGGGTCACTCAACGAGTGCCCTATTGCCCGCAGGCTGTGTTGAGCTCGTCTTCTGGAACACGAGCCAGAAAGTGCAAATGGCATAGGATTGTGCCCACGCAAGGTGGGTGCCTAGCCGGAACAATAGTACAAGTATGTAGCAAGCTACGCAATCACGATGAGTATTCAAGCATGCAATGACATTAGCAGTTAATACGCGTACCGTTAATTGTATTTAAACGTGACAGACAAAATGCAATGACATGAACAGATATTCGCGTACCGTTTATTTAAATTAAACATGACAGTTAAAATGCAATAGCAGTTAAGGATGCATGGATGACATGAACATTTAATACGCGTACCGTTAATTGAAAGTAAACGTGACATACAAGCATGATGAAGGTGACGGACCAAGCTTCGTTGTCAAGCTAGGCCAATGGCGTCTAAACGGCTATCCTTTCACCATCTAGTCTCTTTTACGCTAAAGCAAGGTAAATGGCCTAAGACATGGCCCAAATCGAGAGATGCAAGTTTCACTTGCCTGACACCGGGATTGACGAGAAATGAAGATCGTCACACAAGCTAACTACGGAAAGATTCACTGTTATGGCAAAACAATTATTAGCACAATGATCCTAAATAGGTTTCTTATTAGAACCCTAATCATCTAACAATCCATTTTATTAGGGTTTCACAATGTCAATGTGGGTTATGCTAAAATTAAAGGAATCGAGTATTACCGCGTAGGGAACGGAAGAATAACGCCGAGCAACCACGGCGACGGAAGAAACGCTCCGGGGAAGCTAGGGTTCAGATCTGGAAATGATTGGAGAAGTTTGGAGAAATAGGGGTTTAGGGGATTTTTGGGGGTTTGATGGAGGTTTGGGGAAGATGAGAGGTAGAATGAATGGAGGAAGGGGTTGGATGATGGAGGATGAGCTTGGATGAAGGAAATAGGGTTTGAGGGAGATGGGGGCTCAAAAGGGGGAGAAATTAGGGTTTTAGGTCGTGAGGGAGGAGAAGAAAACGTTTGGAGGGGTATTTATAGAGTTTGGTGGCGGCTAGGGCAAAACTAGGGTTTACAGCACTGCTTTGTCGGTCAAGGAACAACTGTTGACCGACTAGTTTGAGAACTAGTCGGTCGGTTTACCAACGCAGACCGACTAAGTGTAAACAGTAACTCCAGTCGAAAATCTAAACTAAGAGTTAGTCGGTCAAAGAACAACTACTGACCGACTAGTTTGACATCTAGTCGGTCGATGAACGTTCTTAGACCGACTAAGGGTAAACAGTAACTAGTGTCAAAAATAGTTGATGAGTTAGTCGGTTAAAGAAGCATTGCCGACCGACTAGTTTGCAACCTAGTCGGTCAACCAACGTTCTTAGACCGACTAACGATAAACAGTAACTACTGAGAAATTTAGAAAGCCAACTAGTCGGTCCAAGAAGGATTACCGACCGACTGGATCGTCATCTAGTCGGTCGGTGCCACTTCTTATACCGGCTAATAAGCACAAAAAGTTCCGATACGGAACGCGGGGCCCCGGGATCGATTCCTAAGACTCCTAGGCTTGATCTAATAGTAAGATACGACCGTTATGAAGTCCGTCACGAATGACATACTTCGAAATCGACAATCCTAAGGAAGAAACGAGAAAATACGACGAATCAATCGAAAATGAAAGCTACGGAGACGAAAACCCACACATCAGGAGAAAATCCACCAAAACATATATTATATTACAATAAATCCGGATACATGAAAACCAGTCGTTACAATTAGCCTATATTAGCACATTCATTTATCCTCTTCTTCATTCACTTATCAAGTGCCTTTATGCACTTATAAAGTGACTTTTTCCACTTATCGAGTGGCTTTTTCCACTTATCGAGTGGTCCTTTTCACACGAGAAAAGGTTCCCTTCGTGCACGTTTTTGTGCACGCGACATTTGAGGTCCGTATACCCTTATACTTCCCCTCATGGGTGTATTCATGTCGTCCATATCTAACATCTCCCACTCACACTTGAGGGGATTGTAAGGAAACATCTTTTCCTTTAACTCTTCTGTTTGTCATACCGAGAAATAGGCCGTGTGACCGTCATGCGCATAGAGTCCGCTGTTGTGCACTTGTTAGAGATACACAACACTCCTCGAGGTGCAAAGTTGAGTAGATCAACGCATGCTTTACCCTAGATTATTTCTTCACATTTCTTATACTTTATATTCAACAATTGAATCCCATCTGGATTACAATTGGCTGGCCAGCTTTGAATCTTTAAAGTCCAAATGTGAAATATGAAATTAATCTTCCTCTCCTTGCGATCCTTTCAATCTTGACCTGACTCGCTTTTCTAACATGCCCCGCCGGACCGAATTGACCATAGTCTATAAGCAACATGCTAAGATAGCAATCACCCAGTCAAATCTAAAGGAACCAATTAGAGTCTATAAGGGTAATGAGTTAAGACCCATGTGGTCTTTGGGTCTCACATAATAGTAAACACAATTACTATTCTAACCTAATGGTCAAAATGCATACGTAGTATGATTACGTATTACAACATCACTCCTTTCCTAGGGAGCGTATGTCTTAATGATGTTGTAAGGATAATAACCAGACACCACAATGTCTGACTTTGAGTCCCTTTTACTACTCAAATAATCTTCTGGACTCACATCCCGCATAAGACAGATAGGATTTCAAAAATCCTCTTAGATCTTTTGAAAGCATCCATATGATGCAGATCTTTCAGACGACTATTTTGTTTAAGTCATGACTCTAAATCGTCCGTCTGACGATTTTGACTTTAAACAGGTCTCATCTTTATTTTATCCGTTTGATAGAATAAAGGTGGTTGCTCATATGAGAGAGCCAACCTTAATCTGTCCGACATACTAGAAAGTATAGCTGAGATTTCAAAAATGTACACAAACATTTCTTAAAAAATTCATATGCAATGTCGAAAAGAACTTATTCTTTTATTAAATTTGATCATTTATAGACATGTGAATTTACATTGGTACAACTCAGCTCTTACGCAATCCTTGAGATGATAAGTGTTTGTAAAACACATATCTGGGGATCGCCTTCGTAAGCGGATCCGCTATCATCTCATGCGTAGATATGTACCTTATGTCTACCTTCTTGGTCTTATCATAGTCTTTTGTAAATTTGTAGCGGATATCTATGTGTTTGGTCTTACAATGGAATTTAGGATCTTTGACATAGGCTATAGATGCTTGACTGTCGCTGTGTATAAGTACAACACCTGAGTCACTTGCATCAATTAGCCTGTCTAAGAACTTCCTAAGCCAAACAGCCTCTTGGACTGCCATGCTAAATGCTACAAACTCGGCTTCCATAGTTGAAAGTGCGATGCAGGATTGTTTCTTGCTACTCCAGGATATTGCACCAGATCCGAGTAGAAAAACATATCCTGAGGTCGATGGTCGCTCATCGAGATCACCCGCCCAATCAGCATCAGTGTAGCCTTCGAGCCTCAAGGAATCTCCTTGATAGCATAAAGCATAGTCCGTAGTTCCCTTAAGATACCGCAATATCCTCTTAACCGCTTTCCAGTGTACTTGCCCTGGATTGGATTGGTAACGACTTACCATTCCAACGGTAAAACAGATGTCCGGTCTTGTACACATCATAGCGTACATAAGACTACCAACTGCACTGGAATATGAAACTTTTTCCATAATTTCCTTTTCCTTTTGGTTCTTTGGACATGATTTCAGACATAAATTATCGCACTTGCTTATAGGAGTATCAATGGACTTGCAGTCCTGCATATTAAAACGTTCTAGAACCTTCTTTATATAAGTCTCTTGTGAAAGAGAAAGAAGTTTCTTTGAACGATTCCTTGAAATCTTAACTCCAAGGATATATGCGTCTTCTCCTATGTCTTTCATCTCAAAAACTGATGAAAAGCCAAGCCTTGATATCCATCACAAAGCCCTTTTCATTTCCGGCTATTAAAATGTCATCTACATATAGAGACATAATAACATACTTGCTTTTAATCCTCTTGATATATACACAGTTATCTTCATCAAGCATGGAAAAACCATTTGATAAGACAACTTCCTGAAATCGTATATACCATTGCCTCGAGGATTGTTTAAGACCATATATAGACTTACGAAGTTTACAAACCTTATGTTCGTTTCCTTCTTTTACAAACCCTGTTGGTTGTTCCATATAGATCTCCTCGTCCAATTCTCCATTGAGAAAGGCAGTCTTTACATCCATCTGATGTAATTCGAGGTCTAAGCAAGCTACCATAGCCAGAATCAGGCGAATCGAGGTAAAACGGACAACATGTGAGAAGGTCTCTTCGTAGTCTATCCCTTCCTGTTGCGTAAAACCTTTCGTGACAAGGCGAGCTTTATATCTGTCAATAGATCCATCAGCCTTATGTTTGATCTTGAGAACCCATTTGTTCCCAATAGCTCTACGTCCTCTGGGTAAGTCAACTAAGTCCCAGACTTGGTTAACTTTCATGGATTCCAACTCCTCTTTCATCGCTTCCATCCATTTGTCTTTCGCAGGGCATGATATGGCCTATTTGAAAGTAGCAGGCTCGTCATCATCTTGTAGTAAAGTCATAAAGGTTTGCGAAAATTCATCCTCAAATCTTAGAAGATTCAACCTTGTACGACTACTATGTCGTATTTGAGATTCTTCAAGCCCTTGTTGACTCGAATTTAGATCAATTCTAATATCACTCCCACTTGGAATGTTGTTAGAAATGCTCCCACTTGGATCATTATTCCTGTATGGAATAGGATTAGTGTCATTCGTATCATCCATTGGTGAAGTTTGAAACGTATTTTCTTCTTCACCAAGAATTCTCCCACTCGAATGAGGTAATCTTTCTTGATCATTAATCTCAAATAGAGATAAGTCCTGACTTATCTCGCCCTGTCTTGGAAACTCATTTTCCAAGAAAGTGACATCCCTCGACTCAAATTCAATTAGACCTCCATTGTCTTCCTGACCAATGAAAACATAACCTTTGGAGTTTTCTGCGTATCGTATAAAGATACATTTCCTTCCCCGTGGCCCAAGTTTGCCATACTTATGGGAGGAAATAAGTGCGTAGGATGCACATTCCAAAGGTTTTAAAATGTTTAAGTCAGGAGACCTTTGGTTCCACAACTCATAAGGAGTGGAGCTAACTGATTTCGAGGGTACGCGGTTTAATTGAAAGCGGCCATCAATAATGCATCACCCCAAAAGGTAATTGGCAAGTTAGCTTGCGTCATCATCGAACGGACCATTTCCATTAAAGTCCTATTCCTCCTTTCTGCAACACCATTTTGTTGAGGAGTATAAGGCATAGTTACCTGATGAACTATGCCCTTTTCATCACAAAGTTCCTTAAAACTTGTTGATTGATATTCACCGCCCCCATCGGTTCGCAAGACCTTAATCTTGCGATCTAATTGATTTTCCACCAAACTCATATAGTTTTTAAAGCAGGTTAATGCTTCACTTTTTTGGGATATCAAATAGATATGACCGAATCGGGTGAAGTCATCAATAAAAGTGATGAAATAGGACTTCCCGCGTCTTGTCTTGACATTCATCGGACCACATATGTCCGAATGGATGAGCTGTAATAGAACCTCGGCCCTTATACCGGTTCCAAACGGCTTGCGACAAGATTTCCCTACAAGGCAATGTTCGCAAGTCGACATATCAACCTTTGAAACATTGGATAGAAGGCCAAGTTTGGCAAGTTTATCCATTCGTGTTGGTCCAATGTGACCAAGCCTTGCGTGCCAACACATTATATCAGACTCATAAGTTGAAGAAGGAAATTTTCATTACAAAATGAAGAGTCATACATTGTATTTAATACAATAAATCCTTTGAATACATACCCAGTACCAATTAAGGAATTATTACAAAACAAGTCCACTTTACAATCATGAAAAAACCAGCTATAACCAAGACCCATTAACACGACCACAGATATAATATTCCTTCGAATATCTGGAGCAAAGAGGACATCATGTAGTAAGATAGTGCGGCCGTTGTCCAAGACTAGCTTGCAAGTCCCAACGCCTTTCACTTCAACACGTGTGTTGTTTCCTACATAAATCCACTTTGTTCCTTGGGGTATCCGGTGATACTCCACGAAGGACCGTCTGTCCCTTGCTATGTGGTCGGTGCCACCTGAATCAATTATCCAAAATGGATTAGATTCCACAAGAAATATTGAACTAGAAACACATATGTAACTAGCATAATTACAAGTTACCTCGTCGCTTCCACTCGTACACGAACGAGCATAGTGACCGAGCTTGTTGCACTTGAAGCACTTGGTCTTCTTCAAGTCTTTCTTCTTGTGCCATTTCTTATGCCCACCTTTATGTTTGGGTTTCTTGGTAGACTCAGGTTGCTTATTATGTTCATTAGTAGACTTCAAACGAACTTTACGTTTCTTTCCCCCGTGTGAGGAACTAGCAACCATGTGCACTTCTGCACTTGGCTTGGCAGCCGTAAGCCGCTCTTCCTCTAACTCGAGGTGCTTAGAAACATCGCTGAAGGTCTTGATGCTCTCATTATGAGTGAGATGCATCTTCATTTGGTCCCACCCATTTGGTAGGTAACGTATGACTGCTTGGATTTGTTGCTCATCTGTGAGCACATGACCTGCATCCTTTAACTCTGAGATTAGATTCGCCATATGTCGCAGATGTTTCCCCATGGAATGATCTGGACGTTTCTTGTATGAATCAAATCTAATAGTTAAGGCGCGAAGTTTAGACACCGATGTGCCACCAAACTTCTCCTCTAGCTTGGACCATATGTCCATGGCTAAGTCATGCTCTCGGAAGATGAGCATTATGTCATCGGCCATACTGCTCAATAACGTAATGCGAGCTATCTTGTTCTTCCGAGACCAAGCATCAAAAGCTTCCTTGTCTCGTCTGTGTTGGGCCGTAGTGCCCAACTCGGGTTCAATCATTACGTTCTTTAGAGTTTCGAGCACTTCTTGCTCCTCTAGAACGTATTGTATCTTGATGGACCATAGTTTGTAATTATCGTCGTTGAGTTTTTCACATCTGTTTAACTCAGCGACGATATTCTTTGAAGCGGAAGACATTTTACTTTTAAAATGCTGCAAAAGACACAAAACCGAAGGTTTGATCAAAAACATTGCATTAAAAATTCTTAAAATATAATTCCCACTTGAAATGATATAGAATATCCCATTTGGATAGTTCTAATTTCAACTCCCACTTGGAATGATATTTATAATTTGATAAGTTACTTTCGAAAAATATTGAAGATGTTACTTTAGAATCGGAAAGGTCACTACGTTTCCAATCACCATCTAGAGTAACTTTCAATATTTCTCCATCACTTTATCAAATAATAGTACTCTTATAGTACTTTGCATCGGAAAAGCGTTTTTGAAAACGTATTTTTCAAAAAACAAATGCGATATTTCAACTTAGTACCCTTATGATACTAGCGAAACATACGGCAATCCCTGGCCATTGCCGGGTTTGAACCGTAGTCGTGCCAAGGCCGGACCCCCCTGAGGGGATTTTTCTGCAAGCCACCGTCGCCGGCTCCCGTATGGATCCAAGCGCTCCCCCCTATAGGAGAATTTTGTCGCAGAGTACTGCCTTCGGACCTGTAGAGGTTGTTCATGCAAGCCACCGCTATGCAAGTCTCCCCCTGTCAGTCACGTAAGCCCCCCCATCAAAAAAATAGGTCAACTGGGGCTCGGCACTGGCCGAGGCCGGGGCCGAGGCCGGCAGTGGCCGGGCACCGGCCTCGGCCGTGCCGGTAGGCCTTGGCCTGGCCCTGGCCACTACCAGGGCCGGCCGTGGCCCTGGCAGCGGCCAGGGCTGGCCTCGGCCAGGCCCTGGCCTCTGCCAGGGCCGGTCGTGGCCCTGGCAGAGGCCAGGGTGCCGGCCCTGGCAGAGGCCAGGGCCGGCCAGGCCACTGGCCTGGCCCTGGCCGGGCCCTGGCTTCCGGCCAGGGCCGGCCAGGCCCTGGCCTGGCCGCAGCCAGGGCCCCCTGGCCCTGGCCGAGGCCTGGCCAGGCCCTGGCCGGGGCTGGCCAGGGCCGGCCATGGCCCTTTGGCCATGGCCGGCCATGGCCCATATGGCCATGGCCGGCCACCCCTTGCATGGGGTTGGCCGCACACCCTCGTCGGGGTGGTTTTCGTTGTCATTTGGCCGTAGCCAACCCCCTCCGAATGGGGATGGGGGATGCATAGCCTCCGTGGCCCATATGACCATGGTGATCATGCACTAAAAGTCATCTTCTCCGTTGAGAATAACCACCATCTTCTTCTCCGATGAGACACCCGTTCGTCGAGAAAGTAGTTATTCTCTAATGACAAAAATGAAAAAATAACATAATCTAAAGTTCGTAAACTACACGCTCCACTTGAAGAGAGCACACATTCTCAATTGAATGGAGACTCAGCATCCATGAAAAGTACGAGCTTGACGATATGAACGGTCGGTTCTTCCCGTCACGGAGAGTTCCTGCCATATCCTTAATGACAGAAGACCCTAACGTGAAAAGAACAACCGCTGCGTTCTCTCCGTCACGAAGTGTTCCTACTATATCCATAATGGTAGGATACCCATTCATGAAAAAGACAACGCCTCGTTCATCGGTTCGATGGGGCGATGATTTGACCGGGGCGAACCCGTATGGCTTTGATACCAATGTAGGATCCTGTCAAAACAGCGACGTTAGGATCGAATAATAAAGTAGAGACTTACGCTTGCGAACGCGGCACCGTAATCTCGGAACTTTGCCCTCGGATTCGCCACAACGGTTGATACTTCATCACGGAGGATCGAAGCAGAGTTTCACCGCCTAAATCTCTATTTAGAAGAGGATTTTAATGGAAGGGAGAAGAAGAACATAAGATGCCTTTTTGCAAACTTATGGCATGGAAAGTGTAGTATGAATGCCTTACCCTTGGGTCCTATTTATAGGCTTTAGGGGTAGTTATTGTAGGAAATAACTAAATATAAGCTTATTAGCCTATATTAGCACATTCATTTATCCTCTTCTTCATTCACTTATCAAGTGCCTTTATGCACTTATAAAGTGACTTTTTCCACTTATCGAGTGGTTTTTTCCACTTATCGAGTGGTCCTTTTCACACGAGAAAAGGTTCCCTTCGTGCACGCTTTCGTGCACGTGACATTTGAGGTCCGTATACACTCATACATCCCCTCATGGGTGTATTCATGTCGTCCATATCCAACAATATGCTCCAAGGAATCAGCAACCCATTCAACAGCAATATGGCCAGCAGAGGGCCATCTCGCCGGTTGAGTCCCTCTTGACTCATTACATCACTAACCAGGAGAACATAAATTTGAAGCTGGAGATGGGACAGAGAGTTCTCACTGATCAGGTGACCCAGCTGGGGTTACAAGTGGCGAACCTTCAGAGGTCACAGAATCTATTACCGCCACAACCTGCAGTGAACCCGAGGGGAGCAAATCAGACTTTGGCACTCACGCACGAGAATGCGAATGTGTCTGCTATCATGTTGAGAAGCGGGACACAAATCCCCACAAGAGTGCCTCCCAAGGAACCGGAAGCACCGTTGGTCGTAGAACGACCAATTGAAAAATTGAATGACGACGGTGCTTCGTCGCCAAAGCAAACGACTCCGGAGGGAGTCTCTGAAGAGGAGAAAAAGAAAACCGAGGAAGGGAGCCTCAGAGTGTTCAAGCCCGTTGTGCCTTTCCCACAACAGCTAGCCCAAGCCAAGATAGACGAGAAGTATGGCAAATTCTTTGCCATGGTCAAGGATCTAAGCTTGTAAATCCCCTTCCTCGAAGATATCGAGACGATTCCCTCCTACGCCAAAGTTCTAAAGGATTTAGTGACAAGAGGGTCCAGAAAGGAGAAGGTCGTATTGACGGCGGAATGCATCGCTCTCATTCAGAGAGAAAATCCGCCTAAGCTTAAAGACCCGGGGAGCTTCTCTATCCCTTGCACGATCGGGGAGGTAAGGATCCATAGTGCGCTCGTCGATCTTGTAGCAAGCATCAGTTTGATGCCCCTGTCGCTGTACAAGAGGATAGAGATGGGCGACTTGAAGCCCACCGGCATGACATTACAGCTTGCAGACCGTTCGGTCAAGTATCCGGTGGGTGTTGTAGATGACCTCCCTGTCAATGTAAGAGGGGTGCATGTGCCGGTGGACTTCGTCGTCATTGACATGCCTGAAGATGCGCACACCCCCATAATCATTGGACGGCCATTCATGGCCACTGCCGGCGTTTTAATAGATGTGAAGAACGGAAAGCTTTCCCTTAACGTCGGCAACGAGAAAGTCGAATTTGACTTGGGGTTGTCAATGAAGCACCCCGATCCCTCGGATAATCCAAGATGCAATGTGCTGGAGTTAGAAGAAGAGATAGCTGTGGAGGCAAGCTCCTTGGAAATTCTTTCAAGAAACCCCCCGATAGCTTGGGGGACTTAGAAGAACCAGTCGGCCTGAAGAAATGTGACGTTGCTGGAAAAGCGGATGCGGCACACACGGTCCCTCCTGGATTTCAAAATGCTCCTCCTATGAGGAGAAAAGGCAAAGAGCCCATGGGGCTCACCTGAGAAGAGGTTCAGATCCTGAAACGAGTGGCGGAAGCCGCCAATTTAAGGGAGAAGCCCCCGGATCCAGTCAACAAAGGGAGGGTCGTCGAGCAAGTTTTCTTGTCACTGTCGACGATACCGAATGCTGCCAACTCTGAAGCCGAAGCGATGCCGACTTTAGGGCGTCACCCCATCCACCTTGAATATCATCAACGGGCGTCGAGCAAACGACGTTAAACAAAAGCGCTTCATGGGAGGCAACCCATGCTCTAAAACTTTTATCTTCGTTTTAAGGATTTTTATTATCTTTATTTTTTCTATTTTAATAATTAAATTCAGCCGCGAGACCATCCGTTGCGAGACTTAGGCCATTTGTGAATTTTTGCAGGAAACAAGCCCTCACCCGATCGGGTGATTACTCAACCGATCGGGTGAGACGTATCAGACGATGGCCGTATCTGAGCTCCAATGAACCGGTCGGGTGAAGCAAGCCGAGACCGGGTGACAGACCGTGTGATCTGTGCAGAAGTCTCGGGAATTTTGGGGAGTTGATCAACCGACCGGGTGAAGCTAAGCGTGACCGGGCGGAAGACCGGGTGAGCTGTACTAAACTTTCGGGAAAAAGTGTGAAACGACGAACCGATCGGTTGAGTTCTCAACCGATCGGGTCGCCTGTAGCCAACTTTCAGCAATAATTTCGACCTAAAAGTCAACTGATCGGGTGACATTTCACCCGATCGGTTCGACTTAAAATCCTATATATAGCCGCCCTCCACCCGTTCATTCCCCCCCTCGCCCGATTTTGAATTCCCATCGCCGTTTCTACTTTGCCTCCCTCACCCGACCTCGTTCTTCCTCTCAACCGACCCAAAACCCACCCTAATCGATCTCTCCCCTCTTCTTTTCCATCTCTCCATCGATCTCTCCCCCTTCCTCTTCAATTTCGCCCGCACCCAAAGCCCTAATTTTCGCCCATTCCCCCCCCCATTTCCGAAATTTGCTGAAAGGATTCGTCGCGGCTTCAAACTTGTTCCTGTTGCGTTGCGTTGGGGCGTCTATGAGCTAAGATCTTCATCTCAATTGGGTAAATTCGCTCCTTAGCTCAATTTTATATTTTGCCCTAGAATTTAATTTTGCTCGATTGCCGTGTTAGTGTGTATTCATCGTATCTTGCACACACACACACACACACACACACACACACACACACACACACACACACACACACACACACACACACACACACACACACGACTCCTGTACAATGCCTCCACGCCGTGCTAAACCCACCAACGCTAGCACTTCCAACCCTAGACCCACCCGGCACGCTCGTCGCACACAATCCCCCACCTAACCCACCACCGCCACCAATTCATCCACCACCCCATGCCCCTCTGACCCCGTTTACATTGGCGATAGAGAATACCAGGTGTCATTCCATGACGACGAACTGGCTGACAGGTTCATGTCCATGCTCCTCCTAGCAGGAGTTGGTGGTCAGGCAACTCAGCAGTCAGTCGAGCGTGACCTACCCGTCCTTCAAAGCCTCATTCGTCACATTCGCACTGACTCACCCGATGTTTCCGAGCTTGACATCCCACCCCCCACCACTCCTGGTCCTCAGCACAGGGCCCCATCACCACCCCAGAGGGTGGTGCCTCTGCTTGATATATTCCCATCCAGTCTTTGCCTCCCCCTATTTTTAGTGCCCGTCTGTCTTTGCGGGGCCCTGCTTCACCACAGCTAGGGGGAGGGCCATTCTTTTTAATTTTTATTTCCATTCTTTTCTTTTATTGATCTCCCCCTTGCATATCTCTGCATATTCACGATCACATCATATCGCTAGCACTGTCTCATCTAGCTTGGGGGAAGTCAAATTTTTGCTATGTGCTGTCGTGTGTCGTTTTTCTTTGTGTGTTTGTTTATTTGTCGTGTCGTGTGATTTTCTCTTATTTATTTATTTTATTTTCTGTTTATATGTCGTGTGGTGTGATTTTTATTTTTATTCTTATTTTCAGTTTCGTTTGTGTGATTTTCTTGTCTTTCGTGTCTTTTTGTGTCTGTGCGTATTCCCCCGATATTCATTGCCCTCCCATATTTAATTCTATTGTATTGAGGGCAATGCAAGTTTCAGCTTGGGGGAGTCACACTTCGTGCATCATTTGTCTCCTTTTCTTCGTTATTTGAGTCGTTTTTCTCCGTGTTTTTCTTTTTCTTTTCTTCTTTTTATCTCTTTCTCCTAGAGATGAGCCCTATGATGAATTGCCACAAAAATCACACGCACACCTAGCACGGCTCCGATAATCACATTCACTAGCCTTAGGAAGTCGAGTCCTCTTGCATTTCATGCATCGCGGGTCCACTTTGCTTTTATGTGAGTCGTGTGTCGTGACTAGAGTTGGGTGTGCTTCTACTTTGTGATTGTGTTTTATATACCTGTCCAGGAATGACCCCCTAGATTATCATGCTTCGATTTGAATATGGGGTATTTGTTTCTCCTGTCTGCTTCTGCATGCTATATATATATATATCGTATACTTCATTTCGCATGTGTCGGGATTCCACAATTAAGGACTAGGATAACCCATTTAGCCCATGCTCTAATTAGCGAGAATAATTTCCTTTGCCCAAGTGTTTAGATTCCGATTTCTTTTTTATTTTACTTGGTGCAAATCCCCTTGTCGTGTACCGTGCTCCCACTTGGGAGAGTACACATGTATATATCCCAATATCCAAAAATCCAAAAAAGAGAGAAAAGAAAAAAAAACCCAGAAAAAGGAAAGAAAAGAAAAAAAAAAGAAAAAAATATGTATATCCAAAAACCCAAAAAAAAATACAAATACCCAAAACCCAAAAATTTCCAGTGTGAATATTTTTCCTATCTTCCGAGAATAAAGGGAAGGCAAGAGTTTGCACCGAGTGTTCTACTCCACATCATCTCAACCCCCATCATTTTCGAAAACACTTGGCTTAGGAACTTTTTAGCTATTATCTAGGCTATAGTGTGGTGATTTCCTTAACCCTAGTTGTGGAGTCCCTGACGCATGATATGTTTTGATTCTTGCTCTATTCTCATGCATGCTTGAGCTATATATTCACCGCTTAATTCGAATCGAATCGATTTTTGGGTCATATCTTGGATTTGTGTATATGGAGCTTACTGCACGATGTAGATAGTGACACCGACTGCTAGCACACGACCACACTCACTCGCGCTTCACCGCGTGGGCCCACGACACTTGTCTGGACTCGTATTCTTTGGTTTAGTGATGTGATTTGGCGTTTGTCTGCTTGGTGTGTCGTTTTTGGTTTTGTTGGCCCTGACGGGCGATTTAGGATTTATAGTTCTCGTTTTCTCTCTTTCTCTCTATTTTCTCCTTCCGAGCTCCTACTCTCACTCGTCTTCCTCGAGGACGAGGAAGGGTTTAGCTTGGGGGATTTTGACGTGCATTTATATTTCATATATTCACGCACGTTTATTCTGTGTTTTCCTGCTATTTCCCGCCGTCTTGTATTCGTTTTCTCGTGTTTTCTCGTTTTCTTTCACTTTTCCGTGTTTTTGTATATTTGCAGGAGTTTGCCGGTGTAGGGGACATAAAACGACGATATCATGAGTCCCCGGAGCAACGGGAGGAGTCACGCGTGATCCAGGGGGTCAAACGACGAAGATAGCATCTTTCAGACCCTCACCCGACCGGTTAGTCACTTCCAACCGATCGGGTGATGCACGCGTGCACCACCCGGACACAAGCTGGAGCGGTCAGAAAGTCAACCGGTCGGTTCAGAGACCGGTTCACATGCCCCAACTCTCTAAAATTTGATGCTGAATGCCAACCGATCGGGTGACCTTCACCCGATCGGTTAATCTGTAGCCAATTCTCCGAAGCCAAGACACGGAGAGCTCAACCGACCGGTTCACCCGACGGCGCGAAGATCCAACCGGTCAGCTTCAACCCTCAACCGACCGTGCCGTATGATCGGGTGAAGTCCCATGCTGAGCTGCCGAAGAACGAAGCAGGTCACCCAATCGGGTGATTCTTCACCCGATCGGGTGATATCATTTTCTATATATAGGACCCCTAGGTTTTCCAGAAACGAGAGTTGTTATTTTTGCTGTTTTCTCTCTCTCTTGACAGCTGTAATTTTTCAGATATTAGTAAGTTGTCTGATCTTTGTTAAACTTTAATATAATGTTATTTACATTGCTCTTACTACTTTTCAATCGCCTGATCATGTTTCTAACGGTCGATTTTGATTTAGATTGCTTTTTAATAAATATGTGTGAGTAGTTCCTAAATCTGGGATTTTGGTGGAAACCCCTTCGTGGGTTCTCCCCGATGCGTCCATAGGACTAGGAAATCGATAGGGATTAGGAATCTACCGGTTACGCGGGGTGTTTTATTGTCATCGGCGGGAAAAAGACCGCCTTTGACCGTTGGGCCAAGGGGGAATAAACTTAGCGGTTGACTCCCTAGCCATAGCTCACGCCCTTAGCGTAGACGTCGAATCCTAGCGCGCGGGAGCGGCATGATGAGATGTTGGGAGTTATCGTTGCGAGCTTAGTGCTCCCGGAGTCGGTCAGTGTTAATGGACATGGGAATGCCCACTGACCGAACCCGGGAAGTCTGGCGTATCATTTTGGGCACCGATCGGAATATCGGGCCCATGGGACGCTGGTACCACTCTTAGAGGCAACGTCTCACCATTAGACCCTAATTCCTATCGTTATCCTACTCGTAGGCCGTATCGGCGAGAATCGCACGATAGGGTGGAAGCCGAAGTCCCGGGTTTTCCCTTTATATTGTTTATCCCTCGCATTCTATTTTCTGTGACAACCCATCATCCGATTCGGGCTAGCTCACCCCTTGGGTGAATCCGATCCTTCTTGACACAAGCACAACCATGCCTCCCTGAGTTCGACCCCCAAGCCACACTACAACACCGTGCGCTTGCGGTTATAAATATTTAAATCTCACGCCCCCAATTATATATTGCACACATCTGACGCGCAAACGCGGGGGACGTCATTTGTCCCTCACCTTTTTTTCCGAACAAGTTTATTCTCTTTTTGTTCCACCATTTTCCTGCTCAAATTTAGTATTTTTAATAGATAAAACTAAATATCCAATTCTTTATAAAACATAATTTTGTTTATGGTGGTAGTAGGGACTTATGCAAATAATCTACGCCGTATCAACCTCTCTGGGTAAACACAATTTAAAAATGAATAGCATATACCTTCGTTTCATAATTATTGGAATTTCACATTGGTTTGGAATTGATTCAGCTAAGGCTAACTTTAGAGGCAACTACATATTCTAAAAGTTCAAAGATTAGCCAAACACATCATAGGTTAGTTTTTTTGGAGTTGGAAGGGCTAAACTTCAGAAACTACAATTTAGAAAATTTAACATCAAAGCTAAATAGATACTACAAAGGTGTACACTTGATGTAAAAAAGGTGGACAGAGTTCTTTCAAAATTCAGCCTAAAACGATTAATTGGCAACAAAGTTGACAACCATTGGGACAGAAGAGAGATGGACCATGCGAGACTATCAGAAGCAGAGAGACAGCCAGAAACATGGGAATCTGGCCATGAGAGGTCGGGGAGGAAGAAGACATCCTGAAGCGTAGTACGAAGAAAATTAAAGGGAATGAGAAGGTGGGTGATGGAGTGGAGAACATGGACTCTGAAGACGGTCTGGATAGAAGCGAAGAATTTCTCACCCCAAGTGTCGACGATGGTACCCCTTGTGCGTCTTCCTCCGGTCGATCTTTCAAGGAGGCATGCTTGGGACCCCAATCTGCCGTAGGATCAGCTATGCAGTAAGACGGAGAGGGAGCTGCACTGGAGGATGACATTCGAGTGACTCCCATGGATGATTGGGACAACATTGCCTTATCATCGTTGTTCAAAGAATGCCTCTACCTCAAATGCAATCGATATGTGATAGTGAAACTCCTTGGTCGGAATGTTACATTGAGGGTTTTGGAGTCGAAATTGCTTTCCTCTGGAACTCGCAGAGGGTTTTGTTATGGTTAAATTCACTTGTGAGGAGGGCTTGATATTCTCCATGGAGGCAGGCCAGTGGATGGTGTTCGGACACTACCTAACGATTTGTCATTAGGTCCTCGACTTCTGCACGACCACTTCGACGATCGATTCCACCATCGTCTGGGTTTGTTTCCCCAACCTGCCTGTAGAATACTACGATGACAGAGTCGTGTTCGTGCTGGGCAACTTAGTGGGGAAGGCGATCAAATTTGATTCTCACGCTCGAATGGTGTTGAAAGCTAGGTTTGCACGAGTTTGTGTGGAAGTGAATCTGAACTCACCGCTGAAGACAAATATATTATTTGAGGGACGATGGTAGCCGTTCAATATGAAGGACTGAATTTGATCTGCTTCAAGTGTGGGCGCGTTGGTCACAAGGATCCCCGTCCATTTTTTTCGCTAGATTCTACAGTGCCAGGGGTGGATGCTGGCCAAGGAACTATTGATCAACCTTCTGATAGCTTGCTAGTGACTAGGATGGTGACTTCGACAAATCATCTTGCTCCGTCGTCTAGGGCTGCTGCTCTGCCACATGTGGTTGCTTCGCCTGCTAGTTTTGGGCCTGGGCTAGTGGGGAGAGACCGACGGAGTCGTCGCCACTCTAGATGGCAGTTACGAACAGCGTCCGAGAAAGTTGGGGCGGTTGCTACGACGGCCTCGCGAGATTTTCGGCACTCTTAGCGGGGGCAAATTTGGCCGGAGATGATTTGAATAATGCAGTTGCAGGTTTGGGCCACTTCGCTCCATCTTCATCCCATTTCGCAAACCGACGCAAAGGTCTAATCTCGGCTGAGCCTCACCTGAGCCCAACTAGGGCTGGGCAAAGTCCCCGAAGACAATTTTCTTCAATTGCAGAAGTGGACCGGCCCAGTTCTATTTTGCCTATTGCTCTTCGTTTAAAACACGCGGCCTACATCACTGAGGCTATTGCTTTGTGCTCTCCCACCATTGGGCCATCGGAGGACTTTAATGTTCCGGAAATTAATTTGAGCCCAGCACCCCGATCGTCTTCCTCCTATCTGAGCTCGGTTGCTCCGAATATCCAACAGTCGCCACCACCCCGTCTATCCCTCATCGACATTTCTAAGCTGCAACCTCACATGACGATGGCTGAAGCGACTGAGGTTGCTGTCATTTATGCTCGATCAGCCGAGCTCCAAGCTAATGTGCATTTCCATAATCCTCCGGATACATTTGCCGGTGGTGAGCGGAAACAGAGACTCCGTTCATGCTTCCAGGTGTTCAGCCGAGGATGTGCATATGGATTCCGCCGCCTTGGATCTCCTTGGAAGGCATGATGATGATGTGCAGCATCCATGTCCTTCTCTTCCTATGACTGATTCATCCATATGGCATCTCTCTTCATCTCATTAATGGAGCTTATCTTCTGGAATTGTCGTGAGGGCAGGGAAAAGATCATTTATCAGGGGCATTCGGGAGCTTTTGGATTCTTCCAAACCATCTCTTCTTGCTATTGTGAAGCCGCGCATCTCGAAGGAGAGCTCAAGACATGGTACGTAAACGTAACTTTTCTCAGTATATTATTGTTGATCCGATGGGATATTCAGGTGGGTTGTGGATTTGTTGGGATAATGAAGTTTTGGACTTGGAATTATGTTACTCATCCCCCAACTTGATTTATGTGTTGATTAGTCGAAGTGGATATCAAACATTTCAATTATCAGTTGTTTATGCTCCTCTGAGTAGATCAACTCGACGGAGATTATGGGATCAACTGGAACATTTTGCCTTGGCAGTAGATTTACCTTGTACGGTCAATGGGGATTTTAATGACATCCTGTCTACGAAGGAAAACTAAGGTGGTACTCTCCCTTCTTTCTCTTGGTGTGCCAGCTTTAGTAATATGCTGTTAGCATTTGGTCTTTTAGATCTTCAGTTTATTGGTTCCCCTTTCACTTGGTGTAACAAGCGTCATGGCTTTGCCAGAGTGTATGAGAGATTGGATAAGGTGGTTGCTAACTCTTCTTGGTGCACTATTTTTCCTCATGCTATGGTCAGACATTTGCAGAGAGTATTCTCGGATAACTATCCTATTTTACTACAGTCTGAACCTCATATTTATATGGATCCTCCCAAGAAGCCTTTTCGTTTTTAGGCTATGTGGTTTATGACAGATAGTTTCAAGTGATCATTATAGAAGATGTGGGCCAGGGCCTCTGGGTTGGGCATACCAGTTGAGACACGTGGCTTGTAAACTTAAAGTTTGGAATCTTCACTTATTTGGCAACCTATTTTGCAAGAAAAGGTGGCTACAAGGTAGGGTTGATGGGTGCAAAGGGAAGTCCTATCTACTCAGTCCCACCAATTATGCAGACTGGAAGATAGTTTGATGAAAGAATATGACGCTATAATGTCTCAAGAAGAAGTTTTCTGGGCCCAGAAGTTAAGGACTGATTGGCTTCTTCATGAGAATATGAATACCAGATTTTTCCATCTTTACACATTATATCGCCGACGTCGGAACTGAATTTCTACGTTGAAGGATGACTTTGGACTTTGTCTTATGGATAAGGAGGCTTTGCCATCCCATATTACTTCCTTTTATAAAGTCTTGTTCAAGAATGAAGCGGGTGACATAAACATTTTTCCTCACATTCACTGTCCGTTGCTCACTTCCTCCCAAGTAGTTACTCTAGAGAATCAGGTATTGGAGCATGAGGTTTGTGAAGCTCTTTTTCAGATGAAGCCTTCAAGAAATGTGGGACACAGTCAAGGTATCGTTGACCACTCTGGTGTCTGATGCCTTGGAATGAGGTCATTTTGAAAGGAGCTTTGTAAAATCTTACTTTTCCTTGTTCCAAAGATTCCATAGCCTGTAATTGTGAAGCAATTCCGGCCCATTAGCTAGTGTTGTGTGCTTAAAAACTGGTTACAAAGGTGTTGTTTAACAGACTTCGACCCATTCCATAATGATCTTATTCGACCTTTGTAGGCTAGTTTTCTACCTGGGAGGCATGCGTCATATAATATTAAGATTGCTCAGGAGCTGATTCATACTATCAAGAAATCAAGGTGTAGGAATGGCTTCTTTGCATTAAAGATTGATCTGAAAAAAGGTGTATGGTAGAGTGAGATGTGATTTTTTGGAGGAGACGCTTGTCATTTTTGGCTTTACCACATCCTGTATTAAGCTCATTATGTTTTGTGTCTCATCGTCCCAGCTTTCACTGTTGTGGAATGGAGAGATTTCAGAATGGTTCTCGACCGAGAGGGGTTTATGCCTGAATGATTGTAACGACCCACTCCCGGGGCCCGTTACTGTTTGGAACATGTGCAAGTCCTGCAAGGCACCAATGAAGTCAATACGGGCTCCGTTGCAGAAATATGCCAAATACTCATACATGAAAATGAAATACAACCTTATTACAAACCAGCAGCATACAGAAAAGGAAATACAACCCGAATACCAATACACACCAAGCCACACTCTAAAAACATAAAATAACGTAACACACTCACTCTCACTCTCAGTAACCAGCGTCCTACTTGTCAAACTCAACTGCAAGCTCAGCGTCTGTCAACTCAGGTGTCACCTCTTCAACCTGTGAAATATCTGGTGGGTCCACCACAAAAAGAAGGGTCGCCAGGATCAGACGTAACTCAAAGTATCTCTAGCATGGAATTCAAAACAATATACAAGCATGGCAAACTAGCAGAGACTAGAAGTAAAAGAGCATACTATGATGGTATGAAAATAGAGCTAAAATATAGCTTTACAGATTTACGACTTTCACAATTTATCAGCAATTAAAAGAAACATTATTAAATATGACAAGGTTACGAGAGTATAACTGTGCCGAACCTAGATCGTGACTAATAAAGCGATGTACAGTGAGCAACCAAGAGTCCATCTCATACCACGGGTGCGCATACCCGGGTTAAACCAAAATTGTGCAACGAAAACGATACTGTTCAATAATCTGTGATTCATGTCTGTGAATTTGTCACCGAAGAGCGGGACAACAACAACAAAGCCTGAACTGGTCGCTCCTGCACATTCGCTATTATAAGTTACCCCAAAAACCCCAAGTGTCTGTGATGTTACCATATTTGTAACTTACGAGTCATTTTCTAGATTGTGACATTTTACAGTCAAGTATGACACGTAGTCCGATCGATTCTTTTACGATACTGTGCAGTTTATCAAGCTTATCTAACTGTTCAAATGAAACACTTTGAAAATGAAATGAAACTAGTTTTAACATGCACTTATTATAGTTTTTAAACCCATAGCTAGGGTACGATGAGTTACCGATACAACGTCTCATGCAAGGCGCGGTTCAGCGGTAGCGATACCTGGGTTAACATGTGTTACAAAATGAGTTAGCTACACAAACTTATAATATATTAAAAAAACTTTTATAATAAAACATATAACTAACATGTTATTCTGAAAATTAATTTATAATAACTTACTCTTTATATAATTATAAACGACTAACAACTATATTATAATATGTTAATACCTTATATAATAAATTACATATCTTAAACCAACCTTATACTAATACATGTTTATAAAATATTTACTATTAAAATAACTTATAAAATAACTTCTCTTCTCACATCTTTCTCACCCTTCTGTCGTCGTCTTCTCTTCTTTCTTTTTTTCCTTTCTTTTTGTTGCAGGAGAGGGGAGACGAAGTGGCAGGCGGCTAGGGGGCACGGGGCAACAGCCAGGTGGGGCTCCTGGTTTTTCTGGGTGGCGACAGGGTGGTGGATCTGTGGCGGCTAGGCGGCAGTGCGTGCTGCTAGGGGGCGCACGCGGTTCTGCAGGCGGGGCGTGGATCTGAGGTGGCTGGGGTAGCAGTGCAGGCTGCGGACTGGGTGGCACATGGTTGCGATGGCTGATCGGGAGGCTGGGTGCGGGCTGGGCGCAGATCAGGAGGAGGAATGGCTCTCAGGCCGGGGCTGCTGGAATAGAAGGTGAGGGGATCACATGAAGAGGATGAATCTAAGATTCAGATCTTAAATATCAGTTTTCCCTTTTTCAATTTGATTTTTGGTGCTTGATTTTCGGTTGAAGGAGTCTGTATGAAATTGATGATGATGATGGTGTATTGATGGTGGGGGATTGATGATTGATGAAGTTGCTGGGAGGATGATGGGCTGATGATGGTGAATCTGTGAAGATGAATGAAATGTATGAAGGAGCGGATGAGTGTTGCGAGGGAAGATAATGATTCTTGGAGAAGGAAGAGGCAGGAGACATGGTTGATGCTTAGACAACAGAGTAGGTCGATGGATAAGTTTACTTAGTCAAACGATTAGGTTTTCATTAATGACGGGGAGATGAATTTAGCCATGGAGGATTTAAACATGGAAGAGAGGAGGATTTAAACGTGGAAGAGATGTCTGGTGACGTTGGAGGATGTTGAAGAAGATGTTTGTGTTGTAGTGGAGACTTGCAGGTTGGAGGGGGAATGTAGCAGGGTTTTAAAAGTAATTTGTAAATGGTGTTTGTAATGAAATAATTTAATGATAAATAAATAAGATTTAAGCTACTGTAAAAATTTAAAAAAACCAGCAGCACGCTCATGTTGACTCATACAATAAGAGAACACTCGGATAAAAACACTCGGACGACTGAAGTAAAATATAGGCACACACGTAATCAAACACGCCTAACAATACTGGTCGTTACATCCTACCCGCCTTAGAATAATTGCGTCCTCGGAATTCTCTACCGGACATGGAAAAGGTAGGGGTAACATCTTCGCATTTCGTCCTCTCGCTTCCAGGTAGATTCTCCTGGCTAGTCGCGATGCCATATCACCCTGACTAGATCAACTCCTGAATACTTTCTAGCATCAATCTAGGATCTCCACTGATTTTTGCTCGTATGTCAAGTCCGGACGAACTGCGATCTTCGAGTAGTCAACGACATGACTAGGGTCGATCACATAATGACACAACTGCGAGATGTGGAACACATTGTGCACTCCCTATAAGGCAGGGGGCAATGCAAGCTTGTAGGCCACCTATCCTAGTCGCTCTAAAATATTGAAAGTCCCAATGAATCGAGGACTGAGATTCACTCTCCGACCAAAATGAATCAATCCTCAGTTGGGCGAGATCTTCAGAAAAACATGATCACCGGGCTGAAACTCCAGGTGTCGACGTTTCGCATCTGCCCAATGCTTGTACCTGTCTTGAGCCAGCTACAGCTTCTCTCTGATGGTTTGAACCACATCCACGGCTTCTGTGATTAGCTCAGGACCAACCAACTCTCGATCTCTTACATCATCCTAGCTCAAGGGGGATAGGCACTTCCTCCCATACAGTACCGCTATAGGTGCCATACCAATACTAGACTGGTAGCTATTGGTGTATGCAAACTCCACCAAATGAAGATGGTCTTCCCATGATCCTTTGAAGTCCAACGTATATACCCGCATCATGTCTTCAAGTATCTGTTTAGTACACTCTGACTGACCATCTGTCTATGGATGGTAAGTTGTATTAAAGCTCAAGTGGGTCCCCAAGAACTCTTGGAGGCTCTTACAGAAACCAGATGTGAACTTGGTGTCTCTGTCTGAGACAATGCTGCTAGAAACTCCATGCAGCTTCACAATCTCATCCATGTACTTCTTGGCCAACACTTATGTAGACTGGCCTACTTTGAAAGGAATGAAGTACGCTGTCTTGGTCAATCGATCTACGATCACCCAGACAACGTCATTCTGCTTTGCACTCTTGGATACTCCAGTCACGAAGTCCATCGTGATGTGTTGCCACTTCCACTCTGGAATGGGCAAGGGCTGTAATAAGTCGGCCGTCCTCTGATGTTCAGCCTTCACCTGTTGGTACACAATACACTTCGCCACACTCCGTGTGACGCTTCTCTTCATGCCATGCCACTAATAATGCTATCGCAGATCGCGGTACATCTTTTTACCTCCAGGATGTATAAAGTTTGGAGAACTGTGCGCTTCCTCCAATAGCTCCTCTCTAATAGTGCCGGAAGATACACAGATTCTGTCCTCAAACCTTAATGATCCATCTGCATGAATCTTAAACTCTGGCCTCTGGCATGCTATTACCAGGTCTTTGTTCTTCCGCAACTTCTCATCGTCCATCTGAGCAGTCTTGATCCTCCATATCAATGTTAACTGAATATGCATGCCCATCAAAGATGCAGTCATCCCTGGCAGAATCACTTCTATACCCATGTCCCAGATCTCTTGCTGCAACCTCCACTGAGTCGTAAGGGTCATCATTGTTGGTAGACGACTCAACGCATCAGGCACGACATTGACTTTCCCAGGATGATACTGAAGGTCTATGTCATAATCCACCATGAGCTCTATCCATCGTCTCTGACGCATGTTAAGCTCCTTCTGAGTGAAAAGATACTTCAGACTCTTATGATCCGAGAACATCTTCACGTACTCCCCTTAGGAAGTGCCTCTAAATCTTCAATGTAAAAATAACTGTCGCCAACTCAAGATCATGAGTGGGGCAGTTCTTCTCATGTATCTTCAACTGCCTGGATGCATATGCTACGACTCGATCGTGCTGATGTAGCACGCATCCAAGTCCTTTACCAGATGCATCACAGAAAACTTCGAATCCTCCTGATCAGTCTGGAATGATCAAAATGGGTGAAGCGTCAACCTCTTCTTCATTTCCTGGAAAGCATCCTCACATGCTTTTGACCAAACAAACACCACATCCTTTCTTTTCAATCTCATCATGTATCATGCGATCTTTGAGAAGTCTTTGATGAACATCCGGTAGTAGCCAGTGAGTCCCAATAAACTTTGAATCTCGGTCACTGTTCAGGGGACTAGCCAGTTTTGAACAGCAGCTACTTTTTCAGGATCAACATCAATCCCTTCTCCTGACACTACGTGGCCTAGGAACGCCACCTTATTTAGCCAGAACTCACACTTACTAAGTTTGGCATAAAGCGGGTGTCTTCTAAGGGTCTTGAGAACATTCCTGAGATGTTCTGCATGCTCTTCCACATTCTTCGAGTAGATGAGAATGTCGTCGATGTAGACTACTACAAATTTGTCCAAGTATTCATACAATACTTGGTTCATGAGACTCATAAATACTGCATGTGCATTGGTCACACCAAACGGCATTACTAAGTACTCATAATGTCCGTATCTGGTCCTGAAAGCAGTCTTGGGAACATCTTCATCTTTCACCTTCACTTGATGGTACCCTGTCCTCATATCCAGCTTCGAATAGATGCTTGACCCCCCGAGTTGATCGAAAAGATCATCGATACACGATAGAGGGTACTTGTTCTTCACTGTGACTTTGTTCAGTTTGCGGTAGTCGACACACATACGTAGAGATCCGTCTTTCTTCTTCACCAGCAATATAGGAGATCCCCAGGGGGATACACTAGGTCATATCCATCCCTTCTTCAGAAGCTCATCTAATTGGGCCCGCAATTCTTCTAGCTCAGATGGTGCTAAACGATATGGTCCTTTGGACTTCGGTTAGGCTCCTGGCATTAGTTCGATGGCAAATTTAAGGGTGCGATGCGGAGGCAAACCTGTAAGGTCGTCTGAAAACACATCCATGAACTCTCGAACCACCTCTGGTATATCGGGCTCAGCTTCCATTACGGTTGCTACTGCTTCATCTGACTTGACTCTGTACTCTACCGGGCCTACCGATCTGCTTCCACTAATGAACTCGAACTTTGGATGATCAGGATTCTCGAAGACTACCCTCCTTCGATAACAGTCGATGGTGGCATGGAAAGTTCCCAACCAATCCATCCCAAATATAGCATCAAAGTTTGGGATATCTTTCATCATGAAGTCAGCAAATAACGCTCGCTCACATATCACCACTGGGCATTGAGGATATCCACTGGTCGACTTTATCACTCCGCCACTCGTGTTGACGTTCCAAACAGATGCTAAAGGTTTGACAGGAACAGTGTGTGTGCGAACAAATCGACTAGCCAGAAAGTAGTGTAATTCTCCCAAGTCGAACAAGGAGAGGGCGGCTTTCCCAGCTACTAGTATGACACTAAGGTTACAAACACTAATCTAAGAAACCAATGCTAATGAAAGAAATAAATTACTAACTATGCTAGAAATATACATGTGATCACTTGACCGGTAGCCGCGGCCTCTTCGACAGTCATGGTGTAAACCAGGCATTTCGGTGGTGGCTGCTGCCTTGCTTGTTGAAACACCCTCTGCTGTGGAGGTAGAGGTGGACGCTGTGGAGCATTCTCAGTCGGGGCGGCACGAAGAGCTGGAGCTGGAGCACGTGGCTTAAAATGTGGGTAATCCCTAGCCATGTGTCCTGACACCCCGCAAACCAGACAAAGGCCTAAAAGACGTCGACACTCACTTAAAGTGTCCAGACTTCCCACAAAAGTGGCCGACCGGTAGGGTCTGCTGCTGTTGCCTTAGTGCATCTGTGGCTGTCTGCTTGGCCCAGTATGGGTCAGCAGGGGCCTCATAGATGCTGTCAGTCTAAGCTATTCCTTCGCTTCTTTTTCGACCATCTCATGGAAACGGGCAATGGTCAGAATTGCAGCAAGTGTGGTCGGACTAGCAGTGACCAACTTCCTCTGAATATCAATGTTGAGTCACTGCTGGAAATGCTGGGCTAGAGTCAATGCATCTTCAACCATCTCCGGGGCAAACCTGCTGAGCCTGGAAGACTCATCGGCATACTAGTCCACAGTCATCGATCCCTGCTTTAAGTTGATGAACTTCTTCATCGTCATGATCTTTGCCTGTGGTGGAAAGTACTGGGCATGGAAGATACTGGTGAAGACATCCCACGTAATCAAAAATCCCAAGCGGTCTTCTGCCGCTTGCCACCAGTCTCGAGCACCATCAGTCAGTTGCCTCTTGGCGGTAGCCACCCATTCTTCGTCTAGAATTTGAGATTCTCTTAGATCATCAGTGATGCACCTGAGCCATTCCTCCGCTTGGAGATGGTTCTCAGTCCCAGCGAAGGTCTTCAGGTTCATCACTCGAAAGTGGTAAGCACTCGGGTAAGCTTTCGGCTTTCTAAGAAAAGCCTGTCCCATCTGCTGCTGAAGGGCAAAAATAACCCGCATGAAATCTTCTGCAGTCAATGGTGCAGTCGGGAGTGCTGTCGTGTCTGGACTGTTGTTAGCTCCATTACCAGCATCATTCTGGTTGGGACCCCCATTCAGGCGATTGGTCCCGGATCCAAAAGCACCGTTCTTGCTTCCTGAAGTGTTCCTTTCCATTACTTACATGCGTTTCATAAGGTTTGATCAGTTCCATTGAGTATTTTATACAGCACATTCTGAACTTCCTGTACTGTTCATGTGGTATTTAGCGTGGGGACCTGCATGGGCCATCAAACTTGTAACGACCCACTTCTGGAGCCCGTTACTGTTTGGAACATGCATAAGTCTTGCTAGGCGCCAATGAAGTCAATACAGGCTCCGTTGCAGAAATATGCCAAATACTTATATATGAAACTGAAATACAACCTTATTACAAACCAGCAGCGTACAGAAAAGGAAATACTAACCGAATACAAATACACACCAAGTCACACTCTAAAAAACATAAAATAATGTAACACACTCATACTCACTCTCAGTAACTAGCGTCCTCCTGGTAAAACTCAACTACAAGCTCAGCGTCTGTCAACTCAGGTGTCACCTCTTCAACCTGTGAAATATCTGGCGGGTCCACCACAAAAAGAAGGGTCGCCAGGATCAGACGTAACTCAAAGTATCTCTAGCATGGAATTCAAAACAGTATACAAGCATGGCAAACTAGCAGCGACTAGAAGTAAATGAGCATACTATGATGGTATGGAAAATAGAGCGGAAATATAGCTTTACAGATTTACGACTTTCATAATTTATCAGCAATTAAAAGAAACATTATAAAGATGACAAGATTACGAGAGTATAACTGTGCCGAACCTAGATCGTGACTAATAAAGCGATGTACAGTGAGCAACCAAGAGTCCATCTCATACCACAGGTGCGCGTACCTGGGTTAAACCAAAATTGTGCAACAAATACGATACTGTTCAATAATTTGCGATTTATGTCTGTGAATTTATCACCGACGAGCGGGACAACAACAACAAAGCCTGAACTGGTCGTGTTGAATCCTGCCAAAACAGAGTTAGAATCGATAAATGAAGTTGAGACTTACGCTTGCGTATGCGACACGGTAGTCTACGAACTTCGCCTTCGGATTCGCAACGACGGATCGAGTCTTCTCACGAACGGAGTAAGGCTACTAAATCCACAATCTAAATCTCTACTTTTAGATTAAGAACTTGGATAAAGAGAGAAGAAGGATTTCGGCAGAGCTTCGCTAGAATGAAATGCATGCAAGAATGCCATGCAAAAGTGTATGAAAATGGCTAACCCTTGGGTCTTATTTATAGCCCCCAAGGTAGTTATTTTAGGAGTAATTGTTCTTTTGGAACAATTTAACTAAGGTGTACCATCGTACATGGCATATTATAAGCTTAAGTTGTACCATATGCATGGTACAATATAAGCTTAAGATATTACCCCTTTATTAGCCATATGTCGCATGCACTTATGCACATATAATGCGACTTTCCCATCAATCTAGAGATCCTCTCCGCAAGGGAACATATTCCCTTTGCACACGACTTCGTGTACGCGACGTTCGAGGTCCGTATTCCCTCGTACATCCCCTACAAGGGTGTACTAACGTCTTCCATATCCAACATTTCACACTCACACTTGAGGGGATTGTAAGAGAACGTCTTTCTCTTAGTTCTTTCATCTATCATACCGAGAAATAGACCGTGCGACCGTCATGCGCGTAGAGTCTGTTGTTGTGCACTTGTTAGAGATACACAACGACCTCGAAGGTGCAAAGTTGAGTAGTTCAACGCATGCTTTACCCTAGATTATTTCTTCTCATTTCTTATACTTTATATTCAATAATTGAATCCCATCTGGATCACAATTGACTGGCCAGCTTTGAATCATTAAAGTCCAAATGTGAATATGAAATCAATCTTCCTCTTCTTGCGAACCTTCTGATCTTGACTAGACTCGCTTTTCTAACATGCCCCGCCGAGCCGAATTATCATAGCCCATAAGTAACACGCTAAGATAGCGATCATCTCGTCAAATCTAAAGGAACCAATTGGAGTCCTTGAGGGTAAGAGTTAAGGCCCATATGGCCTTTGAGTCTCACATAATAGCAAACACTATTGCCACTAACTCAGTGGTCGAAATGCATACGTGGTATGAACACGTATTACAACATCGCTCCTTTCCCAAGGAGTGTATGTCTCAATGATGTTGTAAGGATGATGATCGGACACCACAATGTCTGACTTTGAGTCCCTTATTCTACTCAAATAGTCCTTTGGACTCACATCCCGCATTTAGACAGATAGGATTTCCAAAAAATCCTCTTAGATCTTTTGTAAGCATTCATATGATGCAGATCTTTCATGCGACCATTTTGTTTAAGTCATGACTCTTAAATCATCCGTCTGATGATTTTGACTTCAAACAGGTCTCATCTCTATTCCATCCGTCTGATAGAATAAGGCGGTTGCTCATGTGAGAGAGCCAACCTCAATCTGTCCGACATACTAGAATTCAGCTGAGATTTCAAAAATGTACACAAAAATTTCTTAAGAAATTCATATGCAATGTTTGAAAAAGAACTTATTCTTTTATTAATTTTGATCATTTACAGACATGTGAATTTACATTGGTACAACTCAGCTCTTACGCAATCCTTGAGATGATAAGTGTTTGTAAAACACATCTCTGGGGATAGCCTTCGTAAGAGGATCCGCTATCATCTCATGCGTAGATATGTACCTTATGTATACCTTCTTGGTCTTATCATAGTCTTTTGCAAATTTGTAGCGGATATCTATGTGTTTGGTCTTACAATGGAATTTCGGATCTTTGACATAGGCTATAGATGCTTGACTGTCGCTGTGTATGGGTACAGCACCTGAGTCATTTGCATTAATTAGCCTGTTTAAGAACTTCCTAAGCCAAACAGCCTCTTGGACTGCCATGCTAAATGCTACAAACTCGGCTTCCATGGTTGAAAGTGCGATGCAGGATTGTTTCTTGCTACTCCAGGATATTGCACCAGATCCGAGTAGAAAAACATATCCTGAGGTCGATCGTCGCTCATCGAGATCACCCGCCCAATCAGCATCAGTGTAGCCTTCGAGCCTCAAGGCATCTCCTTGATAGCATAAAGCAAAGTCTGCAGTTCCTTTGAGATACCACATTATCCTCTTAACCGCTTTCTAGTGTACTTGCCCTGGGTTGGATTGGTAACGACTTACCATTCCAACGGCAAAACAGATGTCCGGTCTTGTACACATCATAGCGTACATTAGACTACCAACCGTACTGGAATATGGAACTTTTTCCATAATCTCCTTCTCTTTTTGGTTCTTCGGACATGATTTCAGACATAAATTGTCGCACTTGCTTATTGGAGTATCAATGAACTTGCAGTCCTGCATATTAAAACGTTCTAGAACCTTCTTTATATAAGTCTCCTGTGAAAGAGAAAGAAGTTTATTCGAACGATTCCTTGAAATCTTAACTCCAAGGATATATGCGGCTTCTCCTATGTCTTTCATCTCAAAAACTGATGAAAGCCAAGCCTTGATATCCATCACAAAGCCCTTGTCATTTCCGGCTATTAAAATGTCATCTACATATAGAGACATAATAACATACTTGTTCTTATTCCTCTTGATATATACACAGTTATCTTCATCAAGCATGGAAAATCCATTTGATAAGACAACCTCTTGAAATCGTATATACCATTGCCTCGAGGATTGTTTAAGACCATATATGGATTTAAGAAGTTTACAAACCTTATGTTCGTTTCCTTCTTTTACAAACCCTGTTGGTTGTTCCATATAGATCTCCTCGTCCAATTCTCCATTGAGAAAGGCAGTCTTTACATCCATTTGATGTAATTCGAGATCTAAGCAAGCTACCATTGCCAGAATCAGGCGAATGGAGGTAAAACGAACAACAGGTGAGAAGGTCTCTTCGTAGTCTATCCCTTCCTGTTGCGTAAAACCTTTCGCGACAAGGCGAGCTTTATATCTGTCAATAGAGCCATCAGCCTTATGCTTGATCTTGAGAACCCATTTGTTCACAATAGCTCTACGTCCTCTGGGTAAGTCAACTAAGTCCCAGACTTGGTTAACTTTCATGGATTCTAACTCCTCTTGCATTGCTTCCATCCATTTGTCTTTAGCAGGGCAAGATACGGCCTGTTTGAAAGTAGCAGGCTCGTCATCTTCTTGTAGTAAAGTCATAAAGGTTTGCGGAAATTCATCCTTAAATCTTAGAGGAGCCAACCTTGTACGACTACTACGTCGTATTTGAGATTCTTCAAGTCCTTGTTGACTTGAGTTTAGATCAATTCTAATATCACTCCCACTTGGAATGTCGTTAGAATTGCTCCCACTTGGATCATTATTCCCGTATGGAATAGGATAATCGTCATTCGTATAATCCATTGGTGAAGGTTGAAACGTATTTTCGTTTTCACCAAGAATTCTCCCACTCGAATGAGGTAATCCTTCTTGATCATAAATCTCAAATAGAGATAAGTCCTGACTTATCTCGCCCTGTCTTGGAAACTCGTTTTCCAAGAAAGTGACATCCCTCGATTCAAACTCAATTAGCCCACCATTATCTTCCTGACTAACAAAAACATAACCTTTGGAGTTTTTTGCGTATCGTATAAAGATACATTTCTTTCCCCTTGGCCCAAGTTTGCCATACTTATAGGAGGAAATATGTGCGTAGGATGCACAACCCCAAGGTTTTAAAATGTTTACGTCAGGAGACCTTTGGTTCCACAACTCATAAGGAGTGGAGCTAACTGATTTCGAGGGTACGTGGTTTAAAATGAAAGCGGCCGTCAATAATGCATCACCCCAAAAGGTGATTGGCAAGTTAGCTTGCGCCATCATTGAACGGACCATTTCCATTAAAGTCCTATTTCTCCTTTCTGCAACACCGTTTTGTTGAGGAGTATAAGGCATAGTTACCTGATGTACTATGCCTTTTTCATCACAAAGTTCCTTAAAACTTGTTGATTGATATTCACCGCCCCTATCGGTTCGCAAGACCTTAATCTTGCGATCTAATTGATTCTCCACTAAACTCATATAGTTTTTAAAGCAAGCCAATGCTTCACTTTTGTGGGATATCAAATAGATATGTCCGAATCGGGTGAAATCATCAATAAAAGTGATGAAATAGGACTTCCTGCGTCTTGTCTTGACATTCATCGGACCACATATGTCCGAATGGATAAGCTGTAATGGAACCTCGGCCCTTGTGTCGGTTCCAAACGGCTTGCGACAAGATTTCCCCACTAGGCAATGTTCGCAGGTCGATATTTCAACCTTTGAAACATTGGATAGAAGGCCACGTTTGGCAAGTCTATCCATACGCGTTGGTCCAATATGACCAAGCCTTGCGTGCCAACAAATCACATCAGACTCATAAGTCTTAGAATTTGCAATAAGGAAATTTTCATTACACGAGGAATCATGCATTGTACTCATTACAATAAATCCTTTAAATACAAACCCAGTACCAATAAGAGTATTATTACAACTTAAGTCCCCATTACAATCATGAAAAAACCAGTTATAGCCAAGACCCATTAACACGACCACAGAAATTATATTCCTTCGAATATCTGGAGCGAAGAGGACATCATGAAGTAGGAGAGTGCGGCCGTTGTCCAAGACTAGCTTGCAAGTCCCAACGCCTTTCACTTCAATACGTGTGTTGTTTCCTACATAGATCCACTTCGTTCCTTGGGGTATCCGGTGATACTCCACGAAGGACCGTCTGTCCCTTGCTATGTGGTCGGTGGCACCTGAATCAATTATCCAAAATGGATTAGATTCCACAAGAAATATTGAACTAGAAACACATATGTAACTAGTATATTTACAAGTTACCTCGTCACCTCCACTCGTACACGAACGAGCATAGTGACCGAGCTTGTTGCACTTGAAGCACTTGATCCTCTTCAAGTCTTTCTTCTTGTGCCATTTCTTGTGCCCACCCTTATGTTTGGGTTTCTTGGTAGACTCAGGTTGCTTATTACGTTCATTAGTGAACTTCGAACGATCTTTCCGTTTCTTTCCCTCGTGTGAGGATTTAGCAACCATGTGCACTTCTGCACTTGGCTTGGCAGCCGCAAGCCGCTCTTCCTCTAATTCGAGGTGCTTGGAAACGTCGCTGAAGGTCTTGATGCTCTCATTGTGAGTGAGATGCATCTTCATTTGATCCCACCCATTTGGTAGGGAATGTATAACTGCTTGGATTTGTTGCTCATCAGTGAGCACATGACCTGCGTCCTTTAACTCCGAGATAAGGTTCGCCATATGTCGCAGATGTTTCCCCATGGAATGATCTGGACGTTTCTTATATGTATCGAACCTTATAGTTAAGGCGCGAAGTTTGGACACCGATGTGCCACCGAACTTCTCCTCTAGCTTGGACCATATGTCCATGGCTAGGTCATGTTCTCGGAAGATGCGCATTATGTCATCATCCATACTGCTTAATAACGTAATGCGTGCTATCTTGTTCTTCCGAGACCAAGCATCAAAAGCTTCCTTGTCTCGTCGGTGTTGGGCCGTAGTGCCCAACTCGGGTTCAATCATAACGTTCTTTAGAGTTTCGAGCACTTCTTGCTCCTCTAGAACGTATTGTATCTTGATGGACCAAAGGTTGTAATTATCACCGTTGAGTTTTTCACCTCTGTTTAACTCAGCGACGATATTCTTTGAAGCGGAAGACATTTTACTTTTAAAATGCTGCAAAAGACATAAAAACCAAAGGTTTGATCAAAAAATTGCATTGAAAAATTCTTAAAATACAATTCCCATTTGAAGTGATATTAGAATATCCCATTTGGATAGTTCTAATTTCAACTCCCACTTGGAATGATATTTATAATTTGATAAGTTACTTTCGAAAAATATTGAAGATGTTACTCTAGAATCGGAAAGGTCACTATGTTTCCAATCACCATCTAGAGTAACTTTCAATATTTCTCCCTCACTTTATCAAATGTTAGTACTCTTATAGTACTTTGCAGCGGAAAATCGTTTTTGAAAACTTATTTTTCAAAACGTATGAAAACGTATTTTTCAAAAAAAAAATGAATATTTCATCTTAGTACCCTTATGATACTTAGTGAAACATTCGGCACTTCCTGACCATTTGTCGAGAATGAGACGTAGTCGTGCCAAGGTCGGATCCCCCTTTTGGGATTTTTCTGCAAACTATCGTCGCTGGCTCCCGTATGGATCCAGGCGTTTCTCCCCGTATGAGAGAATTTTGATGCAGACGACTGTCGTTTGGCCCCGTATGGGCTAGTCGGCACGTTCATGTTCAACCAAGGCCTTTTGCCGAATTGGTCGACAAAACACCCAAATTGGTCGACCAAAATTTGGTCTTCTTCACTCCCGGCCAGGGCCCCTGCCCTGGCCGAGGCTGGCCAAGGGCCTCTGCCCTGGCAGGCCAGGGGCGGCCTGCGGCAGCCCTGGCCACTGCCAAGGCTGGCCGGGCCATTGGCCGGGCCTCGGCCAGAGGCCGGCCAGGCCTCTGCCTGGCCTGGCCTAGGCCAGAGGCCCCTGGCCGGGGCCAGGGCCCCTGCCCTGGCCTCGGCCAGGGCGGCCAGGCCCTGGCCTCTGCCAGGGCGGCCAGGACCTGGCCTGGGGCCAGGGCGCTGCCCTGGCCTCTGCCAGGGAGGCCAGGCCCTGGCCGAGGCCAGGGCCCCTGCCCTGGCCGCGGCCAGGGAGGCCAGGCCCTGGCCTGGCCGCGGCCAGGGCCTTCTGGCCCTGGCCGTGGCCGGCCAGGGCCGGCCCTGGCCTGACCAGGCCGCGGCCAGGGCTCTCTGGCCATGGCCCTGGCCGGCCAGGGCCGGCCGGCCATGGCCCGGCCGGCCATGGCTTATTGGCCTTGACCGGCCATGGCCCTTTGGCCATGGCCGCTCTCCCCCCTTTCTTGGGGTGGCCCCATACCCCCGCCGGAGGGGGTTGCCATGGTGGTTATTGGCCGTAGCCAACCACCTCCGCATGGGGAGGGGGGGTGCATGGCCTTCATAGCCCATTTGGCCATGGTGCACATGCACCAAATTTCATCTTCCCTGATGGAAATAACTACCACCTTCTTCTCCGGTGAAGCACCCGTTCGTCAAGGAAGTAGTTGTCCTCCAATGGCCGTGTGCCAAAAAATGACCCTCTTCAAAAATTCGTAAACTACGCGCTCCACATGAAGAGAGCGCCCATTCCCTATGAATGGAGACTCAGCATCCATGAAGAGAGCGAGTTTGACGATATGAACGGTCGGTTCTTCCCGTCACGGAGAGTTCCTGCCATATCCATAATGACAGAAGACCCGAGCGTGAAAAGAAAAACCGCTGCGTTCTCTCCGTCACGAAGCGTTCCTACCATATCCATAATGGTAGGATACCCATTCGTAAAAAAGACAACGACTCGTTCATAGTTTCGAAGGGGCAACGGTTTGACCGGAGCGAATCCGTATGGCTCTGATACCAATGTTGAATCCTGCCAAAACAGAGTTAGAATCGATAAATGAAGTTGAGACTTACGCTTGCGTATGCGGCACGGTAGTCTACGAAATTCGCCTTCGGATTCGTCATGACGGATCGAGTCTTCTCACGAACGGAGTAAGGCTACTAAATCCACAATCTAAATCTCTACTTTTAGATTAAGAACTTGGATAAAGAGAGAAGAAGGATTTCGGCAGAGCTTCGCTAAAATGAAATGCATGCAAGAATGCCATGCAAAAGTGTAAGAAAATGGCTAACCCTTGGGTCTTATTTATAGCCCCCAAGGTAGTTATTTTAGGAGTAATTGTTCCTTTGGAACAATTTAACTAAGGTGTACCATCGTACATGGCATATTATAAGCTTAAGTTGTACCATATGCATGGTACAATATAAGCTTAAGATATTACCCCTTTATTAGCCATATGTCGCATGCACTTATGCACATATAATGCGACTTTCCCATCAATCTAGAGATCCTCTCCGCAAGGGAACATATTCCCTTTGCACACGACTTCGTGTACGCGACGTTCGAGGTCCGTATTCCCTCGTACATCCCCTACAAGGGTGTACTAACGTCTTCCATATCCAACAGGTCGCTCCCGTACGTTCGCTATTATAAGTTATCCCAAAACCCCCAAGTGTCTGTGATGTTACCATATTTATAACTTACGAGTCATTTTCTAGATTGTGACATTTTACAGTCAATTATGACACGTAGTCCGATCGATTCTTTTATGATACTGTGCAGTTTATCAAGCTTATCTAACTGTCCAAATGAAACACTTTGAAAACGAAATGAAACTAGTTTTAACATGCACTTATTATAGTTTTTAAACCCATAGCGAGGGTACGATGAGTTACCGATACAACGTCTCATGCAAGGGCGGTTCAGCGGTTGCGATACATGGGTCAACATGTGTTACAAAATGAGTTAGCTACACAAACTTATAATATATTAAAAAAACTTTTATAATAAAACATATAACTAACATGTTATTCTGAAAATTAATTTATAATAAATAACTCTTTATATAATTATAAACTAGTAACAACTATATTTTAATATTTTAATACCTGATATAATAAATTACATATCTTAAACTAACCTTATACTAATATATGTTTATAAAATATTAACTATTAAAATAACTTATAAAATAGCTTCTCTTCTCAACTCTTTCTCACCCTTCTGTCTTCTTCTTCTCTTCTTTCTTTTTTCCTTTCTTTTTGTTGCAGGAGAGGAGAGACGAAGGGGCAGGCGGATAGGGGGGTGCGGGGCGGCAGCCAGGCGGGGCTCCGGGCAGACGCATGCATGGGCGGCGGGTCTACGCCAGCCAGGCGCCCGTGGGCAGCAGTGTGGGCGGTGCGCGCGGATTCTAGGCGGCGACAGGGCGGAGGATCTGTGATGGCCAGGCGACGGTGTGTGCTGCTAGGGGCGTGCACGTTTCTGTAGGTGGGCAACAGATCTGAGGTGGCCGGGGCAGTGGGGCAGGCTGCGAACTGGGCGGCGCAGGGTTGCGGCAGCTGATCGGGAGGCTTGGTGCGGGCTGGGCGCAGATCAGGAGGATGGAGGGCTCTCATGCCGGGACTGCTAGAAGAGGAGGTGAGGGGATCACAGGAAGAGGATGAATCTGAGATTCAGATCTAAAATCTCAGTTTTCCCTCTTTCAATTTGATTTTTGGTGCTTGATTTTCGGTTGAAGGAGTCTGTATGAAATTGATGATGATGGTGTGTTGATGGTATGTGATTAATGATTGATGAAGCGCTGGGAGGATGACGAGCTGATGATGGTGAATCTGTGAAGAGGAATGAAATGTATGAAGGAGCTGATGAGTGTTGCGAGGGAAGATAATGATTCTTGAAGAAGGAATAGGCAGGGGACATGGTTGATGCTTAGTCAACAGAGCAGGTCGATGGATAAGTTTACTTAGGCAAAGATTAGGTTTTCATTAATGACGGGGAGATGAATTTAGCCATGGAGGATTTAAACGTGGAAGAGATGTCTGGTGACGTTGGAGGATGTTGAAGAAGATGTTCGTGTTGTGGTGGAGACTTGCAGGTTGGAGGGGGAATGTTGCAGGGTTTAAAAAGTAATTTGTAAATGGTGTTTGTAATAAAATAATTTAATGATAAATAAATATGATTTAAGCTATTGTGAAAATTTTAAAAAAATTTAGCGACGCACTCGCGTCGACGCGTAGAATAATAGAACACTCGGATAAAAACACTCGGACGACTGAAGTAAAAATATAGGCACACACACAATCAAACACACCTAACAATACCGGTCGTTACAATGATCCTCTTTCCCCATACTTGTTTGTTTTGTTGTAACGACCAGTATTTTTCAACACATCAATTTATGTACTTAACGTATTTTTAACATTTTAAAAGTTCTTTATAATGGGTTGTCAGGAGTTTTATATTAAAACTGATTTCAAAAATTTCTTATAAAAATATTTTGAAACATTAAACCAGTTATGGAGTATTTCAGTAAGTTCGGATTTCATCAAATACCTCTAAATAAGCTTGATAAAATTTATTTTCAATTTTTACTGTTTTGGCTTAATGAATTAATTTTCTATACAAACATCTTCAAAATATTTTCAAGCTTCTACAGTAGCATTCTATAATCATTTATGGCCCCCCACATTAATTTCGTAATTTTCTGATATCAAATCGACTTAGAACCTGCAAACCCGCTTTCTAAATGTTTTGGCCTAAAACTAGTATCTTCGTAGTTCAAACCCTGAAATGGATCTCGTATTCGCGATCCTCGCGACTATACGATCCCGTGGGAATGTTTTCATAATTTTTCGGAGTCGTATGCGAAAACAGGGTTGTATTCCTCTGTTTTCACTAATTACAACCACTAATGACCGTTTTACAATTACTAACTTTCACAAAATCACTTCTACCCTAATCTCCTAACCAACTCTCTTAACCCACCCTCTTAGCTGGTGAGATCCAAAATTATTGGATCTCACCAATTTCCCTTTAAAGTTTTTGTCCTCAACATTAACTAGGGTGATGATTTTATTAGATTCTAAACCCCTATATAAACAACCCCCATGCTATCAAAACCCGCACGATATAAACAACCCCCATGCTATCAAAACCCGCACGGCTTATGCTCTCTCTCTCTCTCTCTCTCTCTCTCTCTCTCTCTCTCTCTCTCTCTCTTGTTTTCTCCCGTTCAAAAACAACGAACCAATCAATCTCTATCCATTTCATTTTTCTCTCTCCCTTTGTTTTAGAACCAGGCACCCATCCCCTCAAAATTTCGAACCCAGGCTTATTCTCTCATTCGAAACCACGCAAACCCAAACGCAGCCCGCTCTCAAACTCTCTCTTCCGCTCTCTCGCACTCGCCCCCGACGGTCGACCGTCGCCTGCGACCCACGCCCGAACATCGCCCCGCTTCTTCTTGCCATAGACTCGTCGCCGAGAGCTGCACCCACGCTGAAGAGCTCCGCCCTCGCTGCCGCCTTCTCAGACGAGAATCCGCCGCTCCGCCTGACGCCGGTGGCTTTGTCGTCCGCGACCTCCGCCCTCCATCACCGGCGTGACACCGTAAAGCTCCCTCTGAGCACCAGAGCCCCGAAGCGCCGCTACAGGCTCGCTGCCGCCGTCACCTGAGCGTTTGCCTCCCGCGCAGTCGCCGCTCGCCGCCGTCCGAGCGCATGCCCCCGCCGCCGCGTGCACTCGTGGAGAAACGAAGAAGAGGTGAGAGGGTGTTAACCGTATTTTTGTTAAATACAAAAACGTATTTCGTATATGTACGGTTTTTAATAATTATTAAATGATTTTTAATGGTTTTAAATTCATGGTAAATAATATACAAGTCAGAAAAATACGAGACCAGCTCTAGAAAATCAGAAATAATATTCTGGATCTAATGGAATTGGTTTCATCTCAATCCGACGCTTAGTTTTACCAGAATTAATTTTTAAGCCAAAAACTTATATACATCTTTTTCACTTTAAAATCCATAACTCCTTATTTTCACATACACTGATACGTGATAAAAATATATGTTGTAGCACTCTTCGAGACGGTTGTTTTGACTGCTCACTTGAATATTTCTGACTAGTAATGCATCCAGAATAAATTGTTGAAGGATTACGTCACTTAAGTCAAATTGGGGTTTAAGGTGATTTTTGAGCTTCTGAAAATTATAAAAAATAACAGAGGCTTCTGAAAATATTTTCCTCTTGTAGTAAAATAATATTCTTCATCTTCAGTATATATAAAAATTTAGAACGTTTTTCGACACCGTTTCAACCGGTTTTAAAAATCAATGCGATCTAAGTATTTTGATAGGAATGTCGTGTTTTCTAATCAATTGTTTTTGTGTTGCAGGTACAAACTCTTGTGCACCAACTTCAGAGGAAGCCATAGATCCATTCTCGGCCTGCTACGATGGCCTCGAAAATAGTAAGTCACGACTGGTTCTAAACTTAGAAAATTAGTTAAATGTACTTGTACGAACTCGTAACACATCACTTATAGCCTTAGAACGGCTATTCGACTTGAACAGAACTAGAGACCTAATCTAATAAGAAAGTAATCAACCAAAGATTACTTTACCAACTTTCAACTTTGGTGGTTGTAGCACACAACTACCAAATTGGGTAAATTGTGTGCTAAACCACACTATCACGTGCTCGAAGCACGAAAGTGACACTTCTAATGTTGGACTTGTATCCACTGTGCTTTGGCACGGTCTGTTTTGCAACGAGATTCCTACTTTCTGGTTTTCAATAAGAAAGTCAACCAGTAGTCTTGGTTTGACTAGTAACATGTGGAACATCTTGTGGAACATCCTGTAAAGAACTTGTACTTGACACATCACTGGGGTTTAGGGTAACTCATAGTTTGAGAGAGTACGGGTGTGACTAGAGTTCATCTACATGTCTAGCTGCCTGGGTTTCGGCATCCTATCTAGCTGCATGTGTTTCGGCAAACAAAAATATGCTGCCTTGCCAGCATCCTGTCTAGCTGCCTGGATTTTCGGCATTCGTCTGGGTAAGCGCACCCGGGCAAGAGATGAACTCAACGGTCACATATTGTACTCTCCTACTTGAGTCACGTAGTTCTAGTGTTAGCTTACACGGTCACCTTCTTTACAGTACATTCACTCTACTTACTACACTTGTATAGTCACTGTACTTTACTTGTCGTACTTTTAGCTACAACAGTAGCCTGTTACACTTGCACTCTCACGTACAGTTGTTCTCTCTTTTCAGTGTGTTACTTTTACCACTCAGTTGTATACAGTTACTTTACTTTTTACTATGGTCAGTTTGTACGCAGTTACTTTTGTCATACTTGTACACTGCTTCTTTTCTATATTTAGAATTGTTGTGACTTACCTACGGTTCCATTTATGGTATCGGCAGACGACGACCTGATCGAGGAGGTTTCCCCCGAGTTCAAGGAGCTTGAGTTTGACCCAGAGGCTGCAGAGTTTTAGCTGCTTGTGTTGGTGTATGTGTTGTACTATGTATTTCCTTTTTCGCAATTCCTTTCAGTATTTCTTTTTATGTATTTTGGTGAGAGAGTGCTGCTGCTTGTTGTACTTTAATTTGGACTGTAATAATGTCTGTACGCTAGTTGAGTGTTTAGTACATCTCTGGGTTGTGGCTATGCTGATTTCACTGGTAAACTGCAAGACTTACAAATAAATCAAATAAGTAACTGGCCCCCCGAGAGCGGGTCGTTACATTTGTGCATGGAGAGACTGAGTTTGCTTATCAATGAAGCGGTTTCAAATAGGCTCTGGACACTGATTGTGGTTGGGAAGGGTGGCCCTGCAATCACCAACTTGATTTTTGTGGATGACCTTTGTTAGGATCGGTGGATGCCTAATTCCACGTGTAGGAATCATATAGATAACAAGCTAAACACTAGGGGTGATTAGTGATTCCAAAATTTCAAGCACAAACAAAAATCAATCCCTCTATTTTAGCCAATGCTACTTGATAGTGTCACCTACTTAAGAGCTTAATCAACACAATCTGATCACTTGCAATGAGAAAGAGTAATGCATAAAGGAATATCAATCACAATTTGTAAGTAATAGAAAATAGACAAAGAGGCAATCAAAGAAAATCAAATGAAAACACAAGATAATTTATCCTGGTTCACCCATCGTGGGCTACTCCAGTCTCCAAACTCTAATTGAGATTTTCCACTATCAAACTCTATTCAAAGGGCTTCCAATACACGTGCCTAGATTCACTTACTAGGGCTTCCAACAACAACAATCACACCTAGTTCCCAAACTAGGAATTTCCACAATACCAATACCTAGCTCCTCTTGCTAGGGTTTCCAAAATATCACACCACAAGTGGACTTCTCCTTCACCACAATAACAACAACAACTCCACCTTACAATGAGGACCTCTGACAATCGAGGCTTTTTCAACAACCCAACAAATCTCAATCACTCACTTCCAACAAGTGAGGATACTCCAATGAAATTAAAGTAATACAAATTCATATAGCCAAATAAATGAAGCAAGTGAAAGTGATTATTATGGCTAAGGAAAAATCTCAACTTGATGTCAATTGAATATGGAAAAAAACCAGAGATCAAAACATTCAATTTGTGTTCTTACGTAAGTAAAGATTTAAGCACAAGATGAACACAAATAGCAAGGCAAAATGAAGCTTAAAAGCTTAAGAGAGAGTTAGAAATTGTTTGCGAGAAAATTTGGCTTCAGAAATTTCAGCTTCAAGAAGAAAATATGGATTTGAAAATCCAAGCTTTGAAAGATGAAATTCTTCATAATAATAATGTTCTTAAGATGATTTTTCAAAATTCCCCCATCAAACACTCTTAAATAGGCTACAAACCGCATCAAAGAAATTACCCAAAAGCCCTCTCAAACGGACAAGAAAACGGCTAAAAATCATACCATTATGGGCTTGCTGGCAGCTATTAGTCGACGCCCATATGTAAATTAGTCGACTGGTTCTAATACTGCGGTCGACTGGCTTTAATACTGCGGTCGACTGATATTAGCATCAGAGAACAAAAATGGTCATAACTTACACAAATGAACTCTGATTTGGGTGATTCAAGATGCATTGGAAAGCTAATGAAGTATGCTATATAATGAGTGAGGAATGGATGAGAAATTATAAGTGTAGAAAAACTGGCAGTGGTTTGAATGCAAAACATCACACTTTCTATTTATTAGCCTAAGCTAAGTCTAAATCGACTAAGGGTTTGATCCAAAAAGATAGGAAATTAATTTGAGATGAAATCAAAACCATTTAAACCAAAGAAATTCATTTTCCTATGTATTTGTACATGCTTCAAGTTTTGGCTTTAATGATCTAGGACAAACACAATAAAATGTAATAACACATCACTCACACTCTTGAGTCTTGATGCATTCTTCTTGGCTCATGAGTTGGCTTAAGAAGCTTTGTACTCCACTTGTCTTTAGATGAGCTTCATGTTCACCATCTTGAGCTCCAATCTATGAATTCGTTAACTTCTAGCTTCATGGTTCATTTCAACATGTCTTTGAGCTTGAGTTGTCACGCTCCACTTCCCATTAGATTTGGGAGCGAGGACGCGAACGGGCTCGCTTATGCAAGTCAGGAGGAGGTACTTTTACTTTTCTTTCCCCCTTGACTTAACACAATAAGCGTCTGTGTGAAAACCGCAGGTTCTTGCTTGCATTACTTAAAAACAACACAGATAAGAAAAACGTTATTACAATCTCAAATGTCTCAACGGAATTACAACAAATGTACAAAAGAAGAGTGGGTCTTATGACCCGTACAATAAGTAAAAAGAAGTGCAATGAAAGTTCTCTAGTTTGACAGTTCTTGGTCCACTGGTTCAGCTATAACAACTAGTCCTCCTGGTGCTATAGCTCGGGATCTGACATACATCCAAAAACATGAATGTATGTCAGCAAGGGTCTGCAAGTAGATGTTAGAACCCAAGGCACGATATACAAATTTATACTTGATATAAGAGACAATTATAAATTAAACGAGATAACAATAAAGTTTAGACATGCTGTTTTTAAAGTAAACACATCCTAGCAGGCAGTTCTAAGCAGTTTAACAAGTAAGGTGAGCATTTATGACATGGCAGTTATAACGAAGTAAAAGTAACACTATAACATGGCAATCCTGATGTGCGAGCAAGTAACACGATTATTACAATTACAATGCAATGCTTTCTATCATGCATAGGGTTCTCGCCTTTAGGACGTGATGAGTGGGTCATTCTTCACACGGGGGCCTATCGTGTTTGGCGCTAATCCACCGCATACGGGTGGTGCCCTTGAAGGGAGTACCCCGTCATACGCCTAGTAGCCGCTCAACACTAACCCCACCCTAAAATGTTGTGCTGGACACGAGCCAGGTGCTAAACCGACATATACTGGAACATGAGCCAGACTTGTCATATGTGACCCTACTGGAACACGAGCCAGACTAGTCACACATGACCGACGGAGTAGCCATATTACAAACACAAATTCACGAATTTGCCAACTCACATGACATCACGAAAATCACGATTTCGCCTTCGAGGCGCACGATTTCACGATGTCACACATGTGATAATCATTCTAAGACATGCAGTAATTAAATAATATGACCATTTATATCACGCAACAATATCCATGGTTACAAGAGTATCGAGCAATATTTACAACAAGTTAACAAAAGTGCTGAGTATGAGAATTTAACAAGTACGACATGAAAACTGATTTTCTGTGCTAATGTTCTAAAACAAGATATATCAAATTATATGCCGTTGAATCACATCTTTAGTCACGGTTGTCATGGACGTGATTTCACACGTCATTTCACATGCAGGTTTTGAGTTATACAACTTTACATGCAATAGGCCAAATGAGCATCTACCTCCAAAAATTCAATATAAATTGCATACTTGCCTGTTTTCGGTGATTTTGGTGCCGTTGGGTTTGTCTTGATGGGTACTACGTGTTGGTACGTCTGGTTCTCTGTTTTGGTTAAACAAATCACTGCATTAGATTTATGGCGAGATAAGCACAAAATTAACATAACTCTTGAATTGGGTTTGTCTAATTTTATTGGGTTTTCTGGCTGGGGTGATGTCTATATTGTGTTAAACTAACCAGATACACTTATTTTATTCTGATTTATTTAACAATAGGCTGCTAAAATTTTGTACTAGCTAGTTAATTAATATTAACAATCTTATTAACACTAACCTAATATTAGTTAATAATGGGGTTAATCACCATGTTTAATAGTACACCTACTACACACCTACCCCATCACGTGTTAACATATATCCCTCACTTAAATTATTTAACCATAAAACCATCTCTCTCTCTTAATTATTTTTAATAGGGCTATTCTTTAATAAGGTTGAAGTCCTTTCATTCTGTCAGTATCTCTCCCCTATCTTCATTTTATTAAAACCCTTCTACTATTCTCTCAGGCTCTCACTGTCATCTTGTCTTCCTCAAAGTTTCTTTTCGTTTTCTTGTTTACCCAAAGTTGCAGCAGCAAACGAAAGGGGGGAGGGGTCTTACCGCAGGCGTAGGAAGAGGAGGGGACTGACGGGCGGCTCTCTCCGACGGCGCAGGCGGCGGCAGCCTCCGGCCAGGCAGCGGCGCAGCAGCTGCCGCTGCCACTGCGGCACATGCGGCGTACAGGCTTTCCTGGCAGGTTTTGGGCGCACGCGCGTGCTTGATCCGGTGGCGGTGAGGGGAGAAGGGTGGTGCGGCCAAGGGAGGAGGGAGGAGGAAGGAGAAGAGGAAGAAGATGAGGGTTTGTAGGGTTTGTTGATTTTTTTGAAAATGGTTTGCTTGATCTTTGAATATGAAGTTTCATTTTCAGATTTTGGCTTGATTTTCCTTCTTCCAAATTTTCAGTTTGAGTTTGGAAAATGGGGTTGGCTGATTGCTTGGGTTTGATGAAATTGGTTTCTTTGATCATTGTATGTTTCTGGATATCTGATTTCAAGAATCAGTTTGGGATTTTGTATTTGGTGATGATTTTGGGAAGAGTTTGGGGATAATTTTGTGTTGATGGAAAAATTGGGTTGATTTGATTCAGGTGATTAGTTCCGGGTTTGGGGCTGATTTGTGTTGAGGGAAATTGGGTTCAGATTTTGTGAAATTGGTTCTGTTGGTTTCTTGGCTGAGTGTTCGAATTGGTTTTATTGTTGGAGGAAACGTGGGGTGATGATTCTGTTTGGGGTTGATTGAGAATGGAAGAAGAAGTGGAAGAGCAGAGGGAAGGGATGAGGAAGGTGATGATTCTGTTGCGGCCATCGTTCTCTTTAAAAAAAATTGTGAAGTGGGGGTATGAGTCTGCTGCCAAGTGAAGGAGATGCATGGGTATAATAGGTGTGGGCGTGCTTTTAGGTGGGATGTTGGATCTCACCTACTAATACGGTGAGGCAATGAGGGGTAGATCTCGGGTTAATTAGGGGTAAAGTTAATTAGTAAAGTAATTTAGTAAATGGTAAAGTAGTAACTGAAAGTAATTAGTAATTGGGAAAAGTAATTAGTAAAACTAGTTTGTAAAACTAATCCGTAAATGTAATTAGTAAAACCATTTAGTAGATGGTAGAAAGGTAAACGTGATTAGTAAAAGTGATTAGTGAATATGAAAAGTTATTTTAATAATAGTATCTAAAAATCTAATTAGTTTAAAGATCTTATTATTTAAAAAATGTTTTTGAAAGTATTCATACTAAAATACGGGTAGTAACGAAAACAGGCCGTCACATCCTACCCACATTATAAAAAATCTGTCCTCAGAATTTCTTAAGATTTGAGTTCATTAAGAGATGCCGATAATACTTATGCATCTCATCGTATTTCTACGAGATACACTCTAACCTGAAATACTTCGAGACGAAGAAATGAAATTGGTTAGGGGAAAGACAAAAGTGATGTGGTTAAGACTGCGTTTCAATAAGAGGTCCGGATGACTAAAGCACCGTCGATGGCCTTAACCGTTAATGGGCAAGTGAAAAGGCTAGGGACGGCTACCCACGATGTGCAGGGACAAGTGTCAGTGATTAATAACAATGTGTGTGTATATATATACTTACAACTGCAACCCCAATATTCTAACACATTGGTTATTAAATCCATAACCTCAAACAAGTGTTCCTAAAATAAATCATCACTTCTCGTATCGTCACTGAATAATGTTACAACTATAAGCATATTATGAACTTAAATACAGGTCCAATATTTCCCCTTTCTTTTTGATTCTATCTCATAATTCTTGCCTTAAACAATTAATACTTTAAACAAGGCAACCTCGAAATGGAAAATATCAACTATCCTTAACCAACACTTCTTACAAATTTCCTCACTCCTTCGCTCATCATTGCTATTAAGACAGTAATATCTTCTCGGTGGTCTTTAATGCACGATATCCTATATACCCAAGTTCTCCAAAAACTGTACATTCTCATAAGTTGTCTCATCCGTAATGTATCATTCCTTGCTCATTGTATATCCTAACTTGTAAAACTATAATTGTGACATCATCTAATCCCAACCCGATTCTTATCTCAAGCAATTGGTATAACGACGCTTAACCAAATACTGATATATGATAATAAGTACCAATGCGTCTAGTATACGTCACCATCTACCATCAACATTTATCATGCTCCCAACTCATCCTTCATCGTGACAATTCATACGTCTAATTAACAAATTATTAAATCACATCTCATTATTTCTTATTGAATCTTATCCTAAGCACTTAGATTAATTTACGCAACTATCCATTCGTATCAACATATCATATCATTTCCGGTGTCTCCATCACCCTATCCGTACGATGAAGTCTTGTTGCTTTACATACTCTACTAATCATCATCGTCATCATAAATCATGTAATGTCTACAAGGTTACTTTCAGCTGCTACTAATATAAATTCCAAATCCATAATGTACTCGTCTTCCTGTGTGCCATTCATAGTATGGTATCCTATTGAAGCCGTTATGTATGGGTATATCCAAATGTGAAATATAACTCTTGATCACATCATCCTATTGTAAACAACTACACCTTTCATCATCCCAAATTACTCCTATCCATAATTATAATCCATTATAATAATAATCGTATCAACATCCTATCAACATAATGCACAACAAAATTCAACACTACTGATGATAGAAATAAAGGTAGAAGAAAACATTTTTTTTAAAACAGGGTTATAACGCAAATTGAAAACTAATCTCGCTAAAAATGGTAATAAGTAAATAGATGCACTAATGTGGTAATCAAGAGATAGTGTAGGATACAGAGTTGTTAGATGTAGCAAAATCAAGTTTGTGACGAATGGTTTGCAGGTGAGGCAAGGATATGGAGTTAGCTTGATCAGAAAGATGATCTTACAGGTGCAAGAAGTAAGAACATACATGCATATACGAGCGAAAAGTAAAGTACTGGTGGTTGCTCAAGTGTGGTAAGCAAAGTGCATGTAATGCATAAAGTAAAGGTGAATGTGCAAGTGCAAAAGCAACGATGGTGGCATGGTACACTACTACAAAAAACGCTTGCATAGCGCTTTTTTTACACTTGGATAGCGCTTTTAAGCGCTATCCAAGCTACCGCTATGGTAGCTTGGATAGCGCTTTTATAAGCGCTATCTAAGTGGTTTACTAAGATAGCGCTTATAAAAGCGCTATCCAAGCTACCGCTATGGTAGCTTGGATAGCGCTTTTTAAGCGCTATCTAAGTGGTTTACTAAGATAGCGCTTTTGGAAGCGCTATTCAAGATTACACGAGAAATTTTGATTTTTACCTTGGACTGGCCGTGGCTACTATGCATTAGCCACGGACTGGCCGTGGCTAATAATCATTAGCCACGGACTGGCTGTGGCTAATGCGTATTAGCCACGGCCAGCCCGTGGCTAATACGCACTAATTCCTAGTACAAGTTTTCAGATAAAATTTTAATCCAGGCAGTTAACAACAACAAACAAAGGCATACAACATGCATGAATAACTCTCAGAACAACTCTTTTTAGTACATTAAGCCCATTGCAATTGTACAAACTAATATCAAATTCTAACGCATGAAACATGCCTTTGTCTCTTCAGCAGGCTAACATACTTACAATACATCGTATTTGGATTAAAGAATCAAAGATCTACAACGAATACAAAGTATGATACATACGTGCGACGTCCAAAAAGCCATCGAGCACGTGTTAAGTATGTGGCGCGTGCATTGTCATCTTTTATTCGCCGAATGCTGAATTCAGACCCAACACCTTTCTGGCAATCTCATTGCAATGCAAATTCTCCGAAATGCAGCCACCCAGGATTTCAAACGGCTTCACACAGATTATTCTCCGAACCCAAGGTCCCTGCATCGCGTGCGGTCAAGAGGCGGTTCATTTCTTTACATTTGGACCATCCTGAAGTCTTTTCTTCGCCATGCTTCCATACTCTTGCATATATGGACTTTAACATGCCCCTGAAGTATGTCGCGACTGCTGCCACGCTGTCTCTGTAGATAATCAGAAGGATGATAATACGTTTTTGTCCTTAGAGACATTCTGACAAATAAGCTGATCAAAAGAGCTATTACCTGCAAGCACAGAGGGCCAGAGGGACAATTCCTATTCATAACAGTTTTTTAACTAAAATGAACCCATAATAAATTCTTGAACTTGGAAATGCTCAAGTATACAGACTGAAAAAAAAGTATCACCTCAGTTATATGAATTCTAATTTTCTCAATATTATTTTAGACAGTCGTAACATTCTGAATGAATCAATATTCATACCTTCGGTCAAGCCATCGGCTTTCTGCTTAATCCCACTTACTGCTGAAAGCACTGCAAAGTAGCAATAATTTGTACAAATGAGTATTCAATATATTTGAACATAAAGTTTAGAACCTATAAGAATAATAGTTTGTATGCTTTCTTCAATAAATGTAAAACTGATTTGGACCTCTAGTCATTGTTAAATATCAGAACAGCCCTTGATAACTTTCTAGCCATGGGATTGCTTCAGATTTCTTCAAGAGCTTAATTGGGTTGTAGGTTTTTAGCAAGTGCATGTTTAAGAGTAGCACATTATAAGAGACTCGCACAATAAACTAACTATAATGATGAATATCTTAACAAAGCTGACAAGAAATCAATGTATTTGTTGCCTTCAGGGTCCCATATGGATGTGCCCTTGCCTTGAGAAAATACCATATGAGCAGAAAGGCCATTGAATTAAAAGTTTGATTAAAACCCATAAAAAAGGTCAGCATGTCTTGAAAAATAACCCATGATGTCCATGTCAAGAGAGAATCAATATTATGCATGCTCAAAGCATTATGCAGGCGAATATGATAATGGAAACATGAACAAAACATTCTAGACATTTAAACATGCATATGACATATTTATCTCAAAAACAAAAGAATTACAGGGAAATATTAGACATGATTAGCTTACACAAGATGTTTCAGTGATCAGTACTAATTAGTTTCTGCATGTTTCGGTAATAAAAAGCATACAATACAATATGATGAATATAAGAAGTGACAAAAATTCAGTCCTTGGTCTCTGTATGTTCTCAATAACAGAACATCTAATACAATATCCTATGAGCCACTAATATCATAATATACCATAAAAACATGATAGATTTCTCTATGATCCATACAGTTTTAGAGTTTTAATCTATTGTGTATCATGTCTTGTTGCGAATAATGAAACTCAAGCCTGGAACAATGTAGTCCCAAGAACAGAGAAGGGACACAAAAGACTAAGACATAAATTTTTCTCAATCGATATTTATGCACTATGTGGTGTTATATCATCTCTATTATAATATCATGACAAAGAGACTAGGGGCTAAATGCTAACCTGTGTTGAAACATGAGTATTGTCTCTAGTAGGACCACTCCTCGCTAAACCAAAATCAGATAGTTTTGCATTAAAATCCTACAAAATTTGGAGATAAGCTTTATCAGGTATTAGTCAACAGGAAGTTAATGATAAACAATATTCGCCAAAATATAGTACCTACCGAGTCAAGAAGAACATTTGAGGCCTTCAAATCACGATATATTACTTGAATTGGTAAACTGTGTAGGAACGATAACCAAGTTCTAACAATATATTTCAAAAAGGTGTATCAACTTAGTGAGATGCCACAAACAAATCTAGCACACCAACCTCATGCCAATAGGCAAGACAAATAACGGCATTACTATCAGTTTTCTCCTCCTCATTCTTTCCCAACAAAGTTTCATAGCTTAATAAAACCCACTCCTATTCAAAAATTAATCTCTAGTAGCGTAGGTATCCTTCTTAACTGACTGTGTGTGAAAATGAGTTAATTGTTCCAAAGAAGAATTGGACTTTTAGATTCATACCTCAACACGGTCATACATAGAAGGATTTGCTCTTCCTGTTCTCACTGCATTAAAATTTGCCAGACCTGTTTCTATGGTCTTTTTCATCCTCTTCAACGGGAATCCAGATTCAAATACAAAAAGTGTTGCATGATAGACTTCATTCTAGATCACCATTCACTCAGCTGTCTTCCTTCAAAAAAAACCTCCACAAAAAGCATCTCAATCCTGATTTTACGTTAGTTCAGGTATGAACTCGGCCAATAAATCCAAATTTGAGCAGAAAATATAAAGAAATGGATCCAAACTTGCTACGCAACGCATCCCCGTTAGCCACAGAGAAGGAACTTCATAATCATTTTTCACATAAGCAATGAAAACAAAAAAAATCACGGTAGCTTTCTATGTAATAAACACACCAAATTCAACGAAGGCTGTCCATGCACAAGCATTAACCGAAAGAAAAGAGAATGTTGTAGCACTATCACCTTATGTTACACATGATGATTTTGCTATATCTGGAATGCAAAAGACGGCGATCTGATCTACATTTTGAGCTGCAAATTTAGGGTTTTTTAAATCAAATTGCATGCACATACGAATATCTCAAATAGCAAAAAGTAGCTTCCATACAATATTAACCTCTTTATCTAATAACTGAATGGCCAAAAGTATCAGTGGATGATGCATGTGACAAGTTAGCTATCGCTTGATTGATGACCATACCTGCAAATGGGCAACTAAACAAGATGTTAAATCAATAGCCAAAACATCAAACCATATTTGAAACAAGTGCACGGGCATGCGCTTTTGTGTGCAGATGGAAGGGTGACATTATTCAATTAGAATATATCAGATTAGAAATCAGCATGCAAGTAATCTTCTGCTTCTATGGAAGTGGATGCAATAAGAGCATGCAGAGAAGACAGTGTACAACAGAGAGGAGACGGCAGATTCTACAAATAGATGGCATTGCCTTGGCCATGATCTGCATGGAATTTGTATGCCTTCCCCGCTCTAGTGAACCAATCGTGTTGTGACAATTGGCTGTAAAAATTCCGCAATTTTGACAAAACATCAAGATCAAGATCCTAAATTAAATTATACTCGTAATTGTCTTTAGCTTGAGACGCGAAATGAAGCCAATGCTTAAGCAAGGGAAGACCGACTTGAAGCCAACTGCTTAAGCAAGGTTAACAAGTCAGATATTCAAATCACATTGACCCAAGAATACTCGACAGTGCAAAGATCGAACTATTATGGTTTTCACATGGCTTAAAACCCTTTAAGAAGTGTCCTTTTATTAACATGCCTCCATCAAAAAATCTAGTTACCTATCCCGAAGGTGTTTCTGGTCTGTTTAAATATAATAGTGATGGTAAATAACACATCCACATACCAGACCCTAAGAATATGTCGAAAAGTACTGAAAGAGAAATAGAGACTTGTAAACTCTAATACCAGACTGAGGAACATAAAACACCAAAAATTCTACAAAAATCCAAACTTTATATGGTCAACCAATAGATCACAAATCCCGAACCCTAATTCCATTGCAACAAGTAAAAAAACCTAGCAAACCCCCTACTTCCCCTAAATCCATCAACAAATCCTAAATCCAGGCAGAAACCCTTACCTTCAACAGGATCGTATCGCCACGAAACAGCTGCAACTTCTCCATCGTATCTGGATGCATCGCCACCACAGAATTGTCATCGTTGATCGCCTCATCGACGACCAGCCTATTCGCCGCCTTCTTCCTCTCGAGAATCGCAGTGCTGAAGTCCTTTTTTGCTCCCTTACAGAAACGAAGCAAGAAAAAAACCCCAAATCATCGAATCAGATTAAAATCCTCCATCATCAATCAAATGCTAACTAATTTGGGAAATAAAAAGGGATGAAGCTTACGGATCTGAAGAAGATCCCTCTCCCTGACCGGCCATTGGAAATGGAATAAATTGCAGACCGAAGGCATAAGAGATGACCGTGAGATTTTGGGTTGGGGAGAGAGATTTAGAGAAAGAAGAAGGGGGAAATTTTGGGGGCAAAGGCGGGCGGTGAAAAACAATTAGAGGGAAGATTTTGGTATACGTAAATTTTTCAATAAAAGGGCTTACGTAACGTTTACTACAATAGCGCTAACAAAAAGCGCTATGTAAGGTATTATTTGGATAGCGCTTTAACAAAAAGCGCTATCTAAGTGATTTTTACTTCAATTTTGATTTATTTTTATTTTCTATAAGTGCAGAAGCGCTATCTAAGAGCTCACTTAGATAGCGCTTTTAAAAAGCGCTATCTAAGTGGCGTTACCCAAGCCCAAATCTGTAGTAGTGGTATATGATAGTAACAATGTTTTAACCAACATGCAATGTGATGACAATAGTAAGACAACCAGGTAGACGCAGTAATACTGAAAAGGACAAGTAATGAGCGAGCATGAGGAAAACAACGTTGTTTGACCATCTAATGGTGTAGGCTGGCCTAATAATAAGAAGTCTAGCTTAACTCCCAAATTAGCCAGACAGTCAGGGCTTGAAGGCACCTGTCACTTCTATGACCACATGACAAGTCATTTGGTTGACCAACCTCCTTCCCATTCCTTTCTAGACACTGATCCAGCAGCAATTTAAGACCGCTCATTATTATACCGTTCTATCACGTTCGAGTAGGCTCGACTTAGTCTGTAGAATATTGGTATCAAATCAGTAGTCGTGACAAGAGTTAGCTTGATCAGGTGGCATAGAGATGGTTATGAATGATTAACTGGGAGAATGGCAGTTATGTGTAAAAATGTGACAATATTACAATAACGTATATAAGTACAGTGAATAGGTGGTATAAGTTTAAAATAGTAGATAAGCAATAGACGAAAGAGTCATGGGTGTAGTGTTTGAAGTGTTGTTTCGTAAATAGAGATAGATTTTTTTAAAAAAATTTTAAAGTATACATACGGTGAATATAGAACTAATACACTGAAATAGTTGAAGTTTTATTTAGCATAAAAAGTATTCAAAATTATTAGATGGTCGGTTGTTTTGAAATCCGTTGTAGTATAGTAAGAAGGAAAATGTCATACATAATCACGACTCACGTCCTTGCAGTCCAGCGGACACGACCAGGGAAGTGACTAAGCCAGGATCACTTACCCCCAGTCTAGCTAGGGTGATCCAGCAAACTTAGCCAAGCACATTGACCGGATCATGGTGCATTGAAGGAAGCTTATCATTTATATGCGTGACATCAACACAAGTTTAAAGATAAAGATCTCCATATAAAGTAGATACGTGGGTATGGATGGTATAGATTAGAATTTAGTGACTAAAAATTTTCATCGAAGGAAACTCAAAATCAAAGAAAAATTTTAAGTCAGTTGAAAAATATGAGGCCTATGTAAAATATTTTTAAAGAAGTTAAACTGGGCGAGAAGTTTCATAAAAGAGATATCAATAGTAAAATCAATATAGTAATGGGAGTGATTTCAAAGGATAAAGATGGCTGTCAGGAAGATCACGTGGGTTGAAAGTAAGGATTAGAATAGGATGATCAATTGTGAGTACGGGTAGGAAATGACTTGTGAAAAGTCTACGGTAGATTCCTAAGGTCAAAAGTGGAATGGAAAATGAAGGGAGATTTAAAATCAAGGATATACTGATTTGGTCGACTAAGGATCAAGAAACTTAGGACTAGGATGTTGATCGCTCCGGGACGTAACCCTAAAGAACGGTTGTAGTTTTACCGCAAGTGCACGGTGTAGCAGCGAGCGGGATATCGAACACAGGGAGGACGAATGACCGTGCTTGTTCCAATCAACCTGGCTATCTAAGAAGAGAGATTTGCCTTTGGCGATCCTGTCACAATCGTCAGACAAAGTGCGGAAATATCAAATCAAATAAAGAACGTCTAGGGAATGGGGAATCCCCGCTACTCACCGTATCTCATACATGTGGTTCATCGGTATCAAAATTGCTAGATTAGGATTTTGGATGAACTAGTTGCAACTGAATGTAGAACCAAGCTCACGCTCTCGCGCTGTTGCCGGTCTATAGCTATCCTAGGTTTGGGTCCAATCTCTTGCAAACCCTAGCCTAGGAAAGCTAGCATTAGGATCAACATCATCGTCCAATCGCGCACCGAGCCCAATCTCTTGCAAACTCGGCTCGCGATCTAGATTGGGATAGTTCCTACCCGTCCAATCTCTTGCAAACGGGTATTGGCACGGAATTGCAACCGGAAACCCTAGTATCGGTCCAATCTCTTGCAAACCGATACTACGGAAATTCGATTCCAACCCAATTCGGATTTCTACGGTTTCCTATCGAATCGGGATCCAATCTCTTGCAAATCCCAATCGATATAAACTCCTAGCTAACCGTAGTAAATCGATCCCAACCTAATCTCTAAATATCAATTCTAGCAAAATTTCTACTAATTCATCACAAATATGAAGTTGGGCTTGTAGGGTTCATCCCCACGCCCCAAGACGTGGCGACTACTCACAATTCATAGCAAGATCACAAAAATAATCAATAAAATAAGCAATAGAATTCATCACAATATTGAAATATGCAATAAAAATAGAATTTTTTAGAGAGGAGAAAGACAAACCAATGGAGTTCTTCAATTAATCCAATCAAAAAAATCAAAAATTGTCTTCTCTCCAATCTCTAGAAATAAAACTAAAAAGTAGATCTAAAAAGCTGCAAAAATCTAAGGGAAAAAGCTCTCAAAACTAGGGTAAAAACAGGGGTTAAATACCCCCCAAAATCGTCCAAAAACTGTGACCAAAATACCCCTGCGCAGCCTGTTTTCCGCAATTTTCGCTACAGGCAGCACGTCGCACTCGGCCGAGTGACAAAAGTCGCTCGGCCGAGTGAGAAACTCTGTAATTTTCCAGTAAGTCGGGGCCTTCAGGGGTCTCTACTTCGGGGGCGGCTCGGCCGAGCGAGTTGTCGTCACTCGGCCGATGGCTTCATTGTACTCGGGCAGACGGGATAAGCCACTCGGCCGAGTGGGTCTTCTGAAGCTCTGGCAGCTGAAAAACAGAAACTTGGAGATTTTTGAAGGGCTTCGTCTGGGCGCCACTCGGGCGGACGTGATGTCGTCACTCGGCCGATGTGGTCTCCGTCGCTCGGCCGAGTGCACATAGAAATCGTGTCTGATCTGGTCGGCCGAGCGGTGTCTCGCTGGTCGGCCGAGTGGCTACTCCACTCGGCCGAGTGAGACACAAAAAATGCCCAGATTGCTTATTTTGGCCTCCTCGTCGCTCCTGCGACATCCATTCTTCTTCCGCTCCTCTCCATCAGCAAAATACCCCTCGGGGAGGTCGTCGGTGACCGTCTAGAGTAAGCGCATCTCGAGATCACTCCAAATCGCGCCAAATCACCTGAAATGCGACAAAAACAACAAATCGTGAAAAGCATCGCAATATCATCGATATATCGTGAAAAACATGATTTGGGCGATCTAAATGGCATGCAAACATGCGGGAAAAAGGTGTAAAATAAGGAGTGATCAAAATCCCCCAAGCTTGCCTCTTACTCGTCCTCGAGGAAGATAAGTAAAAGGCGAACCCGGTGGATTCGAAAACGAAAACGGCGAAAAACGAAAAACGAAAAACGAAAAACGAAAAACGAAGAAGAATGAAAAAGAAATGAAAATAAAGAAGAGAGAAAGAAGCGAGGAGGTAAGTTGCTAGATTATTTTCTCAGGACGTGGGTTCCACTTACTCATATAGCATGCGCCGAATGAAAAACACATGCCAAAGAATTTTATTTTGATATCATAGTATAATAGTGCAAATAGAAATAGAAAACCCACGAACAACGATATAATCATGAAAAACGGAATAATTTTAGGATTAGCATTGTCTGAAACATTTAAAGCGGTATACGAATCACAGATCACACACTTTTCAATTGAATGCTTTCTATCAGGAGTATAGGAGTATCACACAATAGAATAGAGAGAATAGAAAAGTATGGATTTCATGAAATGAACGCTAGGCTTAGATTTCTGGATTTCGTAAAGCTAGAAATAATCTCACCGAGTATAGAATATTACTTAGCATAGGTTGTCGTGCAACGTCAAGTAGTCACTCTCTCACACATCAATGGATCCCCTCCCCCAAGCTTATCTATAAGCATGGTGGCATAAAAAATATTCACATCCCCATTTTTATATAGCTCCAAAAGTGATAAAAAGAAAGAGAGAAAGAAAGAAAGTGAGATGAGATCTTTTATTGAGGATTTTTCCTCTTTTTTTTCTTTTTTTTTCTTTTGTTGTTGTTGGCTTTTTTTTTGAAATAAAAGATATATACACAACGATCCCAACTCAAAGAGAGATAATGATGTACAAGAATGTTTTCCTCTCTTTTATTTATTTATTTATTTTTTTAAGACAATAGGAGATTTGGAGCTAGGAATTAGTAGCGGGGGAAATGCCATAAAATAGAATCGCTAAGGGGAGATTCACCAATGATTTTAAAAGTAGAGAAATGATGTTCAAGATTTGTGGAGAAAGAAATAGATATACTCTCGGTTCACTCTATAAGACATGCACGACAACTTCAACAGGGTAATCTAATCTACTTAGTTTCGATCACAAAAAAGCTAACTAATCCAGATTTATCATAGCTAACATCATTCAATCATTCTGAAGTGAAGTGTACAATTCAGGATACATATGAATATTCAGACTCATATGAATATTCAGACTCATATGATACATATGAATATTTGGTGTGTTTTCTGTGATAGCATACATATGAATATTCAGACTCAGCTAATAATAAAATTTCATCCATTTTCATGTGGCAAAAGTGTGGGTTACTATCTCTAGATGCAAGGCAAGTCATAGCATATGATATCAGAAATAAAACCTCAGACATGACAAATATAGCATGCGTATAGAGTAAGCTAAATCCAACGTCATCATCATCATAGAAAAGTCATCTCTAGCATGAGATGAAAAAGAAATAAAGATAAAGGGAAAATAGAACTATTTACAATGCAGCACACAGAAAAATAAGAAAAACGTGATGCATGGTGAAATGAAAGAAAAATGAAGAAAATGAGTGCAAAAGCGAAAAATGGAGTGAAAAACTAAAAATAAAGGTGGCAAATCGAAAAAGAACGTGAGAACTCACTCCCCCAAGCTAAATGGCACAGTGTCCTCAATGTGCAAAGTGTGGCACACCGAGAGACAAGAAATGTGAGGGGCAAGTGAGGATGCATGCATGAGAAAATGAAAATAAAAAGATAAAAATAAAGAAATGAAAAATATGATGCGGACATGATGCATGCACAGATAGGAGTGATACAGATATATAAGTGGCACCAAAAACGCTCCCTCTCTCCCAAAAAAGATATATAAAGATATGATCAAAAAGAGAATCCCAAAATAAGTGAGGGGAGGGGGGTGGACAAAAATGCAACCGGACCCAGCAGAAACGGGCAGCACAACGGCAAAAAAAAACGATGGCATCAAGAGTGCCTAAGATGGTGGTACTGCGCCGTCTCCGTCATGAGGCGGAGGTCGTGTGGGTGGGGCTGGCTGGACAGGCTGCTGAGCGGTGGTGGGTGTGGAAGTGGTAGCAGGCTGAGTGTGTGTGGAAGTGTGGGTGGGAACCTACTGGGTGGGTGGGGGTACGCGCGGGAGACGCTCCAGAACCTGGGTAAGACAGTAGTGGATCTACGGAAGCAGCTCGAAGCGGCCAGCCATCGCAGAGACGGTGGAGGATAGGGTCCTAAGGTCCCCTCTGAGACCACTCACCGCCCCCTTTAGAGCACGAATGCTCTGAAGTACAGTGTCAGGGGGAGGTGGTGCAGAGGGACGCACCGGGCGGGGCTGTGCAGGTCTGGGCTGGCGCACTCTGGTCGCGTATGTGACTGGCTCAGCGGGGAAGGGAACGAAAGGTGTTGCGCCCGCAAATGTGGGCCTGGCCTCAGTGTGAGGCCGGGGCACCGGCTGGTGAGAAGCGGAGGCAGCAGCAGCGAAAGAAGAGTGCAAAAGTGGCAGCGAGGCGGCCAGAGAGGTCAGTGGCACAGAAGTGTGGACAGACGCCACGACACTCTCAGAAAATACAGCAGAGGTGGAGACAGAGGTGACTACCGCTGGGGTGGAAGTGTGTGGTCCAAAAGGTGCAACCCCAGCGGAGATCATGCTAGCCATGGTCTCCACGACCGCGGCAAACGAGGGCTCTCCACTCTCAACAAAGGTCGACGGGCGCTCGGGGAGTGCGGAGCAAAGAGGCTCGACAGACAGAGGGCCGGTGGTGGTGGTGACAGCCGCGGGAGTGGTGGAAGTGGGCTCAGCTAAGGTACTCCCGACACCGACAGAGGTGTCAGGAGCGGCGGAAACATCGGGGATAGGCTGAGGGGCCACAGGGTCAACAGGTACGGCAGCAGGCTCGGCAGGGGCTACAGGGTCTACAGGGGCAGCGTGGGCCTGCTCGGCCTCCTCGGCCTCGAGCACGTAAGCAGCGGGGATGAGGACATCCATCGCAGGGAGCCAGTCGATGTGGGCTGGTGCAATCTGAGTCCGAGCTGGGCTTGGAAGAATCATGTAATCGGCACCGTAAGGGCCGTGCAACCAGACCCAGTGACGCTCACCGTGCGGACGAAGCATCTTCATCCGGGCCATAACATCGATCGACAAAGAAGTGGGGCCCGATACTCGCCGCAGGTCGTCGGGGAAATCCTCGCCGGTCATAAGAGCAAGCAAGGTGATCAGGCCGCCGCAGCATATCGGTGAGCGAGCGCCCACCGATACAATGATGCGGTCTAAAAACCATGTCGTGATATCGATCACGACGGCGGGGACAAGCTCATCGCCATCCCTAGATAGAGCTCTGGGACGTGTCATCTCGTAGAGCATGTAGAGCTCTGGCGTAGACATCATGCCCGGCTCATATCTGGCCAAAAAGGTCGTCGCCATAAGGCGCTGAGCAATACGGAGGCAGGGATGGACAATGGCCGAGGCCTTGGCCCTACTAGGGTCAAAGGTAGCGTGAAGACCCGTAATCCGGGCCCAGAAGGCACCGGCGTCGAAGGAAGGTGGGGGGATATGGGTGGGGCCGTAACCGCGATCGGCTCCGGGGACAGCGGGCCACGAGAAAAACGCTCTCATCATATCGAGAGTGACCTGGCACTCCCGGTCCATGAACCGAAACGAGCATCCCTCGTCGGTCCGGGCGATCGAACTAAGAACCTCAAGTGTCGGGCGGATAAACGTATCCGCCGACACCTGAAAGAAATCTCGCCAGCCCACGTTGTCGTACAACGTGAGCATCCCCTCTAGTACCCCCAGGCGTCCTAGGTCAGCAAGGTGTGCAAACCTGGAGGGTACGATCGAGCGCTGGGAGATACGCTCGAAGACGGCGCGGTGTGCGTCGTCTCGGAACGTAATCCCGAGCGGCCCGACCAGTGGAGCCGGTGGTGGTGGCTGTGGAGCAGCAGGGAGAGGCTGTGCGGGCTGTGCGGGCGCTGCAGGCTGTGCGGGGTGTGCGGGGCCTGCAGGCTGTGCGGGGTGGACGGGGTGTGTGGGGGAAGGAGGAGGAGAGCCTTCCACCTCGTGGGAGGGGCCGGCATCATCCGACCGCTTCCGCTTGGCGGAAGGTCTCCTCGTCCGCGGCCGTGTCCGGGGTGGCATATCGGCCCCGAGCGCGCCGAAAAACGTGTAAAGTGTGGCGTGTGCAAAATAATGGAAAGAGTGTACCCCGACACGCCGCGAGTGCTAAGCAATGGAAGCGTGCGAAGTTAGCGCCTCCACGAAGCTCAAATCAGTCCCGAGAAGCTCCCCTGGGCTCCCCTAAGCTCCCAAAAACAACCTGCGCATGAAATGGAGATATCAGCGGGTAATATTCAAAACGTATGGAGCATTAGGGGTATAACAGATAGATATAGAAATTGATTTGGGTTTGGTGGTCGTTTAACACATGGATCCTCAAAAAATACTCAAAAAGAGGAGAAAAAGGCAAATCAGGCGATACCGGAGGTGGTCGGAGCGGCGGCCGCCGGCGGCGACTCGGGCGAGTCACGGCGGGGGGGTCGGCCGGCGATGGCTGGCCGAGCGACGGCGCGACGACGGCGGTCGGGCGAGTAAGGGGTGCGAGCGGGCGAGGGAAGCTGAAAGGTCGGGGGCGCGATTGGTTTCAGCGTTTCGAAAAACGTGTCCCCCTCGACCCCTTATATAGCAGAAGTTACGACTCGGCCGAGTGACTAGGTCACTCGGCCGAGTGGAATCAAAGGAAATTCCTCCCCGCTTACGCATCGGCCGAGTGGCCTTGCCAGCCTCGGCCGAGTGGAGTAAGTCCATTCGGCCGAGTGGCTCAAGCTACTCGGCAAGACTCGCCCTAGGAGCGTATCCGTTTTACTCGGCCGAGTGAATATATATACTCGGCCGAGTAGCAGTTATACTGAAATCAGGAAAATAAACAGAGAGTTGGGTACATCAGACTTCCCTCGTTCGTGAGCGGCTCGGCCGGACGAACTTGTGTACTCGGCCGAGTGACTAGTATACTCGGCCGAGTGAGCCTTGTGTTCTGCTGTTTGTCTTCGTTTGGGCTCTAAACTCCGTCTTTCTTCCTCCAGTCGATTCCATCTTCCTCCTAAGCATCGAGCGCCTTCTTGGGGCGCTCCTCGTCGTCTCGTTCATCCTCCTCATAATGGATCTATCTATCTCCTCTCCTGTCAAGAAAAATAGGACCCGTTATCACAAAAATTTTTGGCGAACGACTCAAAACACTAAAAATTTCTAAAACGAGAATAAAGAAAAAGTAAAAATAAAGCAAAAACCTTCGGGTTGCCTCTCGACAAGCGCTCGTTTAAGGTCGTGAGCTCGACCCCCTATGATCTTCAATTAATGCGGGATGTTCGGTGCATATGAGATGCACCCATCAAACTTTCCGGGGAGAACCCTTGGATTTGGACGTGGCGGCGTGTTCTCCCGCGGTGGTCTCCCATCTCGAATAGTGTTGGGGGAGGCTCCCCCAAGCTAGCATTTGCTCCGGTCAACGGCTTCGCCGGTGATGCCGATTTCCGTACCGACGGAGGTTCCTTTAGAGACCTTAATTTCGAGAGCTTGCAGAGCTCTCAAATCCTTGCGACATCAGCGTCGCCTTCATCATTTTCAGCGGAGAGGTCGGGGGAATCATCTATCTTCTCATCTTGGCCTAAATCCGGGCCTTCCTCTAAATCTTCATCGAAAAGAGCGCCAATTGAGTGGGGGATCGCCTCTTCTATCACCTCATCAAGGAGGTCCATGTAGTCAAGTTCCTCGTGGTAAGGCATGTGCTTCATAGCCTTAGGAATGTGGAGCTCCACCTCGATGTTGCCGACGTTTAAAGTTTGGGTACCTTCACGCACGTCAACAATTACTCCGGCGGTGGCGAGGAACGGGTGTCCAAGTATCAATGACGTATCACCCTCCTCCTTAACGTCCATGATCACAAAGTCACATGGCAAGCATATTCCACCCGGGACTTGTAGCGGTATGTCTTCGGCGATCCCTACCGGCCTTGTTATTCGCCCATCGACCAATTGAATGTGCATGTCGGTAGGTTTCAACTTTGTCCCGGTGTTTAGCCTTAAGAACATGGAGAGAGGCATGAGGCTCACACTCGCCCCAAGATCTACCAACGCCTTTTGAAGAGGGACGCCGCCCAAGGTGCAAGGAATCCGAAAACTCCCCGGATCTTTAAATTTGGCCGGCTCCTTCTCTCTCTTGGTGAACCAAGAGCCCTCCTCGGCTAGCATGATCTTCTCCTTCCTCTTTCTCCCCGAAATAAAGTCCTTCAAGAATTTAGCATATGTGGGGATCTCCACGATGGCGTCGAGGAAGGGAATATTGAGGCTAACTCCTCTTAGATACTCGAGGAACTTCGCTAGCCTTTTCTCCATTTTCGCTCTCGCTAGTCTTTGGGGGAATGGGACCGACGGCATGAAGCGCCTCTCCTCGATCAATTGCTCCGCTCTAGATTTCTCCCTTTCTTGTGGCTCCTTCTCCTTATCGACTTCAACCACCGGCTCAATTGGATCCAAACTTTCCTCCACGGGCTCCTCGGTAGGGATCATGGCGGGGGTGGTGTCCTTCCCGCCTCTAGTAGTAACGGCAACTACGGCATTGATGTGGCCGGTGTTGCCCCGTGGGTTTTGTTCGGGTTGCGCCGGCAATCGTTGAGTGTTCCGATTGAGCAACGCCAATTGCTCCGATATTTGAGCCACAACGGTATTAAGAGAGTCTTGCCCTGCCTTCAATGTAGCGTTGACTTTATTTTGCTCGACCATGAACGCCTCCACTCTAGCTTCAAAGTCAGATCGTTGTTGCGCTTGTGGAGGGTTTTGATTTTGATTCCTCCACCCTTGATTGTATCCGGGCGGCCTATATGGTGGAACTTGTTGCTTTGGTTGAAAGTTTTGTTGAGTGGGCCCCCTCGGTTGATAGTTTTGTTGTTGGGGGTGGTGATGGTCGAGCTTGTTGAGGTGACGGTTGTGGCGGGTTCAAAGCTCCTTCATTGTTGGCGTAAGAGAATCCGGGATGATTTCTTGCGGCCGGATTGGCCCAATATCCTTGGTTCCCCGCGACATATTGTACTTGCTCCAAGGCTCCTTCTCCTTGCTCTCCTCCCACACACATGGCTTGAGATTGGTCTTGCCAATCACACATTTGGTTCGTTGGAGCGGAGGTGGAAGGGGCTCCTTGGGGCTCCGTGATAAACTTCTCCAATCTCTCCACTACCTTGTGGAGAGAATCAAATTTGCTCGTAAGCTCCGCTACGGCCTTCGCTTCATAGATACTAGTCAGCTTTAAGGAGGACGTAGAGTGTCCTCGCTCATCGCCCCATTGTTGGTTGTTTGAGGCCATCTCCTCAATTAGGGCCGTAGCTTCTTCGGGAGTCTTTGACAAGATAGCACCATTCGCCGCGGCATCAATAATTTGTTTGGTCCCCGGTTGGAGACCATTGTAGAAGCTATGCACTAGCTCCCAATCTTCTATGCTATGGTGCGGGCATTGATGCTGCAGATCCTTAAAACGCTCCCAAGCCTCATAGAGTGTCTCTTGGGGTCCATGCTTGAAGGACATAAGAGCGCTCCGAATCTTCACCGTCTTGGAGGGCGGATAGAACTTGTCAATGAATGCACTCGCCAACTCGTCCCAAGTGGTGAAAACACCCTCAGCTTGCGTCCTCAACCAGTATAGTGCCTTGTCCTTTAGCGTGAAAGGGAAGAGACGCAGTCTGATGGCGTCGATGGAGACCCCCGGCATCTGGAATGTGGCGCACTTCGACAAGAACAATTGGATGTGGTAGTGGGGATTTTCATGGGCATTCCCATGAAATGGATCCTGCTGCATCAGAACCACCAGTCCAGTCTTTAGCTCGAAGTTCTTGTCAGCCGCCAACTGAGGCATGGCAATGGATGAGGTAGTAGAAGAGGTCTTAGGCCGAAGCCTATCTCGAATAGAAATTATCCTTGCCATCCTTGCCGCCAATTGTTCAGCAGTTTCCGGGTTGGTCATAAACCGCCCTTTCGGATTTTGTCTCCTTTCCGCTCTAAGTCTCCGCGCGGTACGTTCGATCTCTGGATCAAACAATATAGCTTCAGGGTCCGCCGTAGATCTCGTGTACATGCACAGAGAAAACAGAGTTTCAAAGAGATGATTAGTACCGTGGAAGGGTTAGGTAAAAAAAATAAAAAAAATGGAAATAATAATGATAGTAATAAAAAAAATAAAAAGGAAGTAGCTAGGGGTGGTAAGATCAAACGCAATCGCCTCCCCGGCAACGGCGCCAAAAACTTGATCGCTCCGGGACGTAACCCTAAAGAACGGTTGTAGTTTTACCGCAAGTGCACGGTGTAGCAGCGAGCGGGATATCGAACACAGGGAGGACGAATGACCATGCTTGTTCCAATCAACCTGGCTATCTAAGAAGAGAGATTTGCCTTTGGCGATCCTGTCACAATCGTCAGACAAAGTGCGAAAATATCAAATCAAATAAAGAACGTCTAGGGAATGGGGAATCTCCGCTACTCACCGTATCTCATACATGTGGTTCATCGGTATCAAAATTGCTAGATTAGGATTTTGGATGAACTAGTTGCAACTGAATGTAGAACCAAGCTCACGCTCTCGCACTGTTGCCGGTCTATAGCTATCCTAGGTTTGGGTCCAATCTCTTGCAAACCCTAGCCTAGGAAAGCTAGCATTAGGATCAACATCATCGTCCAATCGCGCACCGAGCCCAATATCTTGCAAACTCGGCTCGTGATCTAGATTGGGATAGTTCCTACCAGTCCAATCTCTTGCAAACGGGTATTGGCACGGAATTGCAACCGGAAACCCTAGTATCGGTCCAATCTCTTGCAAACCGATACTACGGAAATTCGATTCCAACCCAATTCGGATTTCTAGGGTTTCCTATCGAATCGGGATCCAATCTCTTGCAAATCCCAATCGATATAAACTCCTAGCTAACCGTAGTAAATCGATCCCAACCTAATCTCTAAATATCAATTCTAGCAAAATTTCTACTAATTCATCACAAATATGAAGTTGGGCTTGTAGGGTTCATCACCACGCCCCAAGACGTGGCGACTACTCACAATTCATAGCAAGATCACAAAAATAATCAATGAAATAAGCAATAGAATTCATCACAATATTGAAATATGCAATAAAAATAGAATTTTTTAGAGAGGAGAAAGACAAACCAATGGAGTTCTTCAATTAATCCAATCAAAAAAATCAAAAATTGTCTTCTCTCCAATCTCTAGAAATAAAACTAAAAAGTAGATCTAAAAAGCTGCAAAAATCTAAGGGAAAAAGCTCTCAAAACTAGGGTAAAAACAGGGGTTAAATACCCCCCAAAATCGTCCAAAAACTGTGACCAAAATACCCCTGCGCAGCCTGTTTTCCGCAATTTTCGCTACAGGCAGCGTGTCGCACTCGGCCGAGTGACAAAAGTCGCTCGGCCGAGTGAGAAACCCTGTAATTTTCCAGTAAGTCGGGGCCTTCAGGGGTCTCTACTTCGGGGGCGGCTCGGCCGAGCGAGTTGTCGTCACTCGGCCGATGGCTTCATTGTACTCGGGCAGACGGGATAAGCCACTCGGCCGAGTGGGTCTTCTGAAGCTCTGGCAGCTGAAAAATAGAAACTTGGAGATTTTTGAAGGGCTTCGTCTGGGCGCCACTCGGGTGGACGTGATGTCGTCACTCGGCCGATGTGGTCTCCGTCGCTCGGCCGAGTGCACATAGAAATCGTGTCTGATCTGGTCAGCCGAGCGGTGTCTCGCTGGTCGGCCGAGTGGCTACTCCACTCGACCGAGTGAGACACAAAAAATGCCCAGATTGCTTATTTTGGCCTCCTCGTCGCTCCTGCGACATCCATTCTTCTTTCGCTCATCTCCAACAGCAAAATACCCATCGGGGAGGTCGTCGGTGACCGTCTAGAGTAAGCGCATCTCGAGATCACTCCAAATCGCGCCAAATCACCTGAAATGCGACAAAAACAACAAATCGTGAAAAGCATCGCAATATCATCGATATATCGTGAAAAACATGATTTGGGCGATCTAAATGGCATGCAAACATGCGGGAAAAAGGTGTAAAATAAGGAGTGATCAGATGTTCTAATGAATTTGGTCGGGGTAGAAGATTCTAGGAAAAGTGTTGTATGAGAGTTAAGATTGTAATATTATCCATGCTGTTTTAAAGTATTTTGCATGAGCATAGACCTACATGGGCCACCACTAAAACCTGTCACGCCTCGCTTCCCATTAGATTTTGGAGCGAGGACACGAACGAGCCCGCTTATGCAGGTCAGAAGGATGTACTTTTGCTTTTCTTTCCCCCTTGACTTAACACAATAAGCGTCTGTGTGAAAACCGCAGGTTCTTGCTTGCATTACTTAAAAACAACACAGATAAGAAAAATGTTATTACAATCTCAAATGTCTCAACGGAATTACAACAAATGTAGAGAAGAAGATTGGGTCTTATGACCCGTACAATAAGTAAAAAGAAGTGCAATGAAAGTTCTCTAGTTTGACAGTTCTTGGTCCACTGGTTCAGCTATCTCAAATAGTCCTCCTGGTGCTATAGCTCGGGATCTGACATACATACAAAAACATGAATGTATGTCAGCAGGGTCTGCAAGTAGATGTTAGAACCCAAGGCAAGATATACAAATTTATACTGGATTTAAGAGACAATTATAAATTAAATGGGATAACAATAAAGTTTAGACATGCTGGTTTTAAAGTAAACACATCCTAGCATGCAATTCTAAGCAGTTTAACAAGTAAGGTGAGCAGTTATGACATGGCAGTTATAACGAAGTAAAAGTAACACTATAACATGGCAATCCTGATATGCGAGCAAGTAACACGATTATTACAATTACAATGCAATGCTTTCTATCATGCATATGGTTCTCGCCTTTAGGACGTGATGAGTGGGTCGTGCTTCACACGAGGGCTACCGTGTTTGGCGCTAACACACCGCATACGGGTGGTGCCCTTGAAGAGAGTACACCGTCATATGCCTAGTAGCCGCTCAACACTAACCCCACCCCAAAATGTTGTGCTGGACACGAGCCAGGCGCTAAACCGACATATACTGGAACACGAACCAGACTTGTCATATGTGACCCTACTGGAACACGAGCCAGACTAGTCACACATGACCGACGGAGTAGCCATATTACAAACACGAATTCATGAATTTGCCAACTCACATGACATCACGAAAATCACGATTTCGCCTTCGATGCGCACGATTTCACGATGTCACACATTTGATAATCATTCTAAGACATGCAACAATTAAATAATATGATCATTTATGTCACACAACAATATCCATGGTTACAAGAGTGTCGAGCAATATTTACAACAATTTAACAAAAATGATGAGTATGAGAATTTAACAAGTACGACATGAAAACTGATTTTCTGTGCTAATGTTCTAAAACAAGATATATCAAATTATATGCCGTTGGATCACATCTTTAGTCACGGTTGTCATGGACGTGATTTCACGCGTCATTTCACGTGCAGGTTTTGAGTTATACAACTTTACATGCAATAGGCCAAATGAGCATCTACCTTCAAAAATTCAATATAAATTGCATACTTGCCTGTTTTCGGTGATTTTGGTGCCGTTGGGTTTGTCTTGATGGGTACTACGTGTTGGTATGTCCGGTTCTCTGTTTTGGTTAAACAAATCACTAAATTAGATTTGTGACGAGATAAGCACAAAATTAACATAACTCTTGAATTGGGGTTGTCTAATTTTATTGGGTTCTCTGGCTGGGGTGATGTCTATATTGTGTTAAACTAACCAGATACACTTATTTTATTCTGATTTATTTAACAATAGGCTGCTAAAATTTTGTACTAGCTAGTTAATTAATATTAACAATCTTATTAACACTAACCTAATATTAGTTAATAATGGGGTTAATCACCATGTTTAATAGTACACCTACTACACACCTACCCCATCCCATGTTAACATATATCCCTCACTTAAATTATTTAACCATAAAACCATCTCTCTCTCTTAATTCTTTTTAATAGGGCTATTCTTTAATAAGGTTGAAGTCCTTTCATTCTATCACTATCCCTCCCCTATCTTCATTTTATTAAAACCCTTCCACTATTCTCTCAGGCTCTCATTGTCATCTTGTCTTCCTCAAAGTTTCTTTTCATTTTTTTGTTTACCCAAAGTTGCAGCAGCAAATGAAAGGGGGGAGGGGTCTTACCGCGCGCGTAGGAAGAGGAGGGGACTGACGGGCGGCTCTCCCCGACGGTGCAGGCGGCGGCAGCCTCCGGCCAGGCAGCTGCGCAGCAGCTGCCGCTGCCGCAGCGGCACATGCGGCGTACGGGCTTTCCTGGCGGGTTCTGTGCGCACGCGCGCGCTTGGTCCGGTGGCGGTGAGGAGAGAAGGGTGGTGCGGCCAAGGGAGGAGGGAGGAGGAAAGAGAAGAGGAAAAAGATGAGGGTTTGTAGGGTTTGTTGATTTTTTTGAAAATGGTTTGCTTGATCTTTGAATCTGAAGTTTCATTTTCAGATTTTGGCTTGATTTTCCTTCTTCCAAATTTTCAGTTTGAGTTTGGGAAATGGGTTTGGCTGATTGCTTGGGTTTGATGAAATTGGTTTCTTTGATCATTGTTTGTTTCTGGATATCTGATTTCAAGAATCAGTTTGGGATTTTGTATTTGGTGATGATTTTGGGAAGAGTTTGGGGATAATTTTGTGTTGATGGAAAAATTGGGTTGATTTGATTCAGGTGATTAGTTCCTGGTTTGGGGCTGATTTGTGTTGAGGGAAATTGGGTTCAGATTTTGTGAAATTGGTTCTGTTGGTTTCTTGGCTGAGTGTTCGAATTGGTTTTGTTGTTGGAGGAAACGTGGGGTGATGATCCTGTTTGGGGTTGATTGAGAATGGAAGAAGAAGGGGAAGAACAGAGGGAAGGGAGGAGGAAGGTGATGATTGTGTTGCTGCCATCGTTCTCTTTAAAAAAATAGTGAAGTGGGGGTGTGAGTCTGCTGCCAAGTGAAGGAGATGCATGGGGATAATAGGTGTGGGGGTGCTTTTAGGTGGGATGTTGGATCTCACCTACTAATACGGTGATGCAATGAAGGGTAGATCTAGGGTTAATTAGTAAAGTAATTTAGTAAATGGTAAAGTAGTAACTGAAAGTAATTAGTAATTGGAAAAACTAATTAGTAAAACTAGTTAGTAAAACTAATCCGTAAATGTAATTAGTAAAACCATTTAGTAAAGGGTAGAAAGGTAAACGTGATTAGTAAAAGTTATTAGTGAATATGAAAAGTTATTTTAATTATAGTATTTAAAAATCTAATTAGTTTAAACATCTTATTATTTAAAAAACATTTTTGAAAGTATTCATACTAAAATACGGGTAGTAACGGAAACATGCCATCACATGAGTTGACCATTATTGACTTTGTACATATACTGGCAACAAATCTCACAAGGCATAATTAGTCACACACTAATTGTTTGCTTAATCATCAAAACCAACTTGGGGTGTTGCCATAACCAACAACCTTTTCTTGTTTGGGAGGGAAACTATTCAGCAAGCTCGCTGGATCACAAATATCTTAGACTTATTTTGTGCCCCCTCGGGAGCTAAAATTAGTTTGATGAAATCGAGGTGCGATGTTTCCCCATCAATAGGACGTTGACATGATTTAACCATCTGTTCTTCTTTGGGAGTCCAATCATCAACCAACTTGGGCAAGTATTTGGGAGTGCCTCTTCTTCGTGGCAGAGTTTCCAAAGACAATTATAGAGAGGTGATGGAGAAGATCAGCTCCGAATTATCTGGATGGAAATCTAAATTCTTAAGTCTAGGTGGTCGTGCTACTTTGATTAGTTCAGTTAATTCTGCTATGCCGACTTATGCTATGCTTACTACCCGCTTCCCCAAACATACTTGGAAGGAGATTGATAGATTGAACAGAACTTTCCTTTAGGGTGGGAATGAAGGAAAGAAGAAGCTTCCCCTAGTGAATAGGAAGGAGGTGTGTACACCTAAGTAGGTTGGTGGCCTTGGTCATCGTTCTATGGAGTTGCATAATAATGTGCTCTTACATCGGTTAGCTTGGAGGTTCTTAATGGAACCACATGCTCTTTGGGCTCAGCTTCTAAAGTCAAAATATAAGCTTCCTGCTGATTTTGTCTCTTATGTTTCGAGTCTGGATTCCCTCCCTTCTACTTGGACTTATTCATGGAGAGGATTGGTCTAAGGGTTGCAGACTTTATCTGATGGACTAGTGAATCGGCTTGGGATGGAACAACTACTTATTTCTGGAGGGATAATTAGTTGGGTCAGCCGCTCTTATCTACTGTTTCTCCTCCGTCTGGCGTTGATTCTTCTCATATACTAGTCCGAGACTTTAGCCCGGATGGTATATATGATATGTGGAAATTTTTCACATCAGTTCCTGAGAATGTTGTTGGATCTCCTGGTACAACAAATAAACTAGAGGGGGAGGGGGTGAATAGTGTATATCACGACGATGTTGCAAAATTAAAAGTGAATAAAAAATTGCAATTAGAGTGCGGAAGTAAATGAACACAATCCAGAAAATTCCAAACGCAAACACAGAGATTTATCCTGGTTCGGATCCTTGTGATCATATGTCCAGTCCTCTACACCGTAAAGATTTGAATTCACTATAACACTTGCTCCCTGTAAGAAATCAACATACAAAGATGCCAACACTCCCTGTGTTGTTGCAAACTTGTACAATCTCTTCAACAAGAGATTCAACAAATAAAGTAAAGAAAGAGTATGAAATAATATCACATATAGACTTGATAATGTTGGAATTATAATGCAAGGAAGGTGGTTGAATCTCCAAGGTTCTGGATGGAAACTTGTGGTAGAACCCTTGTTAGCAATACGTAATAAGGAGAATATTCAGGACGGGAATGAAACATGTTTAATTCGATCAATTTCAAAAGACGTTTGGTCAAAAATTCGGTCAAATATGCGTAATATGGGAATAATACGTAAACAGGTTAAATCATGTTTAATTCGTTAAACCAGATAAACAACGCGACTAAAAATATGAATACTGTCAAGATATCATTCATCCAAATGAACTTAAAAATCAACAATATCAACATGAAATAAGAGTAAAATAAGTTCTATATTCTTGATTTAAATTGTATTCATAGTTTTAACCAAAATAACATGATCATACTATTCTATTCCATTATATTCCATGTAGCATGCACTAAACCAAAGTATGATCATTAAATCATAGTTCAAAATGATTTAAAAGTGCCCCTAAAACATGTTTAAAACGCATAAAATGCGCAATACGGGAATAAAACGCGTTTTGTGCGCCAACCCCTAAAAAGCGCATATTTTTCCAAATAATTCAAATAGACGGTCGTTTAATACGGGAACCATTTTAGACGGGTTTTAAACGTATTAAACACAAAAATTCGTGTTTTTACTAACAAAGGGTAAAACAAACTTGAAGGTTGGACTTCTATGGAGGAAATTTTTTTGCACAGGTTCCTCTATGAAAATCTGAAAATCAATGACTTCTAGAGAGAGAAAGTAAACTTAGAAAAAAGAGTGTGTGTGAATTTTCGTGATGTTTAGGCAGAGGTCTGGGGGTCTATTTATAGCCCAAAAAGTTAGTATGTGAACGTTGGACAACTGCCTAAATTTTCAAAAAATTCTGAGAAATTTGTGTTCAAATTAGTCGACTTATGTTAGGGACTAGTTGACTAATAGAGATGCTGACTAGGATTTTGACTGTTGATGTGTCTTTTCAGAAAATAACCTCTGAAAACTGAAAATAACTTCTATAAACTACTTTAAACTGTCAGAAACTTGTCCTTTGTGGCAGTTCTAACTTCCATTAATAAAATATAATATTAAATGATAAATCATTAAAAATAACTGATTTAAAAATGACTGGTAGACTAACAGAATTTTTTAGTCGACTAGAAAATTTGAAACTTAGAAATTTGTAGGAAAATGATCCTAGAGACTCTAAAATAGGTCTGACAAAGTTTTAGAATTTTCGGAATATTTTAATATTTAAATTAGTCGACTAGCACTAGGGATTGGTCGACTAATTTGATTTTTGACTTGATTTTTTGAAGACAGATCCTAAATAACTAAGAGAGATCATCATCAAGGCTTTTATTCTAAGTTTATGCAAGAAAATAAAAAAGAAAAAAAGAATAAAGATTACATCTCTTTTTACAAGATACAAAATATCATCGATATGCTTCGTCTTGTAGTGGAAGCTTTTTGCAACTTATATACTTGATGTTTTTCTTAGTTGATTGTGCTATAATATCTGCATAGATAAAGTTAGTACATATAATATAATATGTTTGAATCATCAAAACCATATGCGGAGTTGTAAGTTTCCAACATTCTCCCCCTACAAAATATCATTGGTATGCTTCGTCTTGTAGTGGATGCTTCTTGCAACTTGTAAACTTGATGATTGTCTTAGTTGATTGTGCTATAATATCTGGATAGATAAAGTTAGTACATATCACATAATATGTTCAAATCATCAAAACCGTATGAGGAGTTTTGAGTTTCCAACAAATGTGGCACAAATAATCATGTCCTATCCACTTCGTAGGGTCACATCCTAGGCTGATCGTTATATATGGAATCCCACGTCGAATGGGATTTTTCCTACTTAATGAGCTTATCTGCAGTTGCTGGAGAGGTTGGCAGGGGTCTGGGGAGTTACCCTGATTGGTAGTGGAAATTACCTTTACTTGCTAGGTGGCTTTTCCTCCTATGGTAGTCGTCAAAGACCGGATTGTTACAGGGAATCTCTGAGTCTGACTTGTGCTTATTCTGTGGTTCTGACTCCGAGACTACTATCCATATTCTTTGGGATTATATATAGGCTAAGAAGGTCTGGACTGTTTTCTTCCCGACTTCGAATTTCCATGGGTTCTTCCATTCTCTCCTCCTAGAGTGGTTGACAAAGTTTTTGAATAGTAAGACTACTCCCCTGTCTTGAGTTAATTTGTTTCCTACATGTTTGTTGAAGATTTGTTGAGCTCGATGTCAACAGATTTTCTTGCCAGGGGATGTGGGGGTTGATGTTTCGTGCACTATTCGCTTTTATGACCAAGGGAACACTTCTATTGTTTTCAATTAGGAGATACAAAAGGTACTCAACGACTCCTAAGAAATCTTCACAATTGGCTCTCTCAAAGATGACTCTCAATGATCCTATGAAACTTCTAATAGGACCTCATACAAGTTCCCCTAATGCTTCAGTAGAAGCTCAATTGGTTTTCCAAATGTTTCGATGCAAATAACCAAAGCTCTTGCCCTCCTTTTATAGGGGTGAAGGGGGAGGGGGTTAGTGCATCAACCCCCTTTTGGTCCTTTTTTGACAAACCAGCAGCCCATATGGGGATGCAGGAATTTCCAGCAGCCCATGTGACTGTTGGAACGAGCCAACAACCACATATATCCACCTTGGCGGGATCTTGGGTCTATTCACACAATCGACCGTCAACGCTCCTCCTCGGTGAGAATCATCTCGTGTTCCCGTCATCTTGACATGAAAGGCTCATATGGCTTCGCAGAGCTTCATTGCCTCAGATGGGGCCACTAAAGGCATCTCATATCGTCAACATACAAGTCCGAGTCATACTCGAACTTGACTCCAATATTGACCTTCATAAACTCGTTCATCGAACAATCACTAGTGCCAAGTAGCTCCACCCGATCCTTGGCTTCATTAGTCGTCGTTGATTCCATCTCATCACACCAATCTTTCCTTCGTCCACATAGGTCACCATTGTGCTCCACCTCATCGAATAAGGTCGGAGACTCAGCACACCTGACAAAGAAAGCAAACGAGACCATTCTTGCAGGTTGGCATCTATCATACCTTGGTCTCCAAACTTTGATAGAATCCATCTGCTGTGCAAGTTGTGGGGACAAGGTATCTCCACCATAGTGACTTGAACCATCACCTCTATTAGCATCACCTCTCCGTAGATCATCCAATGACGTCGTTTGTGGTGCATGCGAGCTTGAGTCAGTAGCTCGCTCATCTGAAACTCTCTTCGTCTTCATCATCACCGTACCATCCAAATAATAGAGGTTGCCTTCATGCTTCCCCTTCATCCGGATCATTGATCCTCATGTCACCTTCAAAGCATCGTCCTCTATATTCACTTTGCACCCTTGTGCTTCTAATGAACCAAGCGATATCAAGTTGTTTTTCAGGTCAGGCACATAATGAACATCACCTATGTCTAGTGTGACACCATCACTCATCTTTATACAGACCGTGCCAATGCGCATCGTCGTGCATGCTACATCGTCTCCAAGAAGGAATTTACGCTTACTACCTTCATGAAAAGTAGTAAAGTACTCTCTGTGGGGTGTTATATGGAACGAGCAATCCGAGTCGACCACCCATACCCCCTTCATCACCCCCTCAATCGCACCAACTAGGACCCACTCATCCACCTGCTCACTTTTGACGATGTTGGCGGTAGCATCCTTCTTCTTATTGGCCTTTGGGCACTCCCTCGCCTAATGTCCTCTTTTCTTGCAAAAGGCACATTGATCCCTCTCGATGTCTGTGCGTAGAGCTATACTATTTGAAGGGTTTTTCTATGTCCTTAAGGCTATAAAATCGACATCCGGCCCAAGTCGGACAGACGACGAAAACATAAAACCAGCGGAAAAACAAACTTAAAACTATTTTAAGTCTAGCCCTTAAGAATAAACCCTAGCCATAATCTCTACTATCCAGGGGTTGGGTCCGACCAACCCCTAAGGATAGATATGTCTAACAATCACAATTATAAATACCTGTAAATTAAACTACATACCTTTCACATAGAATTCGAAGCGTCGTTTTCAGCAACATTTCTTTATCTCCAAAGCGATGCCCCGTCGCTTCTCCCAAACCCAACCGTGTCCCAAGCTGAACCACCTCCCGAGCCGATCCACGTCCTGAGACAAGCAACACCATTGTCGCTGAGCCAACCACGTGCCAAAGAAAGTTTCACCTTAAGTGGATCCTCCGTCAAGACTTCGGATCCGATCCTAACTCCTTCGTAGCTTTGCTAGAGCCCGATCAGGAGCAAGGAAGAATTAATAAGAAGAGAGAATTATTAATTTAAGCTTAGATTCGAGCTTGCTCACTTTTAATGGAGCTACTCAGATCTGAAGCATGGTGCGAGTTCAAGGAGGGGGTATGTCCCTATTTATATAGGCGGCTGACCCCTTCCCTTTCTCAATTACCGATGTGGGACTAAAGGTTTGGATGAGAAAATTAACTTTTAGTTTAATCTCTACGAAGGCCAAACGTCAATGAATTTTTCCTCCCTCATAGGGAGCACCAACAACGATGTCATACATCGTTGCAAAGAGGGTTGAAGGGTGAACGCATAGGAAAAAAATGGTGCATCATTCCTAGTTCGTTTGACCCCATCAAACGAGACTCTAAAGATTGCCCAAAACCATGTTTTTCACAATAACGAGTAGCCGCCAAAAAATCTGCATATAGGGTTTGAAACCTTATGTGGTGGGGCCCACGGGGTGGGCCCCACCACCCAAAAAGCTGCACAAGTAGAAGCCCGCAGGACGTGAGCTGAGCGGGCGGCCCCACACGCACGAAGCGGGCTGGTCCCGGTCGCATTTAAGCGGGCGGCCCAGTCCGCAGAAAAGAGGGGCGGGCTTTGACCTGCCCCTGGGTCGTGCCCGCGCCCGTGTCTAACACGTGCACTGGTTCCTATTATCGGGTCGGGCGCGCCCGACCTGCTAAGGTCGCACGCCCGAACCGCAATGCCATATAAGGGTCTTTAGCTTGTTTTGGCTCTATCTTTCACGTTTGGAGTCTGGTTTGTACGCCGTTTGAACGTGAGTTTAGAATGAAATATTCCCATAATCCAGGTACACATCTTATGTATCCATTCTATATAAAATATTCTCGTAAATACATTACGACATATTCAAAACCTTTTGCATCATATGCAATTTACCACATCCTTAATTTTCTAAAACTTATATCGCAAACTATTTGCGACACATTAAATTTCCATTTAATATTAAAATTAATTTGCATCAAATACAAATGAACCGAGGGCATATATCCCTCAACATCTTCCACTTGCGCTCAGGATCATTTATCCTGAATCTAGAAGCTAACTGTAACCTCTTTGCAGTTTTATGTCTCTTGCATCAAATGCATTTTATCCCTTATCCTACCTTTTACTTGACGGAGGTCTTAATTTATGTGAGACCCTATAGCCTGACCTACGACAGGTAGGGCTCGAAACCGTAGACGACAGTGACCACGAGCAGTATGCACCGTTCCTGTTTCAGTATCATAATTATGTGGTTAACTCATCGACATGAGTATTGTCGGGACCACCCTGACTGTGTCCGTGATGAATACTGCAGTTTTAGTCCCTTCGCCAAAACTATGTCGCTGAGTCAATCTTAGGGTATGGTCAACTATCAACCACAATAGCTCGAAGCTGGTTAGTCTCCATCGATCTTTACTCAAACAATGTTGGACCTCTTCAAACATACTTTGGCTAGAGTTTTTACTAAATATCGAACTAACATGTGCGACACTAATTCCCCTTGACCGGGAGAGACGAACTCTTTCTTGGTCATTACTCTCCTCGAACGCTTCAAGTGTCACCCAACCAAAGACCTTTCAACGGGGCTTGCCCCGAGGCTAGATCCGAGATCTAAGTGACACCATTCACGTACAGGTTCGTACAATGACCTCAAGTCTAGGGCCAACTTATCTATCATCACCAAGAGTTATTACTGACAGATTAGTCAATATTAACCATATGATAACTCTCGATTGATCGTTCAGTAAATTCATTCTCCAATGAGCAACTGTGTCTCGGCTTCGACTTCGCCAAGTCAAACGACTATGAGATCATCGTTACCACTCTATGGTGAAGACTAAGACACATTGGTCTATCCGATGTTTCGATATCCACTCTTCGAAACATCTACGACCACAAACATTTTTAGAACTATGCTACAATCGGTTAAATACTTCTCCATGATCAAGATCTCCATCTTGATACATGTTTGACCTCGCATTAAGTCTCAGGACTATACCTAAGTTCTAATGAAGACTACATTATTATTAACTTAAGTAAATTCTTACCAAACCGCCGACTGTTATTTCGAACAAGATGTTAGTAAAAATCTCCCACATGCACGCAGGCCCATTTATCCCGGTATCTCATACCACATTTACACATAAGTCTCTCTAGACTTCATGTGGTAGAGCCTTCGTGAGTGGATCTGCTAAACCGTCTTCAGTATATACTTAAGGGGTTCTATGTTTCTACTAGATCATAGATTTGAATCTCATCCAAATCGTTTTCTTGGTCTCTTGGAATCCATAAAATTTGTGTTACCTGGATCTCATCCAGCTTATCGTATTCTATAAGAATAATCCAAAATAGTCACTGGTCATCTGCACGGTTCAGAGTCATTTCTGATAAAGTATTAAACTCTTTGACCACTTTGTCAAAACATATGTTCCGGCTCCTTGATGCTTTGCATGCCTTTTATTCGCTCCCACTGACCTTGAAAACTGTATAAGTTTGTTCTTCTAAATCATATTTAGAAAACAAACATATTCCAGTATTCATGGTCATCATGAGCATTGACATCGAGTCTGATCCAAACAGATCTGTACACATCTGTTGGCGAGAAAGTTTCATCATAATCCATTTATAGAAGTTCTGATGATAACCGTTCTCAACCAGCATAACTTGTAATTTACTATTTTCCTTCTGCACCAATCTCTGTCTTGAAAATTCACTTGCAGCCAAAGGGAACACTTCCTTTGGGCACATCTTCTAAGGTCCATACCTTATGTACGTGCAAGGACCTTTTTCGGATCGCATCAAACTATTTATCCGAGTCCCTACTCCGAAAGGATTCTTGGAAGTTGACTAGGCCATCATCAACTATGATGTTTTACTCGACTCCTTCGTCTCACGAGGCTCGAGTAACCCTGTGACTTCCTAACACTTAATTTGAGGAATATTATATTTATAAGGTTCTACAATAACCTTATCAAGAACCTAGGCAATATTATCTAGGGCTTAACCCAGAAAGATGAGTGTAACTCAGAATCACTAGCTATGTATCGCACCGAGTCTAATAGAGTGCGATTCATGCTCTCCAACACACCAATGTGTTGTAAGACTTGACCTAAGAGAAAATCTCATTCTATTTTAATTACATAAGAATCACATAGCAAAGTATTCGCCTCTTCGATCCAATTGAAGTGATTCAAATACTTCTGTCATTTTGTTCTCTATTTCATCAGACTTGTGTTTCATGAAGAACACGTGTCTAAATAAAATAAGAACACCATATCCTAGCTAATTAAGACTGTTGGATCTGGATCTAAGCCTGGAGGGTGAATAGGCTAACAAAAATTCTTGTGCAACCCACGAGAAATCACACGCAGTTATAGCAGATTCAAAGTAAATAAAAAGCAATCACAGATGCACATCAGGTTTACCCTTGTTCGGTCGTCACCACGACCTACGTCCAGCCCCCAAAGCAGATACTAGATTAATAATGTAACATGTACAACCCTAATAGCTAGAGCACCAATGTCTCTACACTCACCAGGCTCTCAGTACCCCACTCACAATGTTCAACAAAATTAATCCTAGTAAAAGCTTTCTATTGGCTAGTCCCAACTAGCCAAGTCCCTCTTGTCTAGCACCCATTAGACAAGACCCCAAAACATGTATCAATGGTAAAGTTTCCCATACAGAGATCTATACAACTACACAAATATAATAATGAAGAGTTTAGAGAATCTCAGTTTGTGTAGCGGCAGTCGTCTCTGTCAATCAGCTCAGGTCAGATCGCATCTGACAGGATGTCGTCGCCAACGTCACGTCCTCGCCTTTGAAACTTGCGGCCTAGGTGCTCTCCCCCTTGAAAACTTGTGGCCTTGGTGCTCCTTGTCTTCTATTGTTGCGCAATGTTGGATATCTTCTCTTTGATGTGTTGCGCAAATTGTTGATGGCTTCCCTTTGAAGAGTTGTGTAATGAAGTAGATGAGAGACCCTTGATGAAACTTGTAGCCTTGAAGCTTGGCTTGGAGAAGTATGTTTCGGCAATGTGGATCTTGAAGGAGCTTGTGTAAGGAGAGGGTGGAGATGGAGCTCTTGGTAATGGCCTTTGGCAATGGGAGAGGAGGATGAAGTTTGGCCTTGGTTTCTACAACTTGCGCAATGTGTAGGGAGGGGCTCTTGGAGTTATGATTTCGGCAAGGAGATGGAGCTATGGCAAGTATAGTTCGGCCATGGAGAATTTTGCAATGGAGATAGGAGCTTTGGCTTTGGAGAGTGCTTGATGCAATGGAGGAAGGTGCTTATGTTGCGCAAAACATGTTTCACCTTGCAAACTTGCGCAACATGGCTATGGGTTGAAGAATATGGCCGGCCTCCCTTGGAGTTTTGGTTGCCCTCTCTCTCTTTGAATATGTGTTTATATAGGAGAGGATGTGATATGATAGAATCAATTGGAATCCCATATTTGATGGAGATTGGAAGGAATCCTAAATTGATTAGGATTTGAATGAATCTCTTTGGATTTAGAGTTTGAATATGGATGGATATGGAATTAAATTTGAGTAGCTATATGATTTGAATTGGATCTCATTTAATCATCTTTGATTTGTATGAGATTCTCCATATCTCTCCATATTTGACCAAGTCTTCAATTTGCATGGCATTATGATTTGAATATTGCACCAATTGATTTGAATCAATTCAAATATGGATTTGAATTGATTTCCTCCTTATCTTCCCATCTTTGACTTAGTCCAATATTTGTAGCCATATTCTCCATCTTTGACTTAGTCCACTTGGCTAATGCATGGCACATTCTCCATCACTTTTACTTAGTCTCTCTTTGAATATTTGCGAGAGTGCCATTCCTGAAAAACACTTAGCACACACATTAAATCGTTCACACACATTTGTTATCATCAAACACGAATTCATCGATCGTTGTATCCAACAATCTCTCCCTTTTGATGATGACAAACCAATATAAGATTTGAGCAATAACGATTCATAGAATATCATCATGACATGTGTGTGTGAAGTGTGAAGATGGAGGATGTATGCAATATGCAACAAGTGCGACAATGATGTGCAACATACAAGCATGCAAACAATGATGATGTTCAAGCATTCAAACATGTATGCATGCTCCCCCTTTATTCATGCTCCCCCTTGAACCAATATTCATATATTCAATAAGCACATTTTCATTGTTCATTAATGCTCCCCCTTAAACCAATATTCATATATGCAATATAAGCATTAATGCACATATTCAAATCTTCTCATCATTCTCTTTCTCCCCCCTTTTGTTATCATTAAAATTGTATAATGAAGTCAAGTTTCATACCACATGCAAACTAAAGAGTATTATAAATTACAACTAGCACTTGCATGTAGAAATTCATAGAATAAGCACTTCAAATTCAATGAAAATTATAACATAGACGTCAACACCTTTTGTGTAAGTGTGATGATTAAACATTGAAGCACATAAGGAGAACTTTTAAGAAATTTAACCGAAACCAATCCATATTTTCTATTAAACATGAAATCACCTAGGATTGATTTTCCCCATCTCATTAAAAATGAGTTGAAGATACCACACCCAAAAAACATAGCCTATAAGGACTCTTAGATGTGGGGGTGGCATTGCTTGACAAGTATAACACCAACGCTAAAGATTACCCGTAAAGCATCTGTTGGATACTCGTGGATAGTGTTCTTGCCAAGGATTGTAACCATTTTTCATACGGAGCTATTTTCATTATTTTTCATTTTTTTAATTCTTTTGTGCTCAATTTTTATCCATGGCAAGACACATCATATCCATTAGATTTTCAGTTATTTTCATCGTACATTCACTTTCCAATATTTCATAAAAGATGTCTCCAAATGTATAATAATATTTAATATTCGTGGAAGTGAAAGTATATGTGTATAAATCAAATTATTCTAATCATTGAACATATCATGGCTATTTAGAAAATCAAATATATGCATGTAGCCATTGCTATAATACATCAATTTCTACATGGATATGATTATCATTCATTAATATCACTTGAATGATTCAAAAGAAAAGATATACATTAAGCACCATTTTTTTTTTGCTTTGTGCCTTTTTCATTTTTTTGATTTTTCTTTATAAAGACCTAAACAAGCTAGAAAGCAAACAAACTAGCACACAAAATAAAAATCAAATCAAGCATACAAAACAAAAAATGATATGAAGATATGCATTAAGTGCAAAGTATAAGAGTATTCCTTCGTGTCGTTGTTTGGCTAAGGAACTAAATAATGAAACGTTCAATCCACAGCTTCTCGCCAAATCTCCTTCTTACCTACACGGTAGATGTTATGTGTGACCTTGGAATCCAAAAATGTCCACTCATGTTAGTCATCAACGATTTAGGAACCCACATTTGTTTGAATTTCATATTCGTGTTCCTAAACTTACAATAATAAGTGGTATGACCAACACTAGAGCAAGTAAAGCACTTTGCATACATATTTGAGACTTTCAATGGCTCATTGTGAATTTTCTTATAAATAGGCTTTTAGCATGTTTCATATGTTAACCAAGAACAGGTCTATTATTGGCATAAAGTTGATTTTCTAGAATAGCATTCAACGATTGTTTTCCCATAGAAAATTTCTTTAATGACAATTCTAGACTAGTGATTTTTGATTTCAATACAACATTCTCATTCACAATCAAAGCACATTTACTAATAAAAGCCTTCTTATTGTCATCTTCAACAATTATTTTTCTTTTAAGTTCATTATTTAGCATGCAAATCTTTTCATTAAGCAATTCAATTTCAGCTTCTAGCTTAATCACATTTTGCTTATAGATGCTAATATTATTCAACAAAGTAGGACAAGAAAGACAATTAGCTTTTTCATGTAACCTAGAATTCTATTTTTCCAACAAAGCAGTGGTAAAATCACATGCAACAATTTTTCCTTTTAGTTCCTTAATTTATAATGACATGTTGTATGTGTCTTGTTGCATTTCATCGTTGGAATTTCTATACTCTTCAAATATGGATTCATGTTCCTTTATAGTAGATTCTAGGTTGTCAATTTCATCTTGCATTCACTTACAAATATTCAGGAGTTCAATTTTAGTACAAGATTTTACCTCATTGTGTTTTGCCATTAAGCAGAGGGAGGTGTGCACAGTTTCCTCCTCATTTTCGCTATCCTTATCACATGTTATCGCTAACGATTTTCCTTTCTTTTCAGCGATGTCATTCTTTTCTTGTGGGTAGTCATTTATAATGTGTCCCCTCTTCCTGCAATAAAAACAAAGTCTACTCTCAATAGTTTTCTTACCAATATTCTTAGAAGCACAATCATCATTTTTATTTAAAGGAGCTTTTCTTCCCTTTTGCTTCTATTCATTGCTGCTGAGGGATTGCTCGCTTCCATATGTAGTTTCCGAAGTCCTCCATATGTCCTACGCAGAAGAGCAATGTGAGATATGATCAAATATTTTTCTATTCAAACCACACAATAAGATATTCATTGCTCTAGCATTTATAACACACACATGTCTATCATTTAAATTCAAATTACTTTCAAGCATAGAATATCCGTTTTCAATAATGTACCAAGTGTCAACATCAACGGATAGTAAATAAGTTTTCATCCTAGCCTTCCAGTATATATTATCATGGCCACTAAATAGAAGAGGACGATCAATAGGCATGCCATGTTCAAAAATAAATTTTGGGGTATTCATGATAATTCTAGACTAGATCCTCTAACCTGCTCTGATAGCACTTGTTGGATCTGGATCTAAGCCTAGGGGGTGAATAGGCTAATAAAAATTCTCGTGCAACCCACGAGAAATCACACACAGTTATAACAGATTCAGAGTAAATAAAAAGCAATCACAGATGCACAACAGATTTACACTGGTTCGGTCGTCACCACGACCTAAGTCCAGGCCCCAAAGCAGATACTAGATTAATAATATAACAGGTACAACCCTAATAGCTAGAGCACCAACGTCTCTACACTCACCAGGCTCTCAGTACCACACTCACCGAGTTCAACAAAATTAATCCTAGTAAAAGCTTTCTATTGGCTAGTCCCAACTAGCCAAGTCCCTCTTGTCTAGCACCCACAAGACAAGACCCCAAAACATGTATCAATGGTAAAGTTTCACATACAGAGATCTATATAACTACACAAATAAAATAATGAAGAGTTTAGAGAATCTCAGTTTGTGTAGCGGTAGTCGTCTCTGTCAATCAGCTCAGGTCAGATCACATCTGACAAGATGTCATCGCCAACGTCACGTCCTCGCCTTTGGAACTTGCGGCCTAGGTTCTCTCCCCCCTCGAAAACTTGAGATCTTGGTGCTCCTTGTCTTCTATTGTTGCGCAATGTTGGATAGCTTCTCTTTGATGTGTTGCACAAGTTCTTGATGGCTTCCCTGTGAAGAGTTGTGCCATGAAGTAGATGAGAGACCCTTGATGAAACTTGCGGTCTTGAAGATTGGTTTGAAGAAGTATGTTTCGACAATATGGATCTTGAAGGAGCTTACGCAAGGAGAGGGTGGAGATGGAGCTCTTGGCAATGGCCTTTGGCAATGGGAGAGGAGGATGAAGTTTGACCTTGGTTTCTACAACTTGCGCAATGTGTAGGGAGGGGCTCTTGGAGTTATGATTTCGGCAAGGAGATGGAGCTATGTCAAGTATAGTTTGGCCATGGAGAAGTTTGCAATGGAGATAGGAGCTTTGGCTTTGGAGGGTGCTTGATGCGATGGAATATTATAATGTTCTACAATAATATTTATAAGGTTCCTAACACTTAATTTGAGGAATATTATATTTATAAGGTTCTACAATAACCTTATCAAGAACCTAGGCAATATTATCTAGGGCTTAACCCAGAAAGATGAGTGTAAATCAGAATCACTAGCCATGTATCGCACCAAGTCTAATAGAGTGCAATTCATGCTCTCCAACACACCGATGTGTTGTAAGACTTGACCTGAGAGAAAATCTCATTCTATTTTAATTACATAAGAATTACATAGCAAATTATTCGCCTCTTTGATCCAATTGAAGTGATTCAAATACTTCTGTCATTTTGTTCTCTATTTCATCAGACTTGTGTTTCATGAAGAACACGTGTCTAAATAAAATAAGAACACCATATCCTAGCTAATTAAGACTGTTGGATCTGGATTAAGCCTGGAGGGTGAATAAGCTAATAAAAATTCTCGTGCAACCCACGAGAAATCACACGCAGTTATAGCAGATTCAGAGTAAATAAAAAGAAATCAGCACAGCAGGTTTACCCTGGTTCAGTCGTCACCACGACCTATGTCCAGCCTCCAAAGCAGATACTAGATTAATAATGTAACATGTATAACCCTAATAGATAGAGCACTAACGTCTCTACACTCACCAGGCTCTCAGTGCACCACTCACAATGTTCAACAAAATTAATCCTAGTAAAAGCTTTCTATTGGCTAGTCCCAACTAGCCAAGTCCCTCTTGTCTAGCACCCTCTAGACACGACCCCAAAACATGTATCAATGGTAAAGTTTCCCATACAGAGATCTATACAACTACACAAATATAATAATGAAGAGTTTAGATAATCTCAGTTTGTATAGCGGTAGTCGTCTCTGTCAATCAGCTCAGGTCAGGTCGCATCTGACAGGATGTTGTCGCCAACGTCACGTCCTCGCCTTTGAAACTTGCGGCCTAGGTGCTCTCCCCCATTAAAAACTTGTGGCCTTGATGATCCTTGTCTTCTATTGTTGCGCAATGTTGGATATCTTCTCTTTGATGTGTTGTGCAAATTGTTGATGGCTTCCCTTTGAAGAGTTGTGTAATGAAGTAGATGAGAGACCCTTGATGAAACTTGCAGCCTTGAAGCTTGGCTTGGAGAAGTATGTTTCGGCAATGTGGATCTTGAAGGACCTTGTGCAAGGAGAGGGTGGAGATGGAGCTCTTGGCAATGGTCTTTGGCAATGGGAGAAGAGGATGAAGTTTGACCTTGGTTTCTACAACTTGCGCAATGTGTAGGAAGGGGCTCTTGGAGTTATGATTTCGGCAAGGAGATGGAGCTATGTCAAGTATAGTTCGGCCATGGAGAAGTTTTCAATGGAGATAGGAGCTTTGGCTTTGGAGAGTGCTTGATGCAATGGAGGAAGAGGCTTATGTTGCGCCATACATGTTTCACCTAGCAAACTTGTGCAACATGGCTATGGGTTGAAGAATATGGCCGGCCTCCCTTGGAGTATTGGTTGCCCTCGCTCTCACTCAAAATCTCTCTCTTTAAATATCTATATTACAATTGAGAGCTGTTTTTGAACTTTGTCCTATATGGCAATGTCACATCAAGTTTTGGGGGGAAAATTTTTTGTGTTGGGGGAAAATTTGTTGGGAGAATACAAAAGCTTTTCTTATTGAAATTGGCATCATCATCACTTAATACTCTTCATTCAAAAATGACCCAAAAAAATGAGACCCAAAAAAAATACAGCGAATGTGCATTCAAAGAGGCGGGTTGAGTTTTTTGGGCATCAAGCAGAGGTCTAACCAACCTATCCGCGCCGAAGGCGCCCGCTAAATTTTTTTACGCTAATTTGTTGTTCTTTTAAATTTTGGTTGTAGAAATATTTTTTAGGGGACAAAGATTTCGCTGAAAAAAAATCTTAAATGCACCGTGCCCATGGGCACTGGTTATAACTAGTGTGTTTATATAGGAGAGGATGAGATATGATAGAATCAATTAGAATCTTATATTTGATGGAGATGGGAAGGAATCCAAAATTTATTAGGATTTGAATGAATCTCTTTGGATATGGAATTTGAATATGGATGGCTATGGAATTGAATTTGAGTAGATGTAGGATTTGAATTGGATCTCATTTAATCACCTTTGATTTGTTTGCGATTCTCTATATCTGTAACGAACCACTCTCGGGGGGCTGTTACTTATTTGATATTTGCACATGTCCTGCAGTTAACCAATGAAAGCAAAATAGCCACGATGCAGAGATGTACAAAAGTACCCAAATAGTGTCCAATTATTACAATCCATACTGTACAAATTGTTTCAACAAATATACAAGAAAGAAAGGAAGTACATAAGTTCAAAAACTCTGAAAAGTTGGGTCTCAGGGTCGAACTCTGGTGTTATTAACTCAAGAGCATCTACCTCCATATGTAAGTCGTCTGCGGTGCCACAGAGATGGAACCGTAGGTAAGTCACAACAATTCTAAATATACAAAAGAAGCAGGGTACAAGTATGAAAAAAAGGTAACTACATACAAGCAGACCAGAGTGAAAAGTAAAGTACTGAGCAACAACTGTACACAACTGAGTAGTAAAAGTAAACGAAACTGAAAGGAGAGAACAACTGTACTGTGGTAGTGCAAGTGTAAAGCAGGCTATGCAAGTGAAGTATGCTACTGCTGTAGCTAAAAGTACAACGAGTAAAGTACTGTGACTGCACAAGAGTAGTAAGTAACTTGCATGGAACGTGTAAAGTAAAGGTGACGGTGCAGAAGTGCGTAAAGTAAAGGTGACTATGAAAAAGTAACTACACTACGTGACTCAAGTTGGAGAGTACAATATGTCACCATTGAGTTCATATCTTGCCCGGGTGCGCTTACCTAGACGAATGTCGAAACACAGGCAGCAGTACATGTATTTTGTCGAAACTCAGGCAGCAGGACGGGATGCCGAAACTCAGGCGATATGACAGGAAGATGAACTCCAGCCACTCATTCACTCTCTCAAACTATGAGTTACCCCAAAATCCCCAGTGAAGTGTCAAGTGTTATACGGGATGTTTCACAAGATGTTCCTTATGTTGTTCCACATGTTACTAGTCAAACCAAGACAACTGGTTGACTTTCTTATTGAAAACCAGAAAGTAGGAATCTCGTTCCAAACAGACTATGCCAAGGCGAACTAAGGATAAAGACAAGTCCAACAACTGCAATACCGATTCCATGCTTCGAGCATGCGGTAATTCCATGAAGTACACTTTCCAGATTTCTAGAGTTAGAATTCATTGTGACTTACACTATCAAGATCGTCGTAGTAAGACGAGGTTAGGGCTGGAGCTTCCAAGGGAGTTGGTGCATGATAATTGGTACATGCAAACTCAAGAAACAGCCGGTTAAAGAACACCCTAGTTTCTATTTATTTAACTTGATCATTTTGATTTTTAAACTAATTGAAACGTTGTCGAAAAACGTTCTAAATTTTTATATAGGTTAGATATGAAGAAAATAATTTTACCGCAGGAGGAAATATTTTTTAGAAGCTCCTGGTAATTTTTATAATTTTTAAAAGCTCAAAAATCAATTTAAAAACTAATTTTAATTAAGCAACGTAATTATTCAATAATTTCTCCTGAATGCAATCTGCATCGGAAAGTTGCAAATGAGCTGTCAAAAACGACCGTCTTGAAGAGTACTACAACATATATTTTTCTCGCGTATCAGCGTACGTGAAAATAACAAGGTACAGATGTTTAATTGAAAAAGACGTATTTAAGTTTTTGGCTTAAAAATTTATTTTGGAAAATCTAAGTGTCTGATTGAGATGAAACCAGTGTCATTGGGTCCAGAATGTCATTTCTGATTTTCTAGGCCTGATTTGGTAATTTTCTGGTTACTATATTATTTACTATTAATTTTAGACCAATAAATCCATTTAATAAATATTAAATACGCGTATTAAAATATGAAAATACGTATTATTAATATACGATTTCCTTAAAAGCCTTACACCTCCATTTTAACATTGCATGCAGCGAGGCGGGTAGCGCGCGGGTTGGGGGGGCTTCTCGTCGACGGGGCGGCTCTAGCGGCGGAGTGGAGGGGCAGCAGCATTGGAAGCGACATCGGCGTGGGTTGGCGGCAGTTTCGTCGACGACGGTCTCGATGGAAACGAGCGACGAACTCGGGGGCTTGAGGCGGACGGAGCTCGTAGCTCGCCAGCGCTGATGGGCTGCTGGAGGGTGGTCAAGCATCAGAGGCAAGGCACACGGCAGTGCAGCGGGGAGCGAAGCCCGTGGCGATGCCTGGAGGGGTAGAGCACGACAGAAGGAGGGTCGGGACTACGGCCTTGGATGCTTGGATGTCGAGGGGCTCGTCAGAGCGACGTTCTCTAGAGGCGGAGGGTCGTGGCATGGCTAGAAGTGGTGGACGGTGGGGTTCTGTGGCGGAATGGCAGAGGACGGTGTCATTGTCTCCGATGATCGGTGGCAGCGACAAGGGAAGCAGGAGCAGCTGGGGTGCACTGTCGGTGCATGGGAGAGAGAGCGAGGGAGAGGTCGTGTTGTCGGAGAGAGCTACGGCGAGGGTGGTCCGTGGGTAGCATTGGGTGGCTGAAGGGGGTGGCAGCGTCGGAAAGAACGGGGACGGCGGCGGTGGTGCGGGCTGGGTGCCTCGTCGAAGGAGGTGGAGCCGGGTGTGCGAGAGCGGTGGCGGGGGGTTGCCGCTACGAAGCGCTGTCCGAGGGGAGGCGCTGCGACACGGCGATGAGCGGCGGCGGGCGTGAGCAGCTGCAACAGCAGCTGCTTCCGACGAGAGAGGGAAAGAGAGAGGGTGGGGGATGGGCCCGAACAAGAAAAGGAGAGGGAGAGTGTGAGGGAGTGCCTGTGGTTTGGTTGATCGAGGGTAGCTCGGGGGTTGGGTTGCAAAAATTAGAGAGTGAGAGGGCTTCTGTGAGTGATGAACGAAGGGTGGAGGGAGTGGGTGAGCGGCCTTGCCGTGGGTTTGAGGGAGCCTGGGTTGAGAGAGAGAGAGAGAGAGAGAGAGAGAGAGAGAGAGAGAGAGAGAGAGAGAGAGAGAGAGAGAGATTAAGGGTAAACATGCAAGTTACTCAACTTATTGAATTTTGCCTTCATTGAGGCATTTCATTGAACACGTGGTGAGCGTGACATGCAGGTCTATGAGAACATTAGCAAATCCATTGGAAAACATATCATGAATGTATCTACCATGCCATAACCATAATCATGCACAATAGAGGGTGAAATATCAATAGAGCACAACTTATAACATCACTTTAATGTTGCAGCTTGCTGGAATTGCAAGAATAGTCATAAGGATCAACATATTTCATCTATTTCTCTTAGGAATTTGACATAACTTTATAAATGAAAGTTGAAGATATAACAGTTATGAATCTACAGATAAAAATCATGCAAAAATATGAACTATACGATTTATGGTGATTTAATTAGTGAAGTGTGTCAATTCTGTTTTTCAGACAGATTTTGGGGTCTGTGTTCAACACCAATTTTGAGCATGTTCTAGCTTGAAATTCGACATGAGAGCAGTCTGATGAACTTTGAGAAAATCTTGTTAGCTTTCCAACAAGACCAAAATCATAAAATTCCAAGATGTGTGCAGTTCTGTAGGACAAATTTACTAAACTGTGTCAACACTGAAAATCAAACAGACATGTTGTGAAGATGGATTTATTTCTCCCAATTCCTGAATTGAAACTATATCAAAATATATATGATTTTGGGGTAGAATTTCATGTTCTACATGCTCATATTTTTTTCGAAACATGATTCGAGCTACAGTAAAACGTTTTTACTCATGCAATGCTAAAAACGTGATTAGGTAAATTTTTGGAAGGTAATTATTTAAGTAAAACGTAATTAGCAAAACATCATTAGTAACTAATAATTTGAAATTACGATTTTGCCCCTGAGACTAAGTGTGTCCGAAAAATTACGAAAACATAGCTACGGGTTCGTATCATTGAGAGGATCACGATTACAAAGTCCGTTTCAGGGTTTGAGCTACAGAGATACTAGTTTTAGGCCAAAACGTTTAGGAAGCAGGTTTGCGGGTTCTCTATTGATTTGACTTAAGAAAATTACGAAATTAATATGGGAAGCCCTAAATGATCATAGGATGATACTGTAGAAGTTTGAAAACGTTTTGATGATGTTTGTATAGAAAATTAATTCATTAAGCCAAAACAGTAATAATTGAAAATGATTTTTTTTAAAAATTGTCTAGAGGTATTTGATGAAATCCGAACTTACTGAAATACACCATAACTAGTTTAATGCTTCAAAAAAACCTTTATAAGAAATTTTAAAATCACTTAAAACTCCTGATCAACCACTATAAAATACCTTTTAAAAATGAAAATACGTTAAATACGTGACTTGAAAAATACGAGTCGTTACAATATCTCTCCATATTTGACCAAGTCTTCAATTTGCATGTCATTAGGATTTGAATATTGCACCAATTGATTTGAAACAATTCAAATATGGATTTGAATTGATTTTCTCCTTATCTTCCCATATTTGACTTAGTCCAATATTTGTAGCCATATTCTCCATCTTTTACTTAGTCCACTTGGCTAATGCATGTCACATTCTCCATCACTTTTACTAAGTCTCTCTTTGAATATTTGCGAGAGTGCCATTCCTGAAAAACACTTAGCACACACATTAAATCATTTACACGCGTTTGTTATCATCAAACACGAAGTCATCAATCGTTGTATCCAACAAAGACTTGGGTCTGGATACATCTATATGTATGCAACCATTAGTTCTCTAACTCATTCTCCCATTGTCCTACAGAAGGAGTTTCGGCCATCATACCTTTGAGACAAGATTTACAAGTGTCTTTCGACTTATAATACGAGAACTCGAGAGACCCATCTTTATGTGATTTGTCAAGCCTAGTCTCTTTGGTACGGCCTAGTCTCTTTTGCCATAGATAAGTTTTGTTACTAACTTGCGCATCATGTATTACTCTTAATACAACATCGTTATACAAAATAATCACATCAAAACATTTTGATACGACCCCCCCGAAATGGGCCAAGATTGGACGGACCAAGCCCGTGTCGTGAGCCTACAGGCCAAGGAAGAACGAGGCCCCCACGAAGACTCAGAGTCAGGCCGGCCTCGGACCGATACGAATGTAGCCGCTGATCCATGCCAGCAGGAGGTAACCACTCCCCTTAAATTGCGCCCCCTTAATCATCATTAAAGGGCCCCCATTATGCCCACCTTCATGACCCATGAAGGCACCATCAAAGTGACGGATCATAGGGGCAAAATTGGGGGACGTTGAGGGGACGTGTCCGGGGAAAATTCCTATAAAGCAACTCGAAGAACAACATGGAAAGAGACCTCTTTCTGGATACTAAACTACGAGGTATTCTTCTTGAACGACCTTGTCTCCTACCTTATAATTCTCCTCCACAGCTCGGCCCAGGGAATCGCGTATCGGCCTCTCCGTGAGCCATACCTATCCCACCGAGCATCCTTCAGATCCACTCTGACTTAGGCATCGGAGGGGACTTGGTCGGAACCAAGGTCCGACCCCCCTTACGAGCTTTCTCGTCTGTTCAGGTTAAGGAGACCTAGCTGCACCGAAGCTACCCTTCAGCGCCTTATCAGCTCGGAGCCGAACACGCTCGCCCCCGAGCCCGTTCATCTCAATCCGCACGGAGGTTGTCACTTGGCCGAGGACTCCCTTCGGCATGCCGACGCTCGGACCCGCACCTCTTCACCAAGCCGAGCAAGCTACTTCCCGTTCCCGGAGGCCGCATGAGTCACACGTGATCGCTTTGACCTCTGGACCTCCAGTCAACCAACCTGTGGTGAGAAAATACCCTGAAACATCTGGCTCCATCTGTGGGAACGCAACAACGCCCATGTCATAACAACCACACCACCAACATGGAATCAACTTGCAACAGAGCAGAACGCATGCCCCCCATCCAGAAGGAGGGCGACAATGTCCCACCCGAAAACAGGCACATCCACACCACTGAGGGCACCAGCAACTCATGCTCGGTGACCCAAGAGCAACTCTGTCGCTTCACCCAAGAGACTAATGCCCACCTCCAAACGCTGGCAGCAGCCATCCAACAACTTGCAGGCCACCAACACCTCCCAGAGGGAGGCTCAGCAGCCATCCCCGACCATCAGGAACTCTGTCCCCCGCTATGCTCGGCCGTGGTCGCCAACCACGACGGAGAAGGTGCCAACTCGGAGTGACGGTTCACCCTGTCGAACTTCGTCCCGGTGCGGTCCCTCACCCTTACCTCACTCCAGGATGAGGCAGATGGTAGGGCCGAATGGACCAGGGACAAGTCAACCGCGTCCTCATCCAGGTGACGTCGCTCGACGCGATGATGGTCACCTAGTCATTCAACTGCCGAGGATCGGTGGGGTCGAAACGAAAGCCCCCATCAGAGGAGGCATAGGGATCGGGAAGACCACCCTGAAAGGAGGACCACCCGGTGACCGATGCCTATCCCCATTAGGGACGGCCGTCGAGGTGACCCCCCCGAACCCCCACCAACCTGCCGGGCAAACCGGCCTTCATGTCGAGGCGCCAACGGGCCAGGGAAACTCGGAAAGCCCCAGGGACGACCGCTGCCCATTAGCGAGGAGCTTCACTGATGCACGAGTACCGTCTAGGTTCAAGGGACTAACCTTAGAGAAATACGACAGCACGAGAGATCCAGAAGATCATGTGATGGACTATGAGGGATTCATTGCGTTCCAGGGAGCCGACGACACCCTGCTTTGTCATGGCTTCTATTCCACCCTCCAGAAATCTGCCAAGAATTGGTACAACAGCCTCCCCAACCGGTCCATCAGCAGCTTCCAGGACCTCACCCAAAAATTTTGCAAGCAGTTCATGGCTAGCCGATAAAAAAAGCCAGACTCCGAGCTTCTGTTCAATGTGATACAGAGGTCGGGTGAAACCCTAAGGAGCTACATGTGACGCTTTAACGTCGAGAGGCTAAATGTGGAGAGCTGCCCTGAGATGGTCGTGAAAACGGCCCTGAAGAAAGGGCTCCGACACAGGGGCCTAAAGAAGTCACTACACAACGAACCCACGAAGGACCTCGCTGATGTAATAGCCTGGGCAGAGTGTTACATGCTGACAGAGGAGGCCTTAGTAGTGGAGGAAGGGGGTCCCCCCGTGTGAACCAAACAAAGCTCCAAGCGGGATGAAAGCGAGCACCGCGAGCTGGAGGACCACAAGCAGGAGAAGAAGGCAAGGGGAAAACAGCGCAGAGAGGAGGCGCTGCCTCCCAAGCTAAACGCAACTCAAGACGCCGTCCTGACGCAAGCTCAGAAAGGGGGCCACATCAGCAAGCCACCTCCAAGGATGAATGGTGGCCGAAGGGACGAGGAAAAGTACTGCAGATACCACAAGGACAATGGTCACACCATTGACGAATGCTGGAACCTAAAGAAAGATATCGACCAGCTGATCAGTCGCGGTCACCTGAAGAAGTTTGTTGACACCCCAAAGGCAGCCCTCAGAGAAGGGACATCCAAACAGATGGACAAAGGAAAGAAGGTGGACTTCGTTCAGACCGCCCTGCGTATCATCGAGTGAGAAGGCGGGACAATCAGTAGCAACTCCCCCCAGGCGAGACTAGCTCGCCATTATCTTCCCTGCCTTTTCTTTTGAATGTGTTCCCAGTTCTGAAAATGAAATGCAAGTTCGCACAGAGCTACCATGTTTTTCCTGTTTCGCCACACTAAACCTTGAGACCGGCTGTAAGGCTGGGGGTAACCCCCTCGACAGGCCGATCATCCAGTCGACTGTAAGGCTGGGGTAACTCCCCCAGCATGCCGATCATTCCGATCGACCATAAGGATGGGGACAACTCCCCCAGTAGGCCGATCAATCTGATCGACCGTAAGGCTGGGGCAACTTTCCCAGCAGGACGATCATCCAGTCGGCCTTAAGGCTGGGGCAATTCCCCCAGCAGGCCGATCTCCAGTCGGCCGTAAGGCTGGGTGCAACTCCCTCAGCAGGCCGATCTCCAGTCGGCCGTAAGGCTGAGTGCAACTCTCCCAGTAGGCCAATCATTCTTATTGACCGTAAGGCTGGGGGCAACTCTTCCACCAGGTCAATCATTCCGATCGACCGAAAGGTTGGGGCAACTTCCCTAGCAGGCCGATCATCCAGTCGGCCGTAAGGCTGGAGGCAACTCTCCCAGCAGGCCGACCATTCTAAAAAAGGATGGGGCAACTCCCTTAGCAGACCGATCACTTTGATCTGTCCTAAGGCTAGGGGTAACTCCCCAAGCAGACCGATCACTTCGACAGGCCATAAGGCTGGGGCAACTCCCCCAGCATGCCGATCATTCCGATCGGCCATAAGGCTAGGGGCAACTCCCCCAGCAGGCTGATCATCCAGTCGACTGTAAGGCTGGGGAAACTCCTCCATCAGGCCGATCATTCCGATCAGCCGTAAGGCTGGGGGGCAACTTCTCCAGCAGGCAGATCATCCAGTCGAACGTAAGGCTGGGGGAAACTCCTCCAGCTGGCCGATCATTTCAATCGACCGTAAGGCTGGGGGCAACTCTCCCAGCAGGCCGATCATCTACTCGACCATAAGCCTGGGGCAACTCCCCCAGCATGCCAATCATTCTGATCGACCGTAAGGCTAGGGCAACTCCCCCAGCTGGCCGATCATTTTGATCAACTGTAAGGATGGGGGCAACTCCCCCTGCAGGCCGATCATCCAGTCGATCGTAAGGCTGGGGCAACTCCCCCAGCAATCCGATCATCCCGATCGACTGTAAGGCTGGGGCAACTCCCCCAGCAGGTCGATCATCCCGATTGACCGTAAGGCTGGGGGCAAATCCCCCAGCAGGCCGATCATTCCGATCGACTGTAAGGTTGGAGGCAACTCCCCCAGCAGGCCGATTGCCCGATCCTCCTTTAGTGTGGGGCAGCTCTCCCAGCAGACCGATCATCCGATCGGTCGTAAGGCTGGGGGCAACTCCCTAGCAGGCCGATCATCCCGTCGGCCTTAAGACTGGGGCAACTCCCCCAGCAGGCCGATCCTTCGATCGACCTTAAGACTGGGGCAACTCTCCCAGCAGGTCGATCCTCCGATCGACCTTAGGACTGGGGCAACTCCCCCGACATGACGACCTTCCGATCGGCCATAATACTGGGGGAACTCCCCCGACATGACGATCACCCGATCAGCCATAAGGTTGGGGACAACCTCCCCAATAGGCCAGTGACTCCGTCGACAAAAAACTCCCGCAACTCAAACCCGCGAACACCTCGGCATGAACAACGAGAGGGGGCAAGACTAAGTCAAAGACACAACCCCAGAAAACACTTGGCAAAACAGAGCGGTGCACAAAAAAGGTGGAAATTTCGTTCCAAAACTTAACTCTTACATTCAAAAATTTCTTTTTTACAAATAGGGAGGGGGACAAAAAGGCATTCACTGCCTACGATGCCGGGGCCCAGGAAGAGGCATCCCCAGGGGCCTCGCCTTGCCCCGATCGGGCAGGCTCCTCGGGACCGACCAGAGGACGGGGAAGTGTCCGTCGGACCCGTTCCTCGAACGTCAAGAACCCCTCCCAAAAGGCCCCCACGATCCTCTGGGCCATGATATCCTCATACGCCTGGAACGCCACCCGGAGGGATTCCGCAATCCTCGGGGCCAGAACATCCTCGGAACCCTCTCGACCTCCTCGGCGAGTTAAGCAGGGTCCACCTGCCGTAGGGCACCCAGCTCGGCCCAGAGCACGTTCCTCTCCCTTTGTAACGCCTCCTCCGCTTCCTTAGAAGACCTCTCGGCGGTCGCACTCACCTCCCTTAAGCTCCTCACCTCCGAGGTGAGCTCCTTGATCTGATGTTGCAAACGACGAACCTCCGAACGAGCATCCTCAGCTGCCTGCTTGGCTTCCTCAGCCCTTAGGCATTCCTTCACCAGGGCCGCCTCGAGACCATCCACACGCTCCGAGTGGCACTATGCCTCTACGGCCATCGTGGAAGCCTACAGGATGGATGGGGTGAGTGACGACTGCAACAAAACAGAAGTAGAGGTAAGGAAGGACCGACCTGCTGGATTTACCACACTAGGGAGTCTGCCAGACCCTTGGAGCGGACCCCCTCTAACAAAGAGTGGTCCCTCGTGAGGACGGAGCTATGTGCCAGCTGAACAGCCACATTACTATCGGTGAAAACCGATCCTTCAGACGGGACCTCCGGGCCAGCCCCAAGCACAGACGGGGCGCCCCTCGCACCAACCGGGGTCTGCTCGGCTCGATGGGTGGAGGAGGCCATCTCCACCACCTGGGGGATCATCCCAGAAACGATCGATGAATCAAGCGCCGTCGAAGGTCCACTCTCACCCTTCCTCTTCTTCCCTTCAGGCCTTCGAGACTCCGAATGGGAGCGTTTCTTCGCTCCCCTTGACTCCCGATCGGTGCTCCTACAGATCCCTTGCCACGGGCGGAACCGGGATGTGCACCGGTCAAGTCCCCCGCCGCAGGGGGCTCGGCAATGACCTCTCCACCAGGGGACCACATGACATTCTTGAGGAGAATATCGTCTAGCAAGGGCCAGACTAACCTCTCCACCAGTGGCAACACCGACAAGAGCCTGACCGCAGCCCGATCAGCCTCGGAAAGGGACAATGTCAAATCATACCGACACAAGCTCCCGCAACCGGTCAGAATCACAGCGTCTTTCGGAAAGGTTACGAAGACGTAGTTATTACTTGAGTCACCAACCCAACGCGGCAGACCCAGCAAACACTCCCTCCTCATCTGGGCGCAGATTTGCTGCCATGACCCCCTGACAAACCAACTGGATCCTGAAATAGTAGAAAAAGAGAGGCAGGGTCGGCTTCAACCCATATGAATTACAGATCATGATGAATCCCACCAAAGTCGGGATCGAATATGGGGTCAGCTGACACAGGGCTACGACTAAGAACTCCAGAACCTGGATAATGAAGGGGTAGAGAGGAAAGCGGAGCCCCATACGGAACATTTCAACATACACGTCGACCTCGTGACTCCCTGGAAAGCAGATCCTTTCATCGGCAAAGGGAACTTGAACGTTATATGGGTGACAGAGGTATCTCTCCCTAATCTCCTCGGTAGTGGAATAGGAAATGGTGGATGTCGATCGAAGGATCACAGGAGGGACATCGAACTCCTCCGTTAGAAGGGCATCATCTTGACGAGCCGGGTCCTTAAATAGCAAACCATTCCCCTTATCGAGGAGCAGCCGAGGCTCAGAGGAACTACCGGACCCATAAGAGGGAGTTCCTATCCTTAACGCAGCCATTAAACAAATCAAATAGCAGCAACAGAAGAAGGAGATTACCTTGAAAGGATTTGAAGAGGGAGACAACGAGGAATTCATTAACAATAAGAGAAGCGAAATCAGATTAGGAAGCGTAAAGGAAAAATCTGAAAGAATGACGATTTTATATGAGAGACGATTTCGAATCTAGGCCATTCAAGGAAAGACACGTGGTGACATCCTGCAGCAGGCGGTACTTCGAATTTCGCTCCCTAGTGTAGGAGAAGTCCAACCAGGCAACGTTATGATGGCCCTCCTTCAATGCACTACCTCGACTGATGCTCCTGTTAACTCCACATGGATCACATCCCACAGACCAAACCTTCAGAATCTGAACGGCCTGATACGACCCTCCTGAAATGGACGAAGACTGAACGGGCCAAGCCCGTGACGCGAGCCTATAGGCCTAGGAAGAACAATGCCCCCACGAAGACTCAGAGTCAGGCTGGCCTCAGACCGATACGAATGTAGCCGCTGACCCACGCCAGCGGGAGTTAACCACTTTCCTTAAATCGTACCCCCTTAATCATCATTAAAGAGCCCCATTACACCCACCTTCATGACCCATGAAGGCACCATCAATGTGGCAGATCATCGGGGCGAAATAGAGGAGGGGAAGTGGCCGGGGAAGATTCCTATAAAGAAACTCGGAGGACGTGGAAAGGGACCTCTTTCTGGATACTACACTATGAGGTATTCTTCTTGAACGACCTTGTCTTCCACCTTATAATTCTCCTCCACAGCTCGGCCCAGAAAATCTCGTATATGCCTCTCCGCAAGCCATAACGATCCCACCGAGCATCCTTCAGATCCGCTCTGACTTAGGCGTCGGAGGGGACTTGGTCGGAACCAAGGTCTGACCCTCCTGACGAGCTTTATCTTCTGTTTAGGTCAAGGAGACCAAGCTGCACCGAAGCTACCCTTTGACACCTTATCAGCCTGGAGCCGAACATGCTCGCCCCCGTGCCCATTCATCTCCATCCGCATGGATGTTGTCTCTTGGCCGAGGACTCCATTTGGCACACTGACGCTTGGACCCGCATGCTCTTCACCAAAGAAGAACAAGCTACTTCTCGTTCCCGGAGGCCGCATATGTTCCACGTGATCGCGTTGACCGCCGACCCTCCAGTCAACCAACCTGTGGTGTGAAAAACCCCTGAAACACATTTTTTCTAAAGTAATGTGACGACATTTGACAAATTTGATATACGTCTCATATGTCCTAAAGACAACTTTTGTTCATTAGCCAATATGTGAGACTATCTTTTCCTTTGAATAACAATTATTCTGAAATTTTTGACATCAAACATGTCCCATTTTCAGTTCCTCCTACTATGCCTTGTCTTATGATAGACCAAATATACTTTCTCAATGAATTTTCCTTAGTGCCTGCTCCTTTCTAAATAACATTTTGACATTTCTCGTCCTAACACAAATATTATCTGTGCAAGCATCACATGCATCCAAACACTTAAGCTTTACAACCTTGAGGAGACCCAACAAGTTGTTCGTCTCAAGATCTAATTTGGATACATGGTCTTGCACCGCTCTTACACTCATTTTCGAGTCAAACAGTTAGATCAAAGTTTCGAACCTTGCGGATTGAAACTGTTTTCCATACAACCTTGAGGAGACTCAACAAGTTGTACGGAGAAACGTGCTTTAAACATCAGTATGTTATAGCTGCCCCTGCTCATAGAGACGATCATTTTATTGTGTTAGACTTTAAAGCTTAAGGAAATCATTGTCCTTAACTCAGTGCTAAAAAGGACACTTTAATATCAGTGAGAACCTAGTTTGGTTTATCAAATATTCCTTAACCAATCTTTTGTCCAGTTAACTTATTTCTTTTAAGGATATTACGATTTGGATTCCACCTGGTAAAACATAGAATTACCCTAGTTTAGCATATGTTCACGATTTTTAATTATAATTAAAATGGTTTTTATTCAACTATATCCTCCCATTATTTTTGCGATCATCTTTAGCCATATAGATGAACGAATATAGTTATTTAATGGGAGAGGGACCCTGTAGGAAGATACATGCCCATAAGGCAATTTATCTTGACTATATGTCTTGTTCATACCGTATATGGTACGTATTATTCTAAGTATAAAATCACTTGTATTAATATACTTAGATAACATCCATAGACTTATAGTTAGGTCCTTACATATCTAGATGAGATCTCGATTATGAGTAAGTAAGCGACCGAATCGAAACGTAAGTCTTAAACGGTTCGTGATCGTAGATATGTCGAGAACTGGATATCAACACATCGGATAGATCACTGTGTCTTCGTCTTACCTTCGGTAATGATGATCTCATAGTCATTCGACTTGGCGAAGTCGGAGACCAGACACATGTGCTCATTGGAGAATGAGTTCACTGAACGACCAAGTTAGAGTTATTAAATGGTTAACTTTAATGATCTGTCTTTAATAACTCTAGGGTGATGATAGGTTAGTTGATCCTTAAGACCTGAAGTCATCTGTACAAACCTGTGAGCGGACGGTATAGCTTAGACCCATGATCTAGCTTCGAGGACCAGTCCTGCTGAAAGATCTTAGGTTGGGCTGCACCTGAATCTCCCAAGGTGAGTAAGTGACTAAGATGTGATTCGTCACTTCCATTAAAGGGAAGTTAGTGTTATAGGCTCAGTACGGTCTTTATGTTAATCCTCGGCCGGGGTACGTTGCAAGAAGTACAACGTGTATACAATAAAGACCGCCGTATACTGACCAATGTTGTCTAATAGGGTTGACAGAAAACCATACCTGGGCCAACAATAAAACAGTCTTGACGAAGGGATTTTAGCTAACGGAATTCATCACTGACACAGCCAATGCAAACCCTATGATACTTTTGTCAAAGGGTCGATCACGTTATGATGACTCTGAAACATGGACGACAGCTACTGCTCGTAGTGACCGTCGTCTTGGGGTTTCGAGCCCCAACCTGTAGTAAGGTCAGGCTGTAGGGTCTCACACCGAGTAGTGGTCGTGTCTTAGTAATAGGAATATAGAATAGAGAGAAATGTTATTTGATGATATTCACAAGTTAAGTTGTGAAAGTTAGTCGCATTAGCAATAGGGACACAACGTTGCATTAGATGCTAACTTTGACTAAACGTGTTGTAAATTAGTTACGACGAATTTAGTAGGAACAAACTTGTTGGAAAGGGTTACCTGGATGACGGGATCGTCCCGGTCTAAACACAGGTTCAAACCGCGTCCAAATCGGAGCTCAAACGAGCCCAGAAACGCAGAAAGAGTTCAAGGGGAAGTGGGTTAGACCCACTGGGCCAAAAGGCCCATGTGCAAAGGAAAACGGGCGACGCCCACTGGCTGCAACGGGCTCACGCCTGTTGCACAGCGGGCACGGCCCGCTGCAGTAGCGGGCGTGGCCCGCTGTGTGCAGCGGGTGGGCGCCCGCTGCATCAGTGGGCGTGGCCTGCTGCAGCAGCGGGCGGGCGGCCCGCCCTTGCTCCCTTGGGCGGGCGCGCCCGCAACTTAAGTCAAAATTAGGGTTTTTTGAAACCCTAATGACGGCTACAAATTTTGAGAAATTTCTAAACTTTGAGCAATTGTTTGAGGGGTCAAACGAAGTCGAAATTCGTCACCGTCAGTTCCTACGCGTTCACCATTCCAAGCTTTTCTGATTAATAGCTTGTTTGGTGTCTGAAGTTTAGTATGCGAGGAGAATTAATTCGTTAAAGTATGACTTTGTGAAAGGCTAACTTTAAAGTTGAAATTAAGCCAAATGGCTTAATTGAATTTTTCCTCTTCATGGGAATTGTCCCACATTGCCCGCAACGAGAAGTTGAGTGCTCACTCCCTATATAAATAGGGGTGCACTCTCCTCGTTGAAACACACACCAGTCAACGATCGAGTAGCTCCAGATTTTTAGAGCAAGCTCGATCGGCGACCAAATCTCTCTCTCTATATTTTCCTATTCTCCGGAGTAGTCCTAGCACGACTACGAAGGGGGTTTGGATCTGATCCGGACGTCTAAGACGCGGGTTTCTTCTCAAGTGAAACTTTCTACCGCGTGTGATCGACTCGGAGGCGAAAGCAGCTCGGGCGGATCGGTGCGAGGATGCGAGGCGGCTCAGGGAGATCGGGTCAACGCGACTCGGCTACGAGGAGCTTCTCAAGACGGTGCGGCACATCTTGCCTGCTCCAGGGCCAAGATTCCGGGTATGTGGTTAAGCGTTTTCTTGTATAGTTTTAATTAGTCGCTTTAGTGTAGATCCTTCTTGGGGTGGTCAGACCCACTCCAAGTCGGCATAGATCGGGCTAGGTTCTGGCTCCCCAGAGCCTAGCTAAATAGTTTAGCTAGTGTAGAAATTTTGATTTCTGGTTTTCCGCTGCGCCTTTTGTGCCTCCGTGGTCCGTCCGACTTAGGACGGATACGGATCCGAGCTCTGGGGGTCCGCCAAAACCCCAACAGTGGTATCAGAGCCACGGTTATGCTATAGATCTACTATAGCGACTTTTTAATAGTTAAAAATGCTTAGCTTTCATATGCAAAACTATTTAGCTTTATGTTAAATTAGTTTTGAAAATATTTTTGTGTTTCAAAAATTAATTTTGCAACACGGAAATTTATTTTAATTTTGGGACAAATTATTTTTATGCGATAAATCTAAAAGTAGTCTCCTTTGTTTTAAATACTTTATAAAATTTTTATGAGACATTAAAATTTTTAAAAGAGTGTTTAAAGTTTATGTAAACCTAATAGAAAAATTTTATTTTCGAAATTTAAGAATTTTTCTTTAGTTACATAAAAGTTAGAGATCTTTAAAACTTTATTTGAAAGCTTCTAAAAGGTTTCTAAAAGTTTTAAAAGAGTTTTAAAATTAATTTTAAAATATGTAAGTAATAGAAATGATTTTATTTCATGAGATGAAACATAAATTAATTTCTTTTTTGTTACATATATGTTTCTAAAATTATTATGTGACATTTTAATTTGAGAAATAAGGTTAAAATTTTGTAAAGGCCTAGGTTTAAAATTATTAGATAATTTTGTACGACCTAGTTTTATGCGATAAAATTTTTTATGAAGGCTTTAAAATTTTTAATCTTTAATTTTAAGTGTTAAAATTTAGATTTGCATGTTTGTATTATATGGATAATTTTTAAACCTGCAAATACATTTTATATGTCACTAAAATGAAACTTTCTTTTATGCGGATAAAGTTAGTTGTTTCATTTCATGATGAATAATGTATTCACAAACCTTATTAGGTTAGCCATTAAAATTTTATAAGATGAAATTTCAATATGACAGTGACATGCTATGTTTGATAAAACAAAACAACATCGAACCTAATACCTGATTAGGGTAGTCCTTTTGTTTCGTAAATCATTTCATTAAAACGTTCAATTAAATGATTTTCATAAAAAGACAATGTTGAATTGTTTTATTAAAATCCTAATTAGATTGGGGTAGCAAGTTGAACGTAGAACCTTATAGTTGATAAGGACTTAATAAAAGATGTTCAACCAATCTGAAAAATTTTGAATTTTAGGATCAACTAGTTGATAAGGATTAACTAGTTCTCTTAATTAAAAGCCATTTAGTTGTTTGGAAAACATAAGATTGATGACAACTCCTTCAATGGATCATGATGTCGGTCAATGTGCTTGGCTAAAGTTTTTGGACCAACCTAGCTAGACTGGGTAACAAGTGGTCCTGGCTTAGTCAATTCCCTGGCCGCGTCCGCTGGACCGCAAGGAGTCGATTCATGACTATGTAAGTCCATCGACTATACCTAAGTCAATACGATAATAATCTTGTTCAAGATAAATCGTAGCCCTCCTTGTTTTAGGAGTTGGCAACTGTAAGAAACATGTTCCGGTTGTTGAGCTACACTCAAGCCGTGACATGTCAATCTTATAGAAACCGATTTCTTGATTGACATCTTAACCTGACTGAAACCGTTGTCTCATCCCTCGAGCTTCGGCGTAAGTCTAACCAAGAATGTAGTCTAAGACCTGACCCAAACCGGCGCGTCGTGCATACACCGAGCAAAGGGGCAAGTCAGGCTAGACACGAAAACAAGGGTCCGACTAGGCTAGCCATTGTGATCCGGTTGATCACACTCATGATCACAAATGACTAAGGGTAAAATCGATAGGGAATCATAGTAAATATGATTGACGACGAGTTCGTCTACCGACTGCAGAGTCGGACAACTTGTTGAGATACACTCAAGGTTGTCAGGCTCAGGGTAGTCGGATCCCTCTCTCACAAATGTTATTTTATAATAAATTGTTTATTATTATGGCTTTAAATAAATTTAGTGGGAGAATATAGTTTTATTAAAACCATTAAAACTATACTACGAACATATACTAACTAAAGTATCTATAAAATGCAGAATGTACTCAGGTCTAAAATACATGGTAGAAAAGAACGTGCTGGATGGAACCAACTACAAAGACTGGCTTAGGAACATTAAGTTGGTCCTTTCCCTAGCTGGGATTGGATACATATTGTTCGAGGACGCTCCGGAGAAGCCTGATGAGGATTCGACCCACAAAGAGAAAGAAGCCTATAAGTTGTACCAGAGGGATGCAAAGAAGGCAAGGTGCCTTGCTCTAGCTTCGATGACCAACGAACTGTAAAGGAAGCATGAACATATGGATGTTCAGAGCATACTCCTTAATGCAAAAGAGTTGTATGGCAAGCGATCCAGAGCTGCCAAGTTCGAAGCTACTAGCAACCTCTGGGGCACAAAGATGACGACAGGGCCCGTACTAGATCATGTTATCAAGATGATCGGGTACGTGGAGGACGCCGCCCAGTTAGGATTTGTCCTGGACAATGAAATGTCCACAGACATTATCCTAAAGTCTTTAACTCCCGAGTTCAAGCCCTTTATAACTGGCTTTATAATGAACAGCCTTGAGACAGATCTTCCTGGTCTCCTCAATATGCTCCGGCAATTTGAGGAGATTGGGAAGAAGCCGACTGCACTGGTTGTTGGCTCTGCCACTTCCGACTAGCTGAAAGGCAAAGGGAAGAAGAGGCAGGTCCCATAACCTGCGAAGGCTAAGAATGGGAAGAAGAAGAACAAAGGGGCCCCGTCGAAATCTGAGTGCTTCCATTGCCACAAGATTGGCCACTGGAAGAGGAACTGCAAGATTTATCTTGCAGAGAAGAAGAAGGGGCATACTGATGCCTCTACCTCAGGTACAAATTAAAATTCAATTAAATGCAATTATTTCCATTCATATAGTGTGAGACACTTATAGACATCTGTGTACTGTATACAGGTGGCTGATAAGAACTGGAGATTAGAGAAGTACGGAGATCGGTCGGCAATCAAAGCAACAGTTGCTGCTGGGACCGCTCGAAGACTTCTGGAGACGATGATCGTGATGGAGATGATATTTTTCTTATTTGAATTAAATGTATCATCTTTAAGGATCGAAAACAATGAATGAGTGCTTTGCACTCAAGGTTTATTTTTGATAAACAAGTTAAGGTTCTTTTCATGAACCCGTTGTTTTGGAATGGATGTCTCGTTTGTTGCAATTGAGATTGAATCGGCTTAAATTCTGTGGATGTGGCTTTTCTGTGATGGTTGCGTATATTTTCGAATAATGGTGTATAGCTTCGATAATATTGATTTTGGAGCTGACTAAATGCTAGAAGTCAATCAGTAGTTAAGTATAGGTTCCAAGGGGCGTATAAATTGTGTGCGATCATAATAATACACATATCAAGATTAATTCTTGATTATCTACATTTAGTTATTAAAAGAGTTAATACTAAATGTGGTTAAAGGAATAAAGTACAGTGTCAAGATTCCTTAAAACGATCTTGACTTGACTCATTCGTCAAACCGAACCTGACACTTGTGCATTCCATCTGAGGCACTTACCAAATGGTTATTTTTTTTCTAAATATGATTTAGATATTATGTTGAAGAATTTAACCAGGTAATTCTTAAAGTCAGTGGGAGCAAGCTCATATACTTAGTTCCGTTTTTCAGACTAAGTAAAAAGGATATTTCACTTTAATAAATCTTCTATATAAATCATTAAGTCAAAATTGTTTTGATTTAATCGTATATACATATAGAGACTTAGGGTGTCAAATATGTGCTTGACATATTGACACAATAAAGTGGAGTGAGCTAGAACTGACTTACGGAAATGTTAGACCCCACATCTAAATCGTATAAGCTAACTGTTAGCTATACGAAGTTAGGAAAATTGATCCAGATCATTTTTCCAAAGGATCAACCATGTGTGATCAAGAGATATGATTTCAATCCATTAAAATTCATTGTAGATACTTATTAGTAGAACCATTCTTAGGTTTGCCATGTCAAATGTCAAAGTGACTGATATGCTATAAAGGTATGAGATACCGAGATAAATAGCCTAAGTGTAAGTGGGAGATGTAGGAAGATATATGCCCATAAGGCAATTTATCTTGACTATACGTCTTGTTCATACCGTATATGGTACGTATTATTCTAAGTATAAAATCACTTGTATTAATATACTTAGATAACATCCATAGTGTCACGCCCCGCTTCCCAAAAATATGGAGGCGAAGCGTGAGAAGGTCCGCTCAGACTTGAAGCTACAAAGCTGCAAGTCCGATAAGCGTCAATCAAATTTAGAACTGCAGGTCCTTGCAATGCGAACGAAACAAAGATAATAATAATTAAATGAGACAAAAGAGATATATCAGAATATCCATAAAATAAGTTTCAACATCACAGAAAAAGCCACCGGGCTAAAGAAAAAGAGACTAAAGGCCCAAACATGGCCAACAAAAGTACAAAGTACAAACGACGGTGCTACGCACCAATAACTAACAAAAGGCCTAAAACAAAATAAAGCTCAACAAAGACTAAAAGAATGGTCACCGGTGTCCACCAAAATCCTCCTGGGCAATCATGGACTCAGGCTCAGCGTCAGCAAAACACCACGTACTCAGCAACGGTCTCTGGCTCAGGGTCTAACATGTGACACCCAAAAGAGCAAGGGGCACATGTCAGCAAGTCTACAAGAGACTTGTGCAAGGAAACTGAAAGTAGGTAAAAGTAAAGCAACCTAGCAGTTCTAGCATGATGCAATGACATGGCAGTTAAAGTAATGAGTGCAACAGGTAAGGTAAAGTAAAGTAAAGTACGAGCATGGCTTTTAAACATGGCATGGATGACAAGTATAGCATGAATCATTCACAAGACAAGTACAAGACAAGAAAAGTAAGCACCTCGTGCACAGGGATTCCGTCTTTTGGCTAGAGGGCTGATCAGGCCACTCCTAAGCTCAAGTAACCATTTATCCCTACCCCTCCACGTGTGTCGAGCCAGGGCCTTACCCCCGAACGGGAATGCTTGCTTCTGGATCACGAGCCAGGAAGTGTTTTTAACAAGTATGGCATAGGGGTGCACCTAGCCGGTCCAGGGAACCCGGGCATTGGCTTTTGACCAACACATGAGGCCCGTTTCCCCCGGAAGTAGTTTTCAAGGAGTACAAGTATTGTAGCGTGTGCTACGAATGCAACAATCAACTGGGATGACATGTAAGATGCAATGCATGGCAGTTAAAAGTGCGTACAGGTAAGGAAAGTAAACGTGACAGTTTAGTATGCATGAACAACAAGTTTAAAGGGTTGGATCTAGCTTCGTTGTCAAGCTAGATCAATTAGGTGACGGATCTAGTTTCGTTGTCAAACTAGATCAAGTAGGCGTCTAGCCAGCTATCATTTCACTGACTAGTCTCTTTTACGCTGAAAATAAGGAAGTGGCCTAAAAACATGGCCCTACACAAGAGTTGGCAAGTTTCACTTGCCTGCAAGTACGACGTCTGAGCACACCGTCCAATGAGTCCAAAAATCACAATTATCCTACGTGCACAAGTCCACCGGCCTAAAGTCCATATTATTAATCTTGATTAGTGAATTTAAAACATTTAAAATACTTTGAAAATACTGATTTTAGTCTTGATTAGCATGCATTGGGTTGGGGGTCCTAGGGGGGGCAAAGCGTTACCTTAACACAACGCGAAAGCTACACCGGCGTCGGGTAGCGACGCCGGGGGTTGGAATAGAAGAACGCGCTACAAGTCCTGATTCCAATATAGTTTCCTCGCTGGAAAGTTCAGAGCATCAACCGGAGCGACGGTTCCAGATTCCAAAGCTAGCACGTGCGACGACGGGCTACGACGTGCGACGACGTCGTACGCAGCAAATCGTCGAAGAGAACGCACCTAGGTGGGGCCCACAGTAGTCCTAGGGACCTTTGGGGGACCCACAATACCTCTGGAGAACTTGGGGGGCCCACGGTGGCAAGCGGTACGACGGGTGCGGGGTTGCGACGTTTGGCCATCGGTCGTACTCAGCCAATGCGGGGGATTCCATCGGTCTGGCGCATGGGAACGGGCTGTGCAGCGCTTGGGGGGATGCAGTCATCGGTCACAGCGGCCGCTGCGAGGGAATCCTTCGGTCAGACACAGCGGGCGGGTCGGTCGGGCGCTTGGGCTGCAGCGGAGCGGGGGTTGCGAAGCGGAGCTGTGGAACGGGCCGGTCAGATCGATGGGTTTTCTCGGTCGGAGCGGGGTGCGAGCATTGCAAAGGAGGCGGGCGACTGGGTGTGGAGCGGGCGCTTGTGCGGAGCGGGGTGCGGGCTTGAGCTCTCGGTCTGACCGAGAGCTCCCCTCGGTCGGTGCGAAAGAATGGAGCGGAGCGGCTGTGCAGCGATGCGGGCCAAGCTTGGTGCAGGGGCGGCCATCGGTCGGAGTGGGGGTTTTGGCCTCGTTTCTTCGGTCGGTGCGGGGATTCTTCGTCGCAACGTTGCGACGATTCGTCGCAACGTCAAATTTGGGTTTTGGGAGCGGCTAGGGTTAATTTCTTGCGAAAATAGGTCTTCCTAGAGGTTGTTTATATAGTGTAGATGGGTTGACTTGGTCTAGGGCTAAATCTAATAGGATTAGAAGTTTAAAATAATTTAAAATTTGAAATTCAACTTCTCCAACTCACCCAAGGGTTTGACTTGGTCCAAATGAGCTGGAAATTGCTCAAAAATTCTTTAAAACGTTTTAAACTCAAATAAATTTTATTTGGCCGAAAATAATTTAAAAATTAATTATTAAAAATATTATAAAACTTGTTAAAAATATAAAAGTGGTCAAATGAACTCCAAAAATTATAAAATAAATATCGGGGTGATCGTGATGGTGAATGTGAGCTAACTAAGAAGACGGATCTCAAATTCGACGTCGGACGACGAAACTAAAAATAGAAACATCTCCCGTCAAAAGTGAAAATCGTCACGTCTCATCGAGTAAGTTTAAATTGTGGAAAAACGACTCGAGAAGTGTCGTTCCAAGATAGTGCCACTATTTAATACTCTCAGAGACGTTCGCAACGGCATATCACACAAAAGTGTTCACCAACAAACAAAGTCTAAAACAAACACGTGCACGGCCAAAAGCACGTGCACGAAAAACGTACAACGAAAAGTGGTCGTTACATCCTCCCCACCTTAGAATAAAGTCTGTCCTCGGACTTTCTAATATATCTAGTCGCTCTAGTAACTACCCCAATCAAGTCATATAATAATTCAACCAGGTATAGTCATTACAACTGCTTATATATGCACTAGGTAGTCAAACATTAACACTACCAACATGTATATATATACATTCACGTACGTTATACATTAATACCTATTATAGTCCGTCAACTTCATACATGTATTTCAATCAGATATATAAACATACATCCCTTATATAACTGCTACTCACAAGGCAATAGTTCAGATACTTATATAGGTATGATCTCATACTAGCAAATACAATCATTGCTCTACGTATAGATAGATACCTATGCACAAACATCAAGGGTATACTACCCTCTAATATTCATCCAATACCAACATCTCAGCACATATAGTCACACCACACCATTATTAAATCAAATTTCACTATATATATATATATTCACCACTACTATAGTTTCACAATACATAGTCATTCAAATACATGCAAATAGTTCACCGTTTATTCACATCACGTACGGTCCTATAACTGTATTTACGACACGTCACATATATCATAGTCATCAAAGCCTATAACTAAGCACATACTTACCCGTGCATGGTGCACACCCATACACGCTAACATTTCATTTACGCATACCAATCATACCATTACATTACTAGTACATCTACACACCTAGTTTAGTTAGTACACATATGTTCACATGGGCAGGTCCTTAGTAATTAACTATACCACAAGACCAACGCCTATAACCATATACTGGCGTAGCGACCCACAATCATGTGCGTAACTCAACCAGGCACAAACACTTCTATCACTATACATACATCAAGCATTGCTATATTCAAACTACAACCATACATTCAATATACTTAGAGTATACCCACTCAAGCTTGAGTGAGACTCAATACACATATTAGAATATTCTATATACGTAACACGACATTCATACCTATACCAATACCACTCCCATATATATACATCTACCAATACAACCATATACATTCCATAAATCAATCACAATTAATATTTAGTCAGATAACACCCACATAGTTCAATCTAATTATATACCATAATAATAACAGTATAGACATCAGCACCCACATATTTATAATACCCTCTCTAGTACAAACATTCACCGTATAGTCACACATAAATAATGTATATATTCACACCATAGCCTACTACCTATAATTAGTATACTAACACATTCACACATACATAATTAAGATGTGCAATAGTCGTGTATACCTCACGGTATGCACGCATGCAACATCATGTAAAGCAAGCAATACCAATCAAAATTATACTCCTACTACCATATGTATATCACCTATATACTCAGGCAACAAAACATAACTACTTACGTCTAAACACAATACATACCCACATACGAGCACACACTCATACGTGCTAACATATAGATCACCTAATAGGCCTACCCTCTTAACCATACGTACTCTTATTATTATCACTACTAACATACACATAGCTTTACCAATCATTTATTTTAACCATTATAAGTATCTCTAACTACATACACAACTTAGATATTTCAACGCTAACTCTTATATACACATGCATCCCTAGTATAGTATAGCTATCCACACAAAAATCTATAACTACTAACACACAACAACTTCATACTATCACGAATAACTCCGAGTATATATATATATCACTCAATAGGCAAACATCAATATACTATGGGAATCCTCATTCAAGCCCACGTACACAACTTAGGTACGTGCACCACGACAACCTCACAAGGGTCCAAGGGTCTACTAACAACTAAGAGTTGACACAGACATTGAAGGACCCTAAGGCCTAAGCAATAAAGAGAGGTCGAGAGCGTGACGAGGGAAGGATCGATAAGCACGAGTTCAGATAGGACGAATACAAGGAGACAGCTTGGTTAGACGAAACATTGACTCAATGGTGATGTTTAGGTTGAGGGAAAAGGGAGATGTAGTGATGCTTATATAGGAGGGGAAAAAGAAAATGTGGTAAGTAGCACAAGCTAAAATACGTGAAATCTGAAAACTGTTGTTCTTCAAAATTAAAATCCTCGTCTGAAAAGAAATATTTGGGGATCGATAAAACGAGTTGTGCAAAATAAGTTTGAGTCGAATATTCATAATAAAAGAAAATGGTCTATTGGTTTTAAAAAATTTAAAAGGAAGTAAAATCATTTACACGAATATTAAGGACGTGGTTTAGAAAATTTATTCGTCAGTGATTTAATATAATGTTGTCAAAAGGTTTTGGAAAGTCGAAGAATGAAATCAAGTAACGGAAAAATTTAAACTCAGGTTAAATGCTTTCAAAACTTTTAGGCTACGGAAGATTTAAAATAATCAATTTTGAAACTTCTTTTAGAAAACCATGGTTTGCCAAAAATGAGGAACTGATTTACACAAGGTTTTTAATATACGAGCACAACAAGTCTGGTACGGACATAAAAATAATTGAAAGTATGTATGGTGCACGGAAAAATAATATTATCTTAGTAGTAGAATTATCGAAATCGAATAGCAAGTCTTTAAAATCAAATCATGGAGGGTCTAAATCAGGAAGTGGTTATGAAAATAGTAATTTTGCAAAAATCTGAAATAGCGAGAACGACCAACTTGCTGAAAACTGAAATTCCATGTGTCTTGAAAAGTATATGAATGGCATAAATCCGGAGGGAAAATTACAAGTTGAATCAAAGTACGATTCAGAATAAAATTAATATATGAAGGGACGACGCATTTGCATAAGTACGAAAAACATAGGATGGGAAAATACTATAAGCTAGTATTCAAAAAAAAAATCCCGACAACGTTTTTAAAAAAAAATTTAAATCAATAAAGGAGAATGAAGTATAAATATATTAGGATTTTGAACAAAGTTAAACTTAGTGGAAAAGAAGATTGAAAAATACTTTCAGTAGGTTCAAGATTTGCAATGGAGATGTTGAAAATTGACGACGATCGTCATGAGGCGATCTCGTGAATCGAGGCAAGGAAATTAGTCGGATGATCAGAACATACATACGCCTAGGATATGGATCAGGAAAGTCTACGGAAACTCCTACGGTCGGCCAACTAAAGATTAAAAACTAAGCGCTAAGACTTCTAAAGGTTAGATGGTAAAGTAATGCGTTCAGCTTGGTCCGAAATCGATGAACCCAAGCGAACGACAAAAGGAAATTCTAGAAGTCTAATATGGTCAGAGTTAGGCAATAACCACTAAGGTAACTCCTACGACGATTAAATCAATTGCTGGCAGGGAGTCTAACTAACAAACAGAGGCCTCTAACTAACAAGCAAAGGCGTCTAACTAAGTCTCCTTATCACCTAGTGTCATAAGAAAACGACTAAACTCAGGGCTTATTACTCGGATGTTGTAATTTATTTAATGGACATTCCGTTATTATCGTTGTTCCGTTAATTCGCAATTGCAAGACCAGACTTGCATGGGCCACCAACAAAACCTGTCACGCCCCGCTTCCCAAAAATATGGAGGCGAAGCGTGAGAAGGTCCGCTCAGACTTGAAGCTACAAAGATGTAAGTCTGATAAGCGTCAATCAAATTTAGAACTGCAGGTCCTTGCAATGCGAACGAAACAAAGATAATAATAATTAAATGAGACAAAAGAGATATATCAGAATATCCATAAAATAAGTTTCAACATCACAGAAAAAGCCACCAGGCTAAAGAAAAAGAGACTAAAGGCCCAAACATGGCCAACAAAAGTACAAAGTACAAACGACGGTGCTACGCACCAATAACTAACAAAAGGCCTAAAACAAAATAAAGCTCAACAAAGACTAAAAGAATGGTCACCGGTGTCCACCAAAATCCTCCTGGGCAATCATGGACTCAGGCTCAGCGTCAGCAAAACACCACGTACTCAGCAACGGTCTCTGGCTCAGGGTCTAACATGTGACACCCAAAAGAGCAAGGGGCACATGTCAGCAAGTCTACAAGAGACTTGTGCAAGGAAACTGAAAGTAGGTAAAAGTAAAGCAACCTAGCAGTTCTAGCATGATGCAATGACATGGCAGTTAAAGTAATGAGTGCAACAGGTAAGGTAAAGTAAAGTAAAGTACGAGCATGGCTTTTAAACATGGCATGGATGACAAGTATAGCATGAATCATTCACAAGACAAGTACAAGACAAGAAAAGTAAGCACCTCGTGCACAGGGATTCCGTCTTTTGGCTAGAGGGCGGATCAGGCCACTCCTAAGCTCAAGTAACCGTTTATCCCTACCCCTCCACGTGTGTCGAGCCAGGGCCTTACCCCCGAACGGGAATGCTTGCTTCTGGATCACGAGCCAGGAAGTGTTTTTAACAAGTATGGCATAGGGGTGCACCTAGCCGGTCCAGGGAACCCGGGCATTGGCTTTTGACCAACACATGAGGCCCGTTTCCCCCGGAAGTAGTTTTCAAGGAGTACAAGTATTGTAGCGTGTGCTACGAATGCAACAATCAACTGGGATGACATGTAAGATGCAATGCATGGCAGTTAAAAGTGCGTACAGGTAAGGAAAGTAAACGTGACAGTTTAGTATGCATGAACAACAAGTTTAAAGGGTTGGATCTAGCTTCGTTGTCAAGCTAGATCAATTAGGTGACGGATCTAGTTTCGTTGTCAAACTAGATCAAGTAGGCGTCTAGCCAGCTATCATTTCACTGACTAGTCTCTTTTACGCTGAAAATAAGGAAGTGGCCTAAAAACATGGCCCTACACAAGAGTTGGCAAGTTTCACTTGCCTGCAAGTACGACGTCTGAGCACACCGTCCAATGAGTCCAAAAATCACAATTATCCTACGTGCACAAGTCCACCGGCCTAAAGTCCATATTATTAATCTTGATTAGTGAATTTAAAACATTTAAAATACTTTGAAAATACTGATTTTAGTCTTGATTAGCATGCATTGGGTTGGGGGTCCTAGGGGGGGCAAAGCGTTACCTTAACACAACGCGAAAGCTACACCGGCGTCGGGTAGCGACGCCGGGGGTTGGAATAGAAGAACGCGCTACAAGTCCTGATTCCAATATAGTTTCCTCGCTGGAAAGTTCAGAGCATCAACCGGAGCGACGGTTCCAGATTCCAAAGCTAGCACGTGCGACGACGGGCTACGACGTGCGACGACGTCGTACGCAGCAAATCGTCGAAGAGAACGCACCTAGGTGGGGCCCACAGTAGTCCTAGGGACCTTTGGGGGACCCACAATACCTCTGGAGAACTTGGGGGGCCCACGGTGGCAAGCGGTGCGACGGGTGCGGGGTTGCGACGTTTGGCCATCGGTCGTACTCAGCCAATGCGGGGATTCCATCGGTCTGGCGCATGGGAACGGGCTGTGCAGCGCTTGGGGGGATGCGGTCGTCGGTCATAGCGGTCGCTGCGAGGGAATCCTTCGGTCAGACACAGCGGGCGGGTCGGTCGGGCGCTTGGGCTGCAGCGGAGCGGGGGTTGCGAAGCGGAGCGGTGGAACGGGCCGGTCAGATCGATCGGTTCTCTCGGTCGGAGCGGGGTGCGAGCATTGCAAAGGAGGCGGGCGACTGGGTGCGGAGCGGGCGCTTGTGCGGAGCGGGGTGCGGGCTTGAGCTCTCGGTCTGACCGAGAGCTCCCCTCGGTCGGTGCGGAAGAATGGAGCGGAGCGGTTGTGCAGCGATGCGGGCCAAGCTTGGTGCGGGGGCGGCCAGCGGTCGGAGCGGGGGTTTTGGCCTCGTTTCTTCGGTCGGTGCGGGGCTGCTTCGTCGCAACGTCAAATTTAGGTTTTGGGAGCGGCTAGGGTTAATTTCTTGCGAAAATAGGTCTTCCTAGGGGTTGTTTATATAGTGTAGATGGGTTGACTTGGTCTAGGGCTAAATCTAAATTTGAAATTCAACTTCTGCAACTCACCCAAGGGTTTGACTTGGTCCAAATGAGTTGGAAATTGGCTCAACAATTCTTTAAAACGTTTTAAACTCAAATAAATTTTATTTGGCCGAAAATAATTTAAAAATTAATTATTAAAAATATTATAAAACTTGTTAAAAAATATAAAAGTGGTCAAATGAACTCCAAAAATTATAAAATAAATATCGGGGTGATCGTGATGGTGAATGTGAGCTAACTAAGAAGACAGATATCAAATTCGACGTCGGACGACGAAACTAAAAATAGAAACGTCTCCCGTCAAAAGTGAAAATCGTCACGTCTCATCGAGTAAGTTTAAATTGTGGAAAAACGACTCGAGAAGTGTCGTTCCAAGATACTGCCACTATTTAATACTCTCAGAGACGTTCGCAACGGCATATCACACAAAAGTGTTCACCAACAAACAAAGTCTAAAACAAACACGTGCACGGCCAAAAGCACGTGCACGAAAAACGTACAACGAAAAGTGGTCGTTACACATAGACTTATAGTTAGGTCCTTACATATCTAGATGAGATCTCGATTATGAGTAAGTAAGCGACCGAATCGAAACGTAAGTCTTAAACGGTTCGTGATCGTAGATATGTCGAGAACTGGATATCGACACATCGAATAGATCACTATGTCTTCGTCTTACCTTCGGTAATGATGATCTCATAGTCATTTGACTTGGCGAAGTCGGAGACCAGACACAGGTGCTCATTGGAGAATGAGTTCACTGAACGACCAAGTTAGAGTTATTAAATGGTTAACTTTAATGATCTGTCTTTAATAACTCTAGGGTGATGATAGGTTAGTTGATCCTTAAGACCTGAAGTCATCTTTACAAACCTGTGAGCGGACGGTATAGCTTAGACCCATGATCTAGCTTCGAGGACCAGTCCTGCTGAAAGATCTTAGGTTGGGTTGCACCTGAATCTCCCAAGGTGAGTAAGTGACTAAGATGGGATTCGTCACTTCCATTAAAGGGAAGTTAGTGTTATAGGCTCAGTACGGTCTTTATGTTAATCCTCGGCCGGGGTACGTTGCAAGAAGTACAACGTGTATACAATAAAGACCGTCGTATACTGACCAATGTTGTCTAATAGGGTTGACAGAAAACCATACCCTAGGCCAACAATAACACAGTCTTGACGAAGGGATTTTAGCTAACGGAATTCATCACTGACACAGCCAATGCAAACCCTATGATACTTTTGTCAAAGGGTCGATCACGTTATGATGACTCTGAAACAGGGACGACAGCTACTGCTCATAGTGACCGTCGTCTAGGGGTTTCGAGCCCCAACCTGTAGTAAGGTCAGGCTGTAGGGTCTCACACCGAGTAGTGTTCGTGTCTTAGTAATAGGAATATAGAATAGAGAGAAATGTTATTTGATGATATTCACAAGTTAAGTTGTGAAAGTTAGTCGCCTTAGCAATAGGGACACAACGTTGCATTAGATGCTAACTTTGACTAAACGTGTTGTAAATTAGTTACGACGAATTTAGTAGGAACAAACTTGTTGGAAAGGGTTACCTGGATGACGGGATCGTCCCGGTCTAAACACAGGTTCAAACCGCGTCCAAATCGGAGCTCAAACGAGCCCAGAAACGCAGAAAGAGTTCAAGGGGAAGTGGGTTAGACCCACTGGGCCAAAAGGCCCATGTGCAAAGGCAAACGGGCGACGCCCGCTGGCTGCAACGGGCTCACGCTCGTTGCACAATGGGCGCGGCCCGCTGCAGCAGCGGGCGTGGCCCGCTGTGTGCAGCGGGTGGGCGCCCGCTGCATCAGCGGGCGTGGCCCGCTGCACAGCGGGCCAGCGCCCGCTGCAAGCGGGCGCGGCCTGCTGCAGCAGCGGGCAGGCGGCCCGCCCTTGCTCCCTCGGGCGGGTGCGCACGCTAAGCCTAGCGGGCGCGCCTGCAACTTAAGTCAAAATTAGGGGGTTTTGAAACCCTAATGACGGCTACGAATTTTGAGAAATTGCTAAACTTTGAGCAATTGTTTGAGGGGTCAAACGAAGTCGAAATTCGTCACCGTCAGTTCCTACGCGTTCACCATTCCAAGCTTTTCTGATTAATAGCTTGTTTGGTGTCTGAAGTTTAGTATGCGAGGAGAATTAATTCGTTAAAGTATGACTTTGTGAAAGGCTAACTTTAAAGTTGAAATTAAGCCAAATGGCTTAATTGAATTTTTCCTCTTCATGGGAATTGTCCCACATTGCCCGCAACGAGAAGTTGAGTGCTCACTCCCTATATAAATAGGGGTGCACTCTCCTCGTTGAAACACACACCAGTCAACGATCGAGTAGCTCCAGATTTTTAGAGCAAGCTCGATCGGCGACCAAATCTCTCTCTCTATTTTCCTATTCTCCAGAGTAGTCCTAGCACGACTACGAAGGGGATTTGGATCTGATCCGGACGTCTAAGACACGGGTTTCTTCTCAAGTGAAACTTTCTACCGCGTGTGATCGGCTCGGAGGCGAAAGCAGCTCGGGCGGATCGGTGCGAGGGTGCGAGGCGGCTCAGGGAGATCGGGTCAACACGGCTCGGCTACGAGGAGCTTCTCAAGACGGTGCGGTACATCTTGCCTGCTCCAGGGCCAAGATCCCAGGTATGTGGTTAAGCGTTTTCTAGTATAGTTTTAATTAGTCGCTTTAGTGTAGATCCTTCTTGGGGTGGTCAGACCAACTCCAAGTCGGCATAGATCGGGCTAGGTTCTGGCTCCCCAGAGCCTAGCTAAATAGTTTAGCTAGTGTAGAAATTTTGATTTCTGGTTTTCCGCTGCGCCTTTTGTGCCTTTGTGGTCCGTCCGACTTAGGACGGATACGGATCCGAGCTCTTGGGGTCCGCCAAAACCCCAACAGACCCAACCACCCTGAGCTTTATAATCTCGAGGAGACTTAACAAGCTGATTGACTCACAATATCGAGGAGACTCAACAAGCTGATCGACTCTACAGTTGGTAGATAAACTCATTATCAATCACATCACATGTGACTCCATATTGGTTTTTACCCATAGTCACTTACAATCTCGAGGAGACCCCATGCAGTAGTTTGGGGTAATACCAGACTACATTACATGTATGATGGAGTTAGTTTCTAAAATAGACCATGTCATAGCTTGAGGAGACCTACAACTATGACATGTGTCTTTTAGTCCCCAAATCCAAAAACAAGGAGACCTACGTCTGATCTTAAAGAAGATTTTTAACGTATTTGACTAGATGTAATCGATGGTTTCATATAATCATAATTCACATCCTTGGTCCATCGGAACATGGCCAGGGATTTGGCTAGGCCAAGATCACTATCCCCAGTCGATCTAGGGTGATCCACAACACTAGTCAAAAAATGCTAGACCGGATCATGATTCTTTAAGGAAACTATTTATTCATATGTGTGACATTGACTAGAAATGGCTTCATTAAAACTAGTTAATCATATCAACTGGTTGAATCTTAAAATTAGAAATTATTAGGATTGGTTAATAACTTTTATTCAATTTCTTATCGACAATAATGATTAGTAGGGTGCTATCCTAATCAAGTATTGGGTATTTAAAATCCAAGTTGCAATAATTTAAATAATAGAAATTTTCAAAATTTTTATTAGAACAATTAAAATAATAATTATTGGGGAGGGCTACCCAAATCAAGTATTAGGAATTTAATTTGTTGCAACAATTTTTAAATCATAACGTGTCTATAAAAAATTATCTTATAATTTTCTGAAAGATTTTTAATGGCTATCCTAAAAAGTTTTTCTTGTATTATCACATAATAAGCAAGAATAATTAGACCATTAAAAATATCAACTAAACAATTTAGCATGATAACAGATCAACTAAAATTATCTCATAAAATTAGCATGCAACTTAAAAGATTTATCTCATAAATTTAAATTACATTAATAATTATCATATAATTATCAAGATCAAAAATTTTAAAATTACCACATGATTTTAAAATAAGATCTAATTTTCAAAAAACAATTTTTTCGAAAATAAAACATCACATGGAACGACAATTTAAATAGTTTAATTAAAAACATCCATCTGATGGAGAAACATGCTGCACATATACACTTTATAATTGCAAAACATAGATCATGTATATTGGCTCTGATACCACCGAAGGGGTTTTCTGGGTCCTTGGGGCTATAAAATCGACGTCCGGCCCAAGTCAGACGGACAACGAAAATATAAAAGCAGCGGAAAAACAAACTTAAAACTATTTTAAGTCTAGCCCTAAAGCATAAACCCTAGCCAGAATATCTACTATCCCGGGGTTGGATCTGACCAACCCAGGATATATCTATCTAACAAGTGCAATTATAAACACATGTAAATTAAACTACATACATTTCACTTCGTTTCCGTAGAATACGAAGCGTCGTTTTCAGCAACATTTCTTTGTCTCCGTAGAGATGCCATGTGCCGCTTCTCCCAAGCTAAACCACGTCCCAAGCCGAACCACATCCCTAGGCGAGCAACACCCTTGTCGCTGAGCCAACCACGTGCCAAAGAAAGTTTTACCTTGAGTGGATCCAATCCGAACTCCTTCGTAGCTTTGCTAGAGCCCGATCAGGAGGAAGGAAGGATTAGGTAGAAGATGGAATTATCAATTTAAGCTTAGATCCGAGCTTGCTCACTTTTAATGGAGCTACTCAGATCTGGAGCTTGGTACGAGTTTCAAGGGGGGTAGGCCCCTGTTTATATAGGTAGCTGACCCCTCCCCTTTCTCAATTACCGATGTGGGACTAAAGGTTTGGAGGAGAAAATTAACTTTTAGTTTAATCTCTACGAAGGCCAAATTTCAATGAATTTTCCCTCCCTCGCTATTGAGCCCCAAGAACGATGACATACATCGTTGCGAAGAGAGTTGAATGGTGTACACGTAGGAAAAAACGACACGTCATTCCAAGTTCGTTTGGCCCCTCAAACGAGACTTTAAAGATAGCCCAAAACCATGTTTTTCGCAAAAACGAGTAGCCGCCAAAAAATCTGCACATAGGTTTAGAAACCCTCTGTGGTGGGGCCCACTGCATGCGCATAGAAGCCTGCAGGGCACGTGCTGAGCATGCGCCTGTGGCGCGTACTGAGCGGGCGGGCCCTGCCCACTGCTAGCGGGCCCTACCCGCATTTAATCAGGCAGGCCCAGCCCCCAGAAAAGAGGGGCGGGCTTTGACCCGCCCATGGGTCGTGCCTGCGACTGTGTATAACACGGGAGCGGGTTCCTGGTAACGGGGTCGGGCACGCCCTACCCCCAATGCCCTATAAGGGGGTTTGGCTTTATCTTTCGCGTTTGGAGTTTGTTTTGAATGCTGTTTGAACCTGAGTTAAGACCGGTTCCCGTCATCCAGGTACACATCTCTCGTGTCCATTCTAAATAAAATATGCTCGTATACACTTTACGACGTATTCAAAACCTTTACATCATATGCAATTTCCCACATCCTTAATTTTCTAAAACTTATATCGTAAACTATTTGCGACACATTAAATTTCCCATTTAATATTAAAATCCGTTTGCATCAAATACAATTGAACTGAGGGCATACATCCCTCAACACTATTGTCCATCGTCTCGGATCTATGTTCCATTTGCGGCCTCCACCTCTTTTATTGCCCCGACCTCTAACCACGGTAGGCGCTTCGGACTCTTGGCCCCTCATCTTCTCATCATCCTTTTTCTAAATTCATCGATAGTAAGAGTGTTAGAAACTTCATTGAAGGTGATAGATTCTTTACCATAGGTTAAGATCGAAACGATGTGCTCATAGTTTTTATGCATGGAGTTGAGGAGAATCATCACATTGTCCTCATCTTTCACCTTGATGTCGATGTTCCTCAATTCTGTGAGGAGTTTGTTGTAGTAGTCGAGGTGTTCTTCAACTGAAACTACTTCCTCCATCTTGAGGCCAAAAAGCTTCTTTTTTAGGTACATGTGATTCTGAATGTTCTTCTTCATGTACTTCTTACCAAGCGCATTAGATAACGTTTTCGTGTTCGTCTCCTCCATGAAAGGGTACTTCTTCTCCTTTGTAAAGTAGGGCCGGATCGTGCCACAAGTGGTCAGGTTCATCATCTTCCACTTCGCATCTGACGTCGTAGTCGGCCTCTCATCTATTACTTGATTTTGACCAAGTTGGTTCAAGTTGTCAAGTACTTTGCATCTCCATGCCGAAGTTGATATGCCCATCGAACTTCTCAATTTCGAACTTCGTACTAGATACAATAGTTTGTGTTGTTGAAGATTGTGCCATTGGAGTAGAAGGATTGTCGTCGCCATCTTTGCTCATCTTTTTCGTCTAGATCTTCGTCGCCAAAGCTCTGATACCAATTGTCGTGCGTCGATCGGAAGCAATCAAATCGCCGAAGTATCTAGCACGAAGAACAAATAGAGAGAAAGCATACAAAATATTAGGTTGCCTTAACGACCAATGGAACACTTCTATTGATTTCAATTAGGAGATACAAAAGGCACCCAACTACTCCTAAGAAATCCTCACAATTGGCTCTCTCAACGATGGCTCTCAATGATCCTTTGGAACTTCCAATAGGACCTCATACAAGTTTCCCCAATGCTTCAGTAGAAGCTTAATTGGTTTTCCAAATGTTTCGATGCAAATAACTAAAGCCCTTGCCCTCTTTTTAGGGATGAAATCATGAAGGGGGAGGGGGTTGGTGCACCAACGCCCCTTTTGGACCTTTTTGACAAACCAGCAGCTGGAATTTCCAGCATCCCATGGAACGAGCCAACAACCACATGAATATGTTGGTAATCAGAGATTTACAAACAAAAAATATTAATGTGTTCTTTAGCATGACTTTGATCTTCTCCTGGAAATTCCGTAGAAGAGTCCACCTCCCATGTTCTTAATCTTTTAGTGTATGCATCACTCAAAATAGTACAGAACTGAACAAAAGTGACTATAACCTTTTGCAATGGTCATATGACATAACCAATGCCTCATGTGCTGTTGAACTCGACAGGTTACCCAACACTAGCAAAACCACATGTCGGAAGGTGGAACCAAGTTCAAATTGCGTCTTCTGTCAGTATATGATCAGAGGGTGACATGGTAAAAACCAGCAGAAAGATGGAACAAAAATGGTCCGTTTCCAAAGAAGAGGAAAAATATTTTGTTAAGACAATATGGTCTATGATGAATGCTATAAAGAAGAAAATAATGTGGTCTATGATGAATGCTATAGAAGTATAAAATCAAACTAATGCGTATGCCAATGCCTTTTTAGAAATGATTTCAACTGAACAAGCTGTTGGGCATGAGCGTTGTGGCAATTGGGTTGTTTTGGGGGCCAAGGGCAACTTTGTTATTTGGGGCCCAAGGGTCAATTTTGTAAGTATGTGAAGTTTGGCCCTATAAATAGGAGGGAGTGAGGCTAATCTTGGGTATGAAGAAAATGGAGAAGAAAAGTATAGTTTAAAAATAGGAGGCAGGCGTATATTTCTAGTTTTAGATCTTTGGAGAGTGGTCATCCTCTCGAATTGAGGCACGTATCTTGTATTCCCCCGTTATCTAATCAAATCCTCTTTCTCCCCCACCACCTTTCTCATCAATTGGTATCAGAGCTCAGATCCTCATCAATGGGGCAAGAGGAAATGCTGCCAGTGATGTTGGCGGTGATACAATCCATGAAGGTGGCATCAACGAGGATGTTGGAAATTCTACTTGCAAAGGTTTCGACATCAATGAAGCAACTCTTTTAGGAGTGGAGGGAAGCCATGGAGGAAGAAGAGGTAGATGAAGCGGTGGAGGAGGCAAGAAGAAATGTGGAAGTTCCAGATCTGGAGAAGACGAAGTCATATAGAAAAGATCTGAAGCCCGACGAACCAGATACGTCGGAGAGCTGTGAGACCCACCTCCTGTGGCGGCGGCCTCCCCTGTGGTCGCAGCAACTCCGGTGAGCCCCCAGAGGGCCTTGCCGAAGACCTCTGCAGCCATGAAGACCCCCCAGAAGACCGCCGCAACCACGGCGACCCCCAGAGGGCCTCGCCGGACACGGCGACCCCCCAGAGGGCCGCATCAGCTCCGACGAGTCCCCTGTGGGCCTCTGTGGTGCAGGCGATTGGTGATGTAGATTTCCTTCTAGAAGACACTTCCATGCCTCCAACTATCAGAACGACTTGGTGATGCAGGATTCTAATCAAGTTTAAAGACATTGGCTCAGGTTCAAAATTTTGTCCCATCTATCCCTAAAATTCAGTTTACACAGTATCATAAGCTCCAATTTAAAGTACAGAAACAAGAGAATGTCTTTTTTTACAAACTATTGAAGTCAGCCACAAGAATTCTCCTCTTTCCCTCTGATCTCTTAAGGTCCATAAGTCTCTCCTCCAATATATCAAGCACCATAATATTCTTCACAATTCTGCTGAAGTTTCATCTGTTGGAACTTGTCCAACTAGGTTGGATCTTAATCCAACGTTGCGCTAATATACGATAAATAATTATATAAGTGCTACGCTGTCATATTAAGCCCAATATATTAGTGATCTGGTTTTAAGTAATTAAATGGGCTAAATGAGTTAAATAGGTTGTGGGGCCTTTATGTGTAGAGACTATTGGGCTTAAACTCGTTGATGGGCCGAGTTGGAAACCCTAGGGCTATGGAGGCTAGCATATATATACTTGCGGTCATGGTCCCCGGAATACACGAACGAAGTTGAGCCGTCTTTTCTACGTCCCGTCGCTAGGAGAAAACATGAGAAAGCTAAAGGGATTCTCCAACGGCTGATTTGTGCTATTCTGGAAGATCATCCGCTGCGTCATCCAGATCGTCAACCCCATGGGTTCAGGTACGATTCCTATCAGAGAAGGTATTAATTTAATGTTCTGCATGTTCTTTATCTAGATCTGTGTTGTTTGGCTTGAACACAACTCTATATCTTTAGTTTCTACAAGTGGTATCAGAGCCTGCATGATATGGATCTTAAATTTTTCTTCATGCTCGTAGTAGATCTGATAAAAATTCAATTTTTAATCTGTTTTTTAATTCGGATCTGTGATAAATTGGGTTTTTGATTGATTTTCCCTATTTAAAAAATTTTATTTTTACGAACCCTAGATCAGGGGCGGCCCGCCGGCCGCCGCCCGACACGGTGAAAGAAGGGGGCGGCTCTACCGCCCCCGTCGAAAGATCGACACCGGCGATGCCGGTGTCGATGCAGATCAGAAAGTGGCGGTAAAGCCGCCCTGTAGGTTGAACGGAAGGGGGCCGGCTGCCAGCCGCCCCCTCTGGTGGGATCGGGGACAAAAGGGGGCGACTCACGCCGCCCCCCGGAGGGTTTTTTTTCAGGCCGGGTGCCGGTGCCCTGTCGCACCCTTGTGACACAATACAGGCCCCCCCAACGGGGCCTGCTACATCCGATACAAGAAAGGGGGCGGCGGTTGGCCGTCCCCATTCGGACCCGACAGGCCAAGGAGGGGCCGGCGCTCCGCCGTCCCTCACCTTCGTTGGAACCGCAGGCGCCCTCAGGCGCCTGCGAGGTACAGAAAAGGGGCGGTGTTTGCCGCCCCTGTTGACTGACGGCAGGCGCCCCTGGCGCCTGCGCGATGAAGAAAGGGGCGGTCTTTGCCGTCCCTGTCAGGTGAGGCCGGCGCCGAAGGAAAGGGAAAGGGGGCCGGCGATGGCCGACCCCTGGTTGGGCCAAAATTTCTGCTAGGGTTTCTAACCCTTGCAGACTTTGGGCCAAATTGGGCCCAATCAGATTATTTTTCAAAAAATTTTTAATTTTCAGCATATAAGCTTTTAATTTGGGCCTGTTTTGGCCACTTTACAATTTTGGGCTTAAAATGAATATTTTGGTGCATTTAAACCCTATTTTGGGGATACTCTTATTCTTTTGAAGCCATATTTTGGATATATTAATGCACTAATAATTAGAGGAAATAAAAGGCCATCTTGTGTATATTTCTTCATTCGATTTTATTTGTGCGTTAAATTAAGTTCATTCCGATTTTAATTCTTTTGGCAAAATTCTTTTATATATACATTTCGAAATAATTCTAATTTTTGTAAATTTCCACCAAAGTGGATTCTACTATTAAAATTGTTATTATTTCGGAATGTAAACGAATTAAAATACATACATCGTATGATTAGTTGCCTGAATGAATTTTAATTAGATCATAGGAGTAAATAAAAGTTTATATCGCTATTTCTCCTCGTTAATGAAGTTCGGTATTAATTGTGCTATAATAAATTCAAATTTCCGTATGTATTTTTTGGGGGTGACTTGGTGTAATCATCATCTCGCCAAAGTGGGCTCTGTTGTTTGCATCATTTCATTTCTTAAACACAAAAGAAATTTTGTGTACATATTTTATTCATGAATGCTACATCGGCCCAAAGGCAGATTACCGTTCTATGCTAATTTATCCATACCGGTAGCAATAAATAAGTGATGATTGTTGAGACTTATGCATGCAATTTTAATTCGGCCCAAAGGAAGTTTTAATCTTGGCATGTTAATTATTGTCTTTATTTGATTGATGCTACATGATATCATTTGCTAGTTAATAGATTATCCAAAGATAAATGTTAAGCTAGTTGGGGATATCTTGAGATGGGAACATGCAATTTTGAATTTACAATTTTGCTTCACAATTAAATACTTGTGTTAGCATGTTTGTCTATGTTTATTATCCTATTTTCAGCTGCTACTCCCGCAAATATTACTGCTAGCTTAAACTCAATTCTGGTACTTAATGGCTCAAATTTTAAATCCTGGAAAGAGAACTTACTTATAGTTCTTGGGATACTGGATCTGGACCTTGTGATTAGAACTGACTGTCCCCCACTTACTACGGAAAAGAGTACCTCTGAGGAAAAGAGGGAGTATGAGAAGTGGGAAAGGTCTAATCGCATGTGTGTCATGATCATGAAGAGAGCCATCCCTGAAGCTTTTCGGGGCTCTATGTCTGATTCGATCACAACAGCTAAAGGTTTCCTTACATATATTGAGAAAAGGTTTGTCAGAAATGAAAAGGCAGAAATTGGTACGATTCTGATAAGCCTGATCTCAATGAAGTATAAAGGGAAAGGCAACATAGGGGAATACATTCTGGAACAGTCCCATCTTTCTTCGAGGTTGAAAGCACTTAAGCTTGACCTTTCTGAGGACCTGCTTGTGCATTTGGTTTTAATATCCCTTCCTACACAGTACAATCAGTTTAAGGTGAGCTATAACTGCCAGAAAGAGACTTGGTTTCTGAATGAGCTCATCTCACACTGTATACAGGAAGAGGACAGACTGAAGCAGGATAAGACTGAAAGTGCAAATGTTGCCTTTGCCCCTAAAGACAATAAAAGGAAAAAGGGAAAGGAAGTTGCAGTTACAGCACCACCTAGGAAACAACAAAAGAAGCAAGTTAAGGCTGTCAAGAAAGATAGTTGTTTCTTTTGTGGTGCTGAAGGGCATGTGAAGAAGCAATGCAATAATTACCATGCCTGGCGTGCTAAGAAAGGTACTCTTCTCAATTTGGTTTGTTCAGAAGTTAATTTAACTTCTGTACCTATAGACACTTGGTGGTTAGACTCTGGTGCAACTACTAACATCAGTGTGTCTATGCATGGCTGCCTGAACTGTCGAAAGCCAAATGATGCTGAAAGATTCATCTTTATGGGCGATGGCAAGAAGGTGAGGGTTGCTGCAATTGGGGATTTTAGATTATCGTTAAGAACTGGAAACCATTTAGATTTGTTTGAGACTTTTATTGTACCGTCTTTTAGACGAAACCTTATTTCTATTTTTGCATTGGACAAATCTGGTTATTGTTGTTCTTTTGCGAATGGTAAATTCAGTTTGTCTCTCAATTCCATTTTTATTGGTTCTGGTTATTTGTCTGAGAATGACAATCTGTATATGCTTGATACAGTTGCTATAACTGAAACCTTGCATGTGGGTACACAGGTTTTAAAGCGTAAATTAACTGATGAGAATTCAGGTTCGTTATGGCACAAGAGATTAGGTCACATCTCCAAAAGGAGAATTGGGAGACTTGTGTGAAACGATATTCTCAAACCTTTAGATTTTTCAGATTTTGATATCTGCATTAATTGTATAAAGGGAAAACAAACTAATAAAAGGAGATTTGAAGCCAAAAGGTCAAATGAAGTCTTAAAACTTATACATACGAATATTTGTGGACCATTCCCTTTGGTTGCATGGAATGGTTAGCAATATTTTATAACGTTCATAGACGACTATTCAAGATATGACTACATTTATCTCATACATGAAAAATCTCAGTCCTTGGACACGTTTAAAAATTTTAAGGCCGAACTTGAACTCCAACTAGGCAAGATGATTAAAACTATCAGGTCTGTCCATGGTGGTGAATACTACAGAAGATATGATGGTTCAGGTGAACAACATCCAGGACCATTTGTTAAATTCATAGAGGAATGCGGTATTGTCCCACAGTACACCATGCTGTGTTCGTCCACTATGAATTGTGTAGCTGAAAGACGAAATAGAACGCTTAAGGACATGGTAAGAAGTATGATTAGTCATTCAACTTTACGAGAAAGCCTCTGGGGAGAAGCATTGAAAACTGCAGCTTACATCCTTAATCGGGTCCCAACTAAAGCAACTAATAAAACGCCATATGAACTTTGGACGGGCAAATCACCTAGTCTAAAGCATATGCACATATGGGGATGCCCAGCTGAGGCAAAGCCTTATTGGCCTGCTGAAAAGAAGCTGGACACACGGACAATTAGTTGTTATTTTATTGGGTATGCTGAAAGATCGAGAGGTTATAAATTTTACGATCCCACAAATAAGAATATTTTTGAGACTGGAAATGCCAGATTCCTTGAGGATACCGGGTTTGCCGGTGGAGATTTAGGAAGAGACATTGTTTTTGAAGAGGAATATGTAGATATTCCCACAGATGATCTTGTTATTGATCAGGATTCTATTCCTGTTATAGAACAAGACACAAATATTCAAGACAATATTGTTGCTCCTCCTATTCAGGAAGAACAAACCCTTGCACCTCAAGAAACATTGCCATTAAGGAGATCCATTAGGGAGAGGAGAAGTGCAATATCAAGTGACTACATTGCATATCTCCAAGAATATGAAGTTGATATTGGTGTGATGGAAGATAATCCAATCAACTTCCATCAAGCCAAAAATGGTTCTAACTCTCTAAAATGGATAGATGTCATGAATGAGGAAATAAAGTCGATGAAGGACAATGACATTTGGGATCTTGTCCCATTACCTAAAGACCTGAGACCCATTGGTTGCAAATGGATATTTAAACCCAAGAGGGATTCAAAAGGTAATGTGGAAAGATATAAGGCACGTCTTGTCGCTAAGGGCTTTACTCAAAAGGAAGGCATTGATTATAATGAGAATTTCTCTTCGGTTTCCACAAAAGACTCCTTCAGGATAATAATGGCATTAGTGGCTCATTTCAACCTTGAGTTACATCAGATGGATGTTAAAACAGCGTTCCTTAATGGGGACATTGTTCAGGAAATTTATATGGTGCAACCAGAAAACTATGTGTCGAGAGACCCAAAGAATATGGGTTGCAAACTTAAGAAATCCATCTTTGGACTCAAACAGGCGTCTCGGCAATGGTATTTTAAGTTTCATCAAGTTATCATCTCATTTGGCTTCGAGATGAATTTGTTGATGAATGTATATACCATAAGTTCTGTGGGAGTAAATTTGCGTTTTTTGGTTTTATATGTCGATGACATTTTACTTGCCAGTAACAATGAAGGCTTATTGCATGAAACTAAGAACTTTCTAGCTAAGAACTTTGAGATGAAAGATCTTGGTGATGCATCTTTTGTATTGGAAATTCAAATACATCGAGATCGTTCTCGAGGTATACTTGGATTATCACAAAAGGCGTAAAAAGGTTCTGCAAAGATTTGGCATGGAAAATTGTAAACCAGGTGATATCCCGGTATCTAAGGGAGACAAGTTTGGTCTCAATCAGTGCCCTGAGAGTGAAATTGAGATAGCACAGATGAAGGATATTCCCTATTCTTTAGCAGTAGGGAGTATCATGTATGCTCAAGTATGTACACGTCCAGACTTGGCGTACATTACAGGAATGCTTGGCAGATACTTGAGCAATCCAGGATTGGACCATTGGAAAGCAGCCAAGAGGGTCTTACGGTACTTACAGAGGACAAAAGCACACATGCTTGTATATCAGAGGTCGGAAAAGCTTAAGATCGTTGGATATACCGACTCTGATATTGCTTGATGTAAAGACAGCATGAAATATACTACAGTCTATGTTTATACATTAGCATAAGGCGCTATTTCTTGGAAGAGTGCTAAACAGACTATTATACCCTCTTCCACTATGGCTGCAGAATTCATCGCTTGTCATGAAGCATCCAATCATGGTCTATGGATACGGAATTTTGTCACGGGGCTGCGAATTGTAGATGGCGTTGAAAGGCCACTCAGATTATTTTGTGACAATATGTCTGCAGTAGCATTTGGCACTAACAACAGGAGCTCGACGAAATCAAAGCATATTGATATCAAGTTCTGATTGTTAAAGAGAGAGTTGAAATTAAACAGTTGTCTATAGATGGTACAAACTCAAACATTACGGATCCGCTTACTAAGGGACTGCCACCCAAAACGTTTCATGTGCATGTTGCTCGTATGGGTGTCATGTCATCTGAAGATATTCAGTTTTAGTGGGAGTTTGTAATTTTGTAGTGCTTCTGTTTTTGACAACATTTCAGCCTTCAGTTATGCATATTTGGTTTATGGTTTATTTCTGCAGAAATAAAGTTCAGTTTTTTATTTGGCTTCATATTTCAACTCTATGTTTATAAATGCGCATGAAAATATGTGTTTATGGTTTTGATCTCACTAAGATTAAGGAGGATCAGTTGGAAATAGACATGTTAGATCACATCACATGTAATTTCCATGCTACACATCCACTTCATAATCCTTGTCATTCTTTTGTATTAGCACGATGACCACTGATGGGTCGAGCTGCAATTGCTGCAGCGAAGATCTCTTTGATCCATTGCTAATATAATTGATGGACTAGATTGTTTTGACTCATTAAAGAAATGACAGTAAGTTAAGATCTTATTTGGTTGTATGCACTATGAAATATAGTTATGAAGTTTAGCATATAGCCCAAGTGGGAGATTGTTGGAACTTGTCCAACTAGGTTGGATCTTAATATATAAGTTCTACGCTGTCATATTAAGTCCAATATATTAATGATCTGGTTTTAATTAATTAAATGGGCTAAATGAGTTAAATAGGTCGTGGGGCCTTTATGTGTAGATACTATTGGGCTTCAACTCGTTGATGGGCCGAGTTGGAAACTCTAGGGCTATGGAGGCTAGCCTATATACACTTGCGGTCATGGTCCCTGGAATACACGAACAAAGTTGAGCCGTCTTTTCTATGTCCCGACGCTAGGAGAGAAACCAGGAGAAATCTAAAGGGATACTCCAACGGTTGATTCGTGCTATTCTGGAAGATCATCCGCTGCGTCATCCAGATCGTCAACCCCTTGGATTCAGGTACGATTCCTATTAGAGAAGGTAATGATTTAAGGTTCCGCATGTTCTTTATCTAGATCTGTGTTGTTTGGCTTGAACAAAAATCTAGATCTTTAGTTTCTACATCATCTCGTATATTTATTTTCCATTGTTCGACTTTTAAATCCTTTAGTATCGAGAGCCCCTCTCCACCTGTCTACATTGAACTTATTTCATCAACTAACAAGTGCCAAGGGATTTCGCTCTTTATGTCTAGAAAGTTTGTCGATAACTAATGTAGGAACAAGTGAAGGTAGTGTCGACCCTTGGGTACGTTTATGAATGCTAGGAAATGACAGTATTCCCTCCATCGTACTTAAGAATCACCATTCCATCATATTGCCCTTCCTTGGATCAATACACATGCATGCCATATACTTCTCTTTCACAACCCCACCACAACTTCGACAGGAATCATCATGAGTTTTTCCTAAATCAATGGAAATGATGTCCTTAGCTTAATATGCAAGGATACTTCTATCATGAAACTGTCTTGTTGGACAAGAAAATTCTTGCAGTGTCCACGGTTGTTTTGTGTACTATTCTAGATTTTTGCCGCATGTTAACATGTTGGGTTCCCCAGCACCCCTCCAATCATCTTAGTAGACAAATTGGTTTTGTAGTTGATCTTCTTGGCATACAACCAAATTGATTCCAGAAACATGTTGGTCTTGTTTAGAAACTGAAATCATCAGACAGAAAATAAAAAATACTATTATTTGTTATGAATGTGGGAGGCCTTTGGCCTTCCCTCCTTCATTACCCACTTCATTGGTCCCCATTACTATGAGTAATGTGGACCCTTGGTCTCCTTGAGGCCCTCCATCTCCCCTCTCTACATGAATATATAGAGAACCATGGCCTAGTGCTATGGTTACTCATTCTTTTGCTAAGAAATTTTGCCTCTCTCTCTTGAGTCCTATCACTTTCCAACACGTTATCAGCATGCGTTCTTCCTTGAGCAAGAATCCAAGCCTAAAATCCCCATCAAATTGATCCCTTACGCGCAAGGAATCTTTGGTTGCTGCGGCAATTCGTTGGAGCGTTGCGGCATTCCCGAAGCGTTCGGGAGCTCGGATCTTTATTTCTACGGATATTTTCTACGGTCGTCCCTAGATCATCGATCTAGAGGTATACTTCTTATTCTCGTAGATTACAACGGACTATACATAAATTTTTTTACCATGTTTGCATACAAGTAAAAATTAAAATTATACAAAGAAAAATTTGTTTTTACAAAGTAATTTCTTCATATTGCCATGAAAATTTTTTTTCTCATCGGGAAGAAGAACCGGAACGACCCCCCCTTGGGATGGGGTCTAACGGGCGCCTCCCGCGGCCGCACCCCTCGGGACTTCCCGCACACCGACCCCCCTGCAGGGGGGCTCCTCTCGCGGCCGCACCCCCCCTGCCCGGGGGGGCCTTCCCGCACATGCCCGATCTCCCTGCAGGGGGGCGCCTCGCGGCAGATCCCCCCCTGCAAGGGGGGCGCCTCCTGGCCGAACCCCCCCTGCAGGGGGGCGCCTTGCAGCCGACCCCCCTGCAGGGGGGGCGCCTCTATGCCCGATCCCCCCTACAGGGGGGCGCCTCGCGGCAGATCCCCCCTGCAAGGGGGGTGCCTCCCGACCGACCCCTCTGCTGGGGGGCACCTTACAGCCGATCCCCCCTGCAAGGGGGGGCGCCTCCCGGCCGAACCCCCCCTGCAGGGGGGCGCCTTGCAGCCGATTCCCCCCTGCAGGGGGGGGCGCCTCCACGGCCGATCACCCCCCCACCAATGAGGAAGGGGGGCTCTTTTTCCTTCAATTTTAGGGGTGGGGGGAGGCATCTTGCTCCGGCAATGCTATCCCCCCTCCCTCCACCATTGAGGAGAAGGTGAAGGGTATAACGGCTGATCTCTAACCAGATGGTTAGAGATTACGGTTTTTCACAAAATAAACCCTATGGGCCATTGGGTTATAATTTCAGCGAGTTGGGCTTCAAGCCCATAAATTACAAATTTATTTTTAAAAGCTAAAACTCTAATTTGGCCCGAAGCCAAAATTTAGAGGCAAATGATTATGCGTAACTGCGGAATGGGCCACAAGCCCATATAATTAAAACTATTTTTTGGCCTGAAGCCACAAAATAATTTATAAATTCGGCATTTGAAATATGAGAAATATTTGTATTTTTTTAACGGGATATAAAATTGGTATATTTAAACTCGGAGAAAACTTTGTAAAATCACAATTAATTTATATAGTCCATGTTGAAAAATTTATTTAAACATCGCTCTTGCAAATTATTATCTATGGTTTACTAGGATTCTATTTTTCAAAATATAACTATTTTAAAGATCTTGAGACTGCTCTGCCGTTAGTCAACTAACCTAACGGTGTATGACGTTTCCACGCGGTCTACGAGATAATTATATTTTCTAGTTTCCTTTACCATATGTTATGATTGAGATATATGCGTGGTTGTTTATTTTTAGATAATTGCTATATACACCGATCGTTCGGTGTATATAAGCTGTTTTTGGATATAAAAGTACAAATTAAATCATTTAACTCATCATTACATACCCTATCTCCTCCGTTTTTGCCCTTTTTAGCTTACCATGATTACATACACCCCCTGGGGGAGGGTGTATGTAGTCTTTGCCTATTTTTATGCATGTAGCATATTTAGAATTGCGTGGATGTTTAAATAAGTAAAAATGTGTCTTTCGGGATCGGCCATTGTATACCTATTGCACTTTTATTTTCTTTTGAGAGAATTTGTAAGTGAGGAAATTTGTATAAAAAGCCAAAGCTCGGTGCAACAGCATATGAAGACGAAGGTTCAAAATGCAGATATAGGGACCCACCTTGGGTTTTTGAAGTTGTATTTTTCTTTTCTTTTTTGTACTGTAAACGAACTTTGGCCTGTGTACTTTTTTTGGGTATCTGGCCGATCCCCGCATTTTTACTTGTTTATTTCTTTATGCATGAATTTTGAATTTATTTTAATTCAGGCTTATCTTTAATTGTATAGATAAATGGCTAAATTGGCAAGCGTCGACTTCGAGGTGCTAGATGCAGCTGGCAAGAATTACCTGAGTTGGCGAGTGGATCTAAAGTTCCACTTGCATTCGATGGCCCTCCTTGGGTCCATTTTGGCTCCTTCCACGGCCCCAGCAGCGGCCGAAGCTTTTGCTACATCTAGCAGCAGCTCTCCAACCAATGTATCTGATGTAGATAAGGCGAAAGCCATAATCTACATTAGGAAACATATAGATCAGACTTTAAAGGCCGAATACTTAACGGTTGAGGACCCAAAGGACCTGTAGACAGCGCTGGAAGCACGGTATAAACATCAAATTGATGTTATATTACCCCATGCCAGTTATGAGTGGGAAAACCTCAGACTTCAGGACTATAAGTCTGTCACTGAGTATAATTCTGCACATCATAACATCACCTCACGCTTGAAGTTGTGCGGTGAAGAAGTGACAGAACAGCGCATGTTGGAAGACATTTACCTCGTTTCACGAGAAAGATGCAATCCTCATACAGCAGTATCGTGAACGCAATTTCACGAAATTCTCCGATCTGATCTCATTCCTACTTAGGGAGAGCAGAATCGAGACTTACTGCTTGCAACTCATAACTTACGTCCAGCTGGCACTGCCCCTATCCATGAAGCCCACCACGTTTCTCCCCAGAAGTGGAAAAACAAGAGGAAGGCTAAAACACCAAAGGGAAAGCTGTAATGAAGCAACCAAGAGGTGCAGCTCCCCAGACAAACAAAAACAATAAGGGAAAGCGAAACTTCACTTGGAAGCGAAAGAACACCGAGCAAGTGTCACTTCCTAAGAAGAACTGGGAGGATAAATGCCATAGATGCGGCATGACTGGCCATTGGTCTAGAAACTGCCGCACTCCTCGCCACCTCCAGGATCTATACCAGGCGAGCCAGAAGTCTCTACCTGAAACAAACTTGGCGGCTGTTCAGCCGCCAACAATATTTACTGCAAAAGACTTCGAGAACGACGACCTGCTCGATTGAGCATCATCTTTTATCTATGCATTTAGAATTCGATGTATCTTCATCTTTTATTTGCTTTAGTACGAACTTTTTTTTGAATGTTGTCTACATTTCGCTCAAATAAAATTTCATTTTTGCTTATATAGATGAAGTATGAGTGCCTAGTGGACAGTGCCTAGACGCACACAATCCTTCGCGATCATTGCTATTTTAATAGCGTACACAAATATGACGGTCCTGTTATCACAATTTCAGGACTGTCCCAAATAATCGAAGGATCTGGTGAAGCAATTATATTTGCTCCCAAATAACACAAGACTTCAAATAAATAATGCATTATTCTCTCTTAAATCAAATAGGAATCTCGTAAGTTTCAAGGATTTCTGTTTAAACGGATATCACTTAGAGACCAGAGATGAAAATAAGGTGGAATATCTGATTGTAACTCGTCATAAAGATGACCAGAAGATCATCTGCGATCGATTCAAGGGACTACTGTCGGGTCTCTACCAAACATACATTCAACCAATAGAAGCCAATATGACTGAGCACCAGACATGCCAATCACTGCCAGAGTTCCAACTCTGGCACAATCGACTTGGTCACCCTGGAACAGCAATGATGTGACGCATCATCACTGAATCCCGTGGACACAAATTGAAGAACCTGAAGATTCTTCAAAAGGGTGAATTTCCATGTCTCCCTTGTTTCAAGGGAAAACTTATAACGAGACCATCCCTCCTGATAGTGGGATTAGAGTCTCCTGGTTTCCTTGAGAGAATTCATTGTGACATTTGCAGGCCTATTCACCCCGCAAGTGGCCCATTTCGGTACTTCATGGTACTGATTGATGCATCAACCAAATGGTCTTATGTGTGCCTCTTGTCCACTCGCAACCTAGCTTTTCCAAAGCTATTGGCACAAATAATAAGGCTACGTGCTCATTTCCCCGATAACCATATCAAGAAACTACGTCTTGATAATGCGGGAGAATTTACTTCACAAGTCTTCGATGACTATTACCGGGCAACGGGTATTGAAGTTGAACATCCTGTAGCACATGTTCACACCCAAAACGGATTAGCTGAGTCCCTTATAAAGAGACTCCAATGGATTGCACATCCATTGCTTATGCAATCCCAGTTGCCAGTGGATGCTTATGCGCATGCTATTTTACATGTCGCATCACTTTTTAGGATAAGACCCTCTGGAGGTCATACTTTATCCCCGATGCAACTCGCATATGGCGCACCTCCGGATATCTCTCATTTGAGAGTGTTTGGTTGTGCGGTGTATGTCCCAATAGCACCACCTCAGAGGACCAAAATGGGTCCTCAGCGTCGTCTAGGTATATATATTGGGTTTGATTCGCCATCTATTATCAGATACCTGACGGGTGACGCATTCAAGGCACGTTTTGCTGACTGTGAATTTAATGAGAAAATTTTTCCTAAACTGTGCACACAGTCTAAGAAGCCAGAAGCTCCTGAGACCATTAGTTGGGACCATAAGTCTTTGTCCATATATGATCCGCGTACTAATCTGGGTGAAGATGAGATCCTGAAGATCCTTCACATCCAGAATATAGTACATCTTTTGCCAGATAAGTTCACGGACAACCAGAAGATTGTCTGTTCACACGTCCCTGTTGCCAATCTGCCAGCTAGGATTGACATCCCCATAGATGGATGCAATCCACCGGCAGCAGAATTGACTGTACCTCAAATGAAAAGAGGACGCCCACCAGGTTCAAAAGATAAAGTCCCTTAAAAGAGGAAGACTCCTGGAGATAATAAGATTATCCCTCCACAGGATGCTGAGCTCAGACCAGCTACTTCTCCCCTCCTTATTTCCCCTGCAGAGGAAACAATAGGAGAAACATCATTAAATTTCGTACATACCGGAGAAGTACTGGACAAATATAGCACAGTCGTCGACGATGATTTTGCGTTCGATATTACCGTTCACGTCACTGAATATGACGATGACGCCGAACCACGATCTCTAGAGGAATGTAAACGTAGAGATGATTGGCCAAAGTGGGACGATGCAATAAGGGTAGAGCTGGACTCACTCTTGAAGCGCAAAGTCTTTGGACCAATAGTCCAAACACCAGTAGGTGTAAAGCCTGTGGGATATAAATGGGGTTTCAGAAGAAAAAGAGATGAAAATAATGTGATCGTTCGCTACAAGGCACGCCTTGTAGCCCAGGGTTTTTCCCAAAGATAAGGGATTGATTACGAAGATATGTATTCCCCTGTCATGGATTCGATCACATTCCGATTTATAATAAGCCTAACTTCTCTGGAAAGCCTAGAAATGCAGCTCATGGACGTTGTGACTGCATATCTATATGATGATATAGATAAAAATATCTATATGAGACTTCCTGATGGGTTTAATCTACCCCCAGAGATGAAAGAGATGCCTCAGGACGTATTCTCTGTAAGGCTACATAGATCATTATATGGTCTAAAACAATCGGGCAAGATGTGGTATAACAGACTTAGTGATTTCCTTGCACAACAAGGATTCACGAATAATGAAGTCTGCCCATGTATCTTTATCAAAAGAACGGGAACATGATTCGTCATCATAGCAGTATATGTAGATGACTTAAATCTCATAGGATCTCCTGCAGAGATCAATGAGATATCTGAAAGCCTAAAACATATTTTTGAAATGAAAGACCTATGCAAAACAAAGTATTGTTTTGGCTTACAGATAAAACACCTCAGAGGTGGAATCCTATTACACCAATCTAATTATACAAAGAAACTTCTACGTAAGTTTCAAATGGATAAATGTCATCCTTTAGGTACTCCTATGGTCGTAAGATCACTAGATGTACATAAGGACCCCTTCCGGCCACTGGAAGAGGGAGAGGAGATACTGGGTCCTGAAGTACCCTACCTCAGTGCCATTGGAGCACTTCTATATCTGGCTAACTGTACGCGTCCCGATATAGCATTTACAGTTAATCTCCTAGCCAGACACAGTGCAGCGCCCACAAAGCGCCACTGGAACGGAGTAAAGCATCTTCTGCGATACCTCCAGGGTTCAATTGATCTGGAACTTTACTACCAGAGAGGTGCCTCCCCCAAGTTATTTGGTTATGCTGATGCAGGTTATCTCTTAGATCCGCATACGGTAAAATCCCAGACAGGTTTTGTTTTTACCTACGGAGGTACTGCTATCTCATGGAGATCTGTAAAGCAAACCACAACAGCTACATCTTCCAACCATGCAGAGCTCATCACGATCCATGAAGCAAGCATAGAATGTTTTTGGTTACGCTCCGTCGTCCAACACATTCTCCAATCCACTGGCCTGAAGACCGGTAATTTGGAGCCTACTGCCCTATTTAAGGACAACGCCATGTGCATTGCTCGGCTTCAGAAGGGCTACATCAAAGGCGACAGGACAAAGCACATTTCTCCCAAATTCTTCTGGACGCACGAGCAAAAGAACGACAAGCAGATTGAAGTTCGACAGATCCAGTCCTGCAACAACTTAGCTGATCTTTTTACTAAGTCTTTGCCCAAATGTACTTTTGTAAAGCTTGTAAAGAACATTGGTATGCGACAATTGAAAGATCTGCAAGCCTGAAGCTTGTACGGATCAGGGGGATTAACCTGTGGGTTGCACTCTTTTTCCTTAAGCTGTTGGGTTTTCCCACTGGGTTTTCCACAGCTAAGGTTTTAACGAGGCAAACACACTTACTCTAGATCCAGAAGTATCCACCCCTCTTTGCCTCAGATGCTGAGACCAAAGTGATGAATGGGTAAGGGGGAGTGTTATGAATGAGGGAGGCCACCTTCATTACCCACTTCATTGGTCCCCATTACTATGAGTAATGGGGACCCTTGGTCTCCTTGAGGCCCTCTATCTCCCCTCTCTACATGAATATATAGAGAACCATGGCCTAGTGCTATGGTTACTCATTCTTTTGCTAAGAAAGTGTGCCTCTCTCTGTCTTGAGTCCTATCACTTTCCAACATTATTACCCTTGTTTCTCTTATAGTTTATGATTTCACCGAGAAACAAATACTTGTTATCCTCACCACTAAATAATCTTAAATGAGCAAATCTTAAATGAGTAAATGAGTAAACAAAACATTATAAAGGGGAAATACTCAATGATTAGCTGGTAAACTGAAAGGAGGTTTGGTTATTCTTAAATGAGTAAATGCCCTTGTTAAAATAACCTTCACAAATTCTTCCTACTCGAACCACAATGCAACTGACTTCTCTGTTCCTACTAATCATCATACCAAACATAAAACAATGTTTCAACGTGTAACGACCCGGTTTTCGGGGGGGGGGGGGGGGGGGGGGTTTGGTTTACAATGTTTGTATATATATACACATTGTGTTCTTAGGCGTAAAGCAGAGATCCCTAAATACAAGGAAGCATGAAACAGACTAACGCTACTGTTATAACTAATAGGAGAAAATCGGTGGAGATAAAATGGGGGCTGAGTTGCTTTGGAGAAGCCGAGTCTGTTGAAGCTTGCACATGTTGTTGAGATATTGCTGATGTGCTGGCCTCTGATGAAGATGTGTTAATATGCTCCCGCATGACGGTGCTCCCATTGGAGATACCGATCTTGGAGCGTAAGTTGTGAAAGGTGGCAGACGGTAAGGGCTTGGTGAGGGCATCAGCTAGTTGATCTTTAGATTGTATATGCGATACAGTGAAAGACCCTTGAGCCACATGGTCATGAACGAAATGATAGTCGATGGAGATGTGTTTCATTCTTGAGTGAAAGACAGGATTAACATAGAGATATGTTGCACCAATGTTATCACAAAAAATCTGTGGAGCTGATAAACAAGTAACAAGTAACTCACTGATTAAATTTTTAATCCAGAGCACCTCAGCAGCACAAGACGCAAGAGCACGATATTCAGTTTCTGTCGAGTAACGGGCAATAGACTTTTGTCTCTTTGAACACCAGGAGATTGCATTACCACCAAGGTAAACAATGTATGTTGAAGTGAATGTGCAATCATCACAATAGCCAGCCCAATCTGCATCTGTAAAGGCAGTAACACCGAGATTCTGATGTCTTTTGAGAAAAAGACCATGATGCATGGTAGCTTTTTAAATAGCGTAAAATCCATTTTGCTGCAGACCAGTGAATCTCTGTTGGAGAATGCATGAATTGTGCCATTTTGTTGACTGCGTAAGATATGTCGGGCCGAGTGCGTGAAAAATATTGCAAAGAACCAATTACTTGACGAAACTGGGTTGCATTGGTGGATGAATAACTTTCATGTAGCTGAAGGGGCTGATTGGAAGACATTGATGTAGTGCATTCTTTTGCGCCATTCATTTTTTGTCATTTCCAATAAATCTCTTACATTCTTGTGCAGGGTTAAGAGAAGCCCATATTTGGTTGGCAGAACTTCAATACCAAGGAAATAATGAAGGTCACCAAGGTCCTTAATAGAGAAGCGAGTTGTCAATGCTTGCAAAAAACATGTGATGAACTCGTTGTTATTGCCAGTGACAATTAAATCATCGACATAAACCAAAAAAATAAAGAGTAATAGTATTGTGATGATAAATGAAAAGTGAGGTGTCACTTCGTGAGTTAACAAATCCATAGGAAAGTAAATATCCTTTGAGCTCATTATACGATGCTCTAGGAGACTTTTTAAGACCACAAATTACCTTTCTTAGTTTGCAACCAGAATTCAGATTGTTTTGATCAACAAATCCCGGCGGTTGTTGCATAAAGCCTTCTTCAGATGGTGTTCCATGAAGAAAAGCGTTGTTGACATCCAATTGTCGTAGAGGCAGTCATTTGACAATGCAAGAGAAAGTATGAGCCGAAAGTTGTTGGTTTAACAACAGGGCTAAAAGTGTCATGAAAATCGATACCAGGACGTTGGTGAAATCCCTTGGCAACGAGGACGAGCTTTGTACTAGGAGATGGAACCATCAGGATGTCGTTTAATCTGAAAAACACATTTATAGCCAATTATGAGAATGAGAAGAAAGAACGAGTCCCCATGTTCCGTTTCGAAGAAGTGCTGTAAGCTCATCAGACATGGTTTACCGACATTCAACATGTTTAATGGCTTGGGTAAAACAGGTGGGTTCAACAGAGTTGGGAAGAGGATGATTTGTAGTTGTTTGATAGAGACGTTTGAGTTTGAAAATATTATTTTTAGAGCGATTGGTCATGGAATGAGAAGGAGCTTGCTGAGTTGATTTGCTTGGAATTGTTGACATGGGAAGAGCTGGAAGAGCTGGTGATAAATTGGCAGGAGGAAGATCTGCAGCAAGGGAACTATAGATGGGAGGTGAGGAAGAAGCATTAGTGAAAGGAGAGGAGTTAAGAGTACAACTACCCGACTCTTCAGAAAGAGGCGGTGATGATGCAGTGATTGGTGATGGGAAAATGTGCAAAGGAGCTTCCATGGTGGTCTCTACTGGTGGTTGTTGTACAATAATGGGCTCTAGCGTTGGTGGTACAAGAAGAGAAGTTGAAGGTAAATTCCAAGTATTAAGAGAGATAGACAAAGTTGAAAAATCGACAGAGGGGGATTTTGAAAAGGGAAACTCAGTTTCAACAAACCGAATATGACGAGAGGTGTAAATTTTATTTGATATAATGTCCAAACAAAAATAGGCACTTTGATTGAGAGAATAATCAATAAAAATACATGGAGATGATTTGGGTTCAAGTTGATTAGAATTGTATGGTTTTAACCAATGAAAACATAGACATCCACAAACTTTTAGTTTACTGTAAGTTGGTTTTCGGGTAAATAATTTTTCATAAGGGGAAGCAAAATGTAGTATAGGAGAGTGGGAAACCGGTTAATTAAATAAACCGCAGTTTGAAAAGCATATGACCAATATTTGTGAGGGAGTTTTGCTTGATTAATAGAATCTGTAGGTCATGTTGTTTACCAGTGAAATCAGTATATGCGAAATATAAATTATACCGTAAAGACATACTTGAATGAGTAGCCTCAAAACTCCGTGCACAACTCAAAGTAATGAAAGTTAGTTCTAAAACTCTAAAGATTCCTATTATACCTAAAAAATATTCTACGGAATTAAAAAGTAGATTATATATAACCAAACAACGGTTTATAAAGTAAACAAAAAGATGGCAATAAAAGTACAAGACACATGAAAATGAGCAAAGTAGTCTACAGAACCAGTGTAACATCATTAAAAGACCGGTGTAACAAGCTAGCCACTAGAATGTAATGATCTACAGATAATGCATGTATAGGGGATTGCAATCTAATTCTGTATTGTGAATGTTTAAATATCATGAGAATGTAAGGTTGTACCAATCCTAGACCATGACTCATACTGTGGAGCACGATATGCAACCCGAATACCACCTTGGACCACAGGAAGCTATCCAGGGCTGAGTCCAAAACAGAAATAGAAAGGGACTTTGGATCCCTCTAACGGCCCAAACAGATATATGAAAGGAGACTCGTCTGGTATACAGATTTATGATAGGATCCCCCAGATATAGACCGAAAACATGGCTTCAATCATATACGCACTCTCTCTAATATGAGTTACCCCAAACCACATGAGTCAAGTGTAATAATGTTTTATTATTTAGCGTGGTGTAAAGTGTAGTATGCCAGGGTCTGCAACTACTGTTGTGTGGTTTTCATGGTTTTCATGTCATAAGTTGAAGTATCAAAAAAACTTACTCATCAAAGAATCTTACTCAAAATTGCAGCAACTACATCATTCAACTTCATGTCATGATAGTTACTTAGTATGCATCATGAATTATCAAGGTGAGACACATCCTCTCAAAAGTTCAAGTGTCACATCGTTTATAAATATGCATAATTAGGGGGTACTATCCAAGAATTCACGCATCCATCATTTCAAGAGTCAGGTGTCAGTCCCCAACAAGTACAACACGAAAGAATAATGATCAATTCAGTGTATGGTCAAAGTTCAAGCAAAATCCCAACCTAGACTATGCATATTTAAGATGTTAGACAAACTTATTTTTTATTCATTGCATGCTACAACGCAACTTTCATGAAAATTACAAAGTGGTGACAATTACCTAGAGTAGCACTTGACCTTATCTGTGATCGATTCGAGCTCTCAGGGCAATTTAAGTCCATAAAACAATTTTCAAATTTTAAATAAGAAAAATCCCATTTTGAAGGCTGAAATTAAAAGAATTAAAAATCTAATTGATGATGAAATTTTCATGCAAGAAATTAATGAATCAGAGGAATCCTATAACATAAAAATTTAGTTAAAACAGAATTCAAACTGGAACTCTAAAAGCTGAAGTTATTTGCGTAAAGGAATTTACTCATCACGGATGATTAGATTCGGGTGTTCCTTCATGGCTGGGGGGGATGAACCCGACTCTATTATAGATTCATGGGAGGCAAACTGAGCCACTACAGGGTTTAACATGCAGTTCTGAACTCAACAACAACAAACAATAGAGCCAAAGTCCCCAAAACACCTAAACAGTGAATCGAACAACCCCATAGTAGTGAACATGAGTCTGAAGCCCCAAACAGCAAGAGATCATAGGACTGGGCCCCCCATCAGTAAGGAAACAAGGATCCGAACCCAAAACAGTCAAGTAACAGAAACCTCGACAGCCCTGACAAGTCGAACAGAGAGCCAAACCTCTGCCTACAATCATCAGAGGAAGTCGAGGCCCCCTAGCAAACCAGGAAAGTAACCGAGCCCCACAGCAAGCATCAGAGAGAACCGAAACTCCAAAATAACTCAAACAGTAAGCTGAAACAACACAACAAGCAAAAAAGGAGAGAGCTGAAACCTTAAACATCCCAACACAACAACCGATACCCCGCACAAGCAAGGAAGCCAATCGAAACCCCAAACAACCCAGCAGTAAGCCGAGACCCCACCAGCAAGCAAGGGAGCCAACCCCACGACAACAATTGAGGGAACCAATCCCTTACCCAAATCATCATTTCCGAACCCCATTTTCATGCTCAAAATATTTGTATAAAAATTTCTTAAACAACAATATATTTCATAGCATGAATCCGAACTAAAGAAATGGATTAATTTCTAAAATTAATTCTAAAACATAACCGAAAATAATTCTTGGATCAGAAATAATCTACTGTTCACTGAAGTTGGCCAATCCATGTATCTCTTTGCTCAAGCCTTCCACCAGCCGTGAGTAGTTGCTTGAGAAAGAGGATGATGAAAATTCGAAAGATCGAATGCCGTAAAGCCGAAGAAAACCGAAATCGAACTCAGAAAATTTTTAGGAAAAAAACTGGGTTTCGCAGAAGATCCCATAAAGAAGGAGAAATAGAGATCAGAGAGAGCCGTTTGAGGAAATTATGGGAGGAGATCATGGCGGATCGTGTGCGCAACCGACAAGATCTGTTGGGGGGGGGGGGATGGTGGCGATTTATTTTCGAGGACTAGGGTTTCGTCCCTGTTTTGTTGAAAAGGAGAGGGCGGCTCGTGAGTGGGGTGGACCGTTCCGATGGAGGAAAAGAGGCTTTTGATTAGGGTTATGTGTAAGTGGGCTTGGCCCTTGTAAAAAGAGGAAGAAATAAAGAAGAAATAAGAAAGAAAGAAAGAAAGAAAGAAAGAAAAGGAGATTGAGGGCGGGCCGTGGGTTATGGGCCAAGGAGAAGAGAGAAATAAAAGAAGAAGAAAAAAGAGAAAAAAAGGTAAAGAAAAATCATGAAAAAAATTATAGGAAATTTCCAAAGAAAACTTATATAAAATATGGACCATTACATTCAACATCTTCACCCAGAAAAAGAAAGGGGAAAACAATTACTGTCTTATACGGCCAATGATTTTAGGGTTAACTTTTCCTTAGAAAATTATCTCAATTTATTCCCTTCTTCAATTTAAAATTTGAGGTTCAAATGCCAATGTTCATATTGTGGGGTTCTGAGTTTTCTAGGTTAGACTTTAAGTTTCTTATTACTGGACTAAATCCTTGGAGTATGGATTTCAGAGTAAGATTATAGTTTGATTTTTTGTTACGCTTTTTGAGTTACTTTTAAGGTTAAAAGTAAAAAAAGAGCTGTAAGGTCGGCACTGTCCCGTGCAACTGACAGATCATGACAAAGCCAACCAAAGAAGTGATCGAGTGGGGGATCAGAGGTAGAGCTGCAAGAAACCCAAAAACTCGAGAACAAAAGGATGACGGGAAAAGCGGAAACCGAGCCGGAACATCTATGTGTACACCCCAACTTCGGAACTCCCGGGGAAGCAAATCCGTTCATCATAAAAGAGGACCCAAACACCATACGGATATGAGAGATACTCAGCTTTGATCTTCTCGACCATAGAGTAAGGAACGAGGGAAGCCGTATCTTGAACCGCCAAGGGAACAGAGGACCCCTCATCCCTAGAGGGGCCCATTCGATGGATCAAAGAATCAAAATGGAAACCTTTTCCCTTCACAGAAGCCCCCTCAAGCTCGGGAGGTGGAAGTACTTCCGACATCACACCAAGGTCATCACGTTTGGGCATTCCCTCGATCCTCAATACACTCTTCACCTATCGAAATGGGAACGCTAACAAGAGCAGAAAATTACCTCGCAAAGATGAAGAGGGAGAAGCACCGAAAGCAAACTGGGCAAAGGATTCTCCAAAGACGGGGCACGACGGGCGTGTGATTATGGAACGCGAAGATGACTCTTCCCTAGATCCGTCATCTTATATGAGTGGCGATGTCGAATCCATGCCCTCCAAGAAGGGACACGCGTCAGCATCTGACAAACGCCAACTCTCCAAATTCTGAACTAGTTTTTCTTTTGGCGTCGACCCCATAGGGTACGGGGCCCTGGCGGTCCGCATTTAATACACGTCCTCGACTGCCGCACCATTCAAATCTCCGCGTATCACATCCCCCGACGTGAAACGCCTCGGCGGACCGGCTTGGGCGATGGGGGCCATTGATACAACCTCTTGAATGGGTCAGAGAGAAGCGAATCAACCGCTCGGCCTATAAGCTCTGGACCGAGGGCCTCTAGAGCAGATCGAGGCATCTCGGGCCAGATACGAGAGCCCGATGGACCGTTGGCTCTTGACGATTGGGGAAACACCTCCCTAAACTGAGCCCACATTAATCACCATTCAAGCCACCATCAAAGCGAGCGGACGCGAAAGGAGGGGCCGTGAACGCCATGAACGTGAGGACATATCAAGAGGAGGCGTTGAAATGACGCCCCCTATAAACACCCCAACAGGGGGAAGGCCGAAGGGGCGAATGCTGGATATCTGACACCCAGGTATACCTGCTCCTTACATCTGCTTCCACCGAATATTTCTTCCAACATAGCTCGGCCCGAGAAATCGTGAACGGTCTCTAGTGAGCCGGACTCGATTCCACAGAGCACTCTTTCGTCAAGATCTAACTTAAGCATCGGAGGAGATTTGGTCGGAACCCAGATCCGACCCCCCCCCCTAACGAGCTTCTCGTTTTGCATGTCAGGGGAGACATCATCCAGCCGAAGCTTTGCTTCGGCGTTCCATCGCTTGGTTCGAGCACCCTCGCACCAGAGCCTGCTCGACCGATCGATCCCGGAGGTCATGCTCGTATTCCACGTCAGTGACGACCGTCGGACTACCATACTTCCAATCAGTGGGGAGAAAACACCCCGAAACAGTAGTAGCGGGTGCTGTATGTAGAAATGGTATTATTCATTTTGACTCGAACGATGCCAAAGATAATGCATAGTGTGGATGGATTCTCCTATATGACATATTGGTTTTGGCTGAGTAGTAGGTAATTGGAAGTAGGGTTCTTGGTTCTATTTGATAGACGGTGCATCCAAGATAATAAAAGTGTTAGCGAGTCAAATAAATGTGTGTATTATCAATTCATTTTATGATTGATATCCCCCTCCCGTTTCATGTGGGACAACCAGGATTCGAACCTTGGTGGCTGGGATGTTTGCGCGGGCTTGTCCCCAGCTTTCCAAAGGATCAAACAGTAAAAGTAAAAGAAAGAAAGATAACCACTAGTCATTACCAACAACACATAAATTTGTTTCCGATGTATCTAAAAAAACAATACATAAATCTATTTTGTGCTTGAAGTGCACACGACTTTTTGATAGCTAATTTTCCAGCCATGTGGACTTCATTTTTTCCACCCGTTGTGGTCCAACATCTGCAGTGTGAATAGCTGAACTCTTCCTATCCAATCTTAGCAAGCAATTCAGTGAGGACTTCGTTTTGCACGAGCAGCCGCTAGTGGTTCGGAATCGGTCGGCCCCATCCGATGCGGATAAATCCCCTAAACCGCTTCGCAGCATGGCAAAGGCGACTGAAAAATGACCATCGAATAAAAGACAATTTGACTAATAAAACTTGCTAGTGTTAGAAGAGGATTTACCATGGCAAATAGCCATGGTACTATATTTATAAAACTCTCATGTTGAGTTGGGAGTTCAAGGGCCTCCCCACTAACTTAGTGGGGAGTAATGGAGAGTGATGAAGGGAGGGAGGCCAAAGGCCTCCCTCAACTCACAACACTCCACCTCATCTCTCCATTACCTTGGGTTAAGCATATGAATACTTCAGGATTCAGTATGCCAATGGGGTGGATACTTCTGGATCCAGAGCCACTGTGGTTGCCTCGTTAAAACCTTAGCTGTGGAAAACCCAGTGGGAAAAACCAGCAGCTTAAGGGAAAAGAGTACAACTATCGAGGGACTCCCCCTGATATGTACAAGCTTCAGGCTTGCAGATCTCCTATGTATCTATACAATCATCTCCTATTCGTCTATACATCCATCATGTTCTGAAAGAAAATACAATTATCACTCATCTACACAAGTTTCACTCATCTAGCGGCTATTGGAAGGCAGCGTCGCTCTGGAGTGTAATGCTCTTCGAAGTTGGTAGATGACTCCACTAAAGTATTCTTTGAATCAGTCTTCAGTGTGTCTGCAAGGTACTGCTAGACCTGGCTGAGCGTTTTCAATACTTGCTTCTTGGATGATCAGCTTCTCAGAAGATTTAGACAATGGATGATGATGTGTATATATTTAGGAGGTGGCCGGCCTATTGTGTTTCAGTCATCGCGATGATCTTTAAACCTGCATATGCAATATATATTCCTTGACCCTTGGAAGTTGCGCAAAAGCAGCTTATCCTTGGTCTAGTGTTGCTCTCCAGGACAACACTGTATCTGGTTAACAACTTTATTAGAGACTTTCTATCAAAGATACGTGCAGTTGGCCAGATAATACACTAGAGCTAGGCTCTTCGGGACCTAGGATGTCCTCCCCCTCTTTCAGCTACTGAAAGGTGTCATAAATAAGTATCCATTTTTAATAGGTTGCAAAAGGACATCATTCTTCATAAACTCCAGGTGTATGAAGAATATGAAAGGGTTCCACCACGAAGGTGTTTAATATGTAATCCGAGATATCTTCGGCATGATTAATAATAGTTCATCTTCAGGATGATTAATGTCATCTTCAGGATGATAGTTCATCTCCAGGATGATAGTTCATCTTCAGGATGATTAATGTCATCTTCAGGATGATGGTTCATCTCCAGGATGATGGTTCATCTCCAGGATGATTAATGTCATCTTCAGGATGATAGTTCATCTTCAGGATGATTATTGCCATCTTTATGATGATTAATGTCATCGTCAGGATGATCGTTATACCTAGGTTTTTCATTTCCAAAGTACGCTTTAAAGCTATCTGAAATCTCAATGGTCTCTGCTGGAGATCCTATTAGCTTTAAGTCGACCATATGTAAGGCAAATATAACAAATCCTGTCAACGATCTTTCGAAAAGATACAAGGGCAGAATATTGCTTAAGATCAACTAATGATCTTTGTAGCCTTTATGGAGAAGACGTTTCTACGTTTCTCTTTCATCTCTGGGGGTAGAGTATACCCTTCTGGAAGTTTTATATAGATCTTTATATCTATATTGCCGAATATATATGCAGTCACAACGTCCATGAGCTGCATGTATTGGCTTTTACAGAGAAGTGTAGGCTTAGTAGGAAAATGATCACATTTCCTTCATTTCAATTTCTTTATGAAATTCGAATTATATTCCACAGGTTTTTACACATTCAGGTGTATGGACTACTGGTCTAAAGACTTTGCTTTTCAAGAGTGAGTCCAGCTCTACTCTTATTGCCTCGTCCCACTTTGGCCATTCTATGCGTTTACGCTATAGAAAAGTGGGTAGACGTCATCGTCGTATTCAGCGACGTGAATGACAATAGCGAAAGCAAAACTGTCGTCGAGGACTGTGCTATATCTGTCCAGTACCTCTCCAGTACGTACGTAATATAATGATGTTTCTCCTGTTGTTTCCTCTGCAGGGGAAATTAGGAGGGGAGAGGTTGCTGGTCTGAGCTCAGCATCCTGTGGTTGGATCATTTTTATATATCCAGGAATCTTCCTATTATGAGGAAATTTTTATTTTGAACCTGGCCGGCGTCCTCTTTTCAAATGAGGTACAGCCAATTCTGCTGCTGGTGGATTGCATCCATCTTTGGGAATGTCAATCCTAGCTGGCGTGTTGGCAGCAGGGACGTGTGAACGAACAATCTTCTGGTTGTCCGCAATTTTATCCGTCAATTGATGTACTTTAGTCTGAATGTGAAGGATCTTCTGGATCTCAACGTCACACAGAAAAAGTATGCGGATAATAACGAGATGAGGACTTCTGTGTCCCATGATATGGTCTCAGAAGCTTCAGGCTTCTTTAGACTGCGTGCCTATTACAATGAGACTTTACTCATCAAATTCACATTTATCAAGACTTGGTGGTAAACCATAAGGAAGCCGCATCAGCAATAAGATATGGCCACAAGCGGGCAGTATCGTGATAAGCGATGCGGAGTGCAGCTTGTTGGTCCCTAAATATCAACAGGCAACTGGAATCTAACAAAGGACGTGAAATCCATTGGAGTCTCTTTACCAGAGACTCTGATAACCCATTCTGAGTATGAACATGCTACAGGATGTTCAATTTCAATGCCAGTTGCTTGGCAGAAGTCTTGAATGATATGAGTAGTGAATTCACCCTCATTATTTGCTTTGAGAGAGCTATGTTGCGAGTGAATATGAAGGCACACAGAAGACCATCTAGTAGATGCATATATCAGTACAGTAATGAAGTACCGAAAATGGTCCATGTGCGGGGTGAATAGGCCCGCAAAAGGTCACCATGTATTCTCTCAATGAAGCCAGGAGACTTTAAACCAACTTTCAGGAGTGAAGGTCTCTCTCTCAGTTTTCCCTTATGACAAAGGGGGACAAGGAAACTCAACCTTTTGAAGAATCTTCAGGTTCTCCAATGGATTCATTTGATGATGCGTCCATCATCGCTGATCCAGGATGACCAAGTCCATTTTGCCAGAGTTAAAAACTATGGCAATGAAAGGCACTTCTGGTGCTTAGTTAAGTTGGCTTTCTATATGATGAATATCTGTAATTATAGGGGCCCGACGGGGGTCCAATGAAATCGTAAGTAGATGGTCTTCTGGCCATTTTCTTGACGAGTTACATATTGATATTCAATATATATTATCCACAATTTTCAAGTTATTTTCTTTAAAAGAAATATCCTTGAAAATTAGAGATTTCCTATATGTTTATGAGGAGAATTTGCATCTTATAGTCTCGTTGTATGTGTGAGCAATATCAATGCTACACCAGTGCAACGAGGCACTGTCCACAATATTCCATACTTCATCTATAAGTAAAACGAAATCTTATTTAAGTCAATGAAAAAGACATTCAAAATAAAAGTTCGTGCTTAAGCAAATTAAAGATGAAGCAACATTGAATTTTAAATGCATGGATAAAAGGTGAAGCTTAATCGAGCAGGTCGTCATTCTCGAAGTCTTTTGCAGTGAACATCGTTGGTGGCTGAAAAACCGCCAAGTTTGTTTCATGCAGAGACTTCTGGCTCGCCTGATATAGTTCCTGAAGGTGGCGAGGAGTGCGGCAGATCCTGGACCAATGGCCAGTCATACCGCATCTATGGCATTTATCCTCCCAGTTCTTCTTAGGAAGTGACACTTGGTCAGTGTGCTTTTGCTTCCATGTGAAGTTACTCTTTCATGTATTGTTGTTGGATGGGGGTGCTGCTCCTCGTCCATTCTTCATCACAGCTTTCCCTTTGTTATTATTAGCCTCCTTTTTGTTTTTCCACTTCTGGGGAGAAACGTGTTGGGCTTCAGGAATAGGTGCAGTGCTAGCTGGACGTAAATTATGAGTGGCGAGCAGTAAATCTTGATTCTGCTCTGCCCTAAGGAGGCAAGAGATCAAATCGGAGAATTGCGTGAAGTTGCGTTCACGATACTGCTGCATGAGGATTGCATCTTTCTCGTGAAACAAAGTAAATGTCTTTTCCAACATGCGTTGTTCTGTCACTTCTTCACCGCACAAGTTCAGGTGTGAGGTGATGTTATGAAGTGCAGAATTATACTCAGCGACGGACTTATAGTCCTGAAGTCTGAGGTTTTCCCACTCATAACTGGCACGCAGTAATATAACATCAATTTGATGTTTATACCGTGCCTCCAGCACTGTCCACTGGTCCTTTGGGTCCTCAACCATTAAGTATTCGGCCTTTAAGGTCCGATCTATATGTTTCCTAATGTAGATTATGGCTTTCGCCTTATCTACATCGGATACAATGGTTGAAGTGCCGCTGCTGGATGCAGCAGAAGCATCGACCGCTGCTGGGGCCGAGGAAGGAGCCAAAATGGACCCAAGGAGGGCCATCGAACGCAAGTGGAACTTCAGGTCCACTCGTCAACTCAGGTAATTCTTCCCTGCAGTGTCAAGGACTTCGAAATCGACGCTTGCCAATTTTGCCATTTTATCTACGCAATTTAAAATAAGCATGAATTAATTTAAAATTGAAATTCACGCATAACAAATAAAGTAAGCAAAATGTGGGGATCGGCCAGATACCCAAAAATGTACAAAGTCCAAAGTCCGAATATACAGTCCATAAAGAAAAGAAAAATACAACTTGGAAACCCAGAATGGATCCCTATATTTTCAAATTTACGACGACGTCTTCATTTTGTCGGTACACTGGTCTTTGGCAAAATTACATATAATCCTCACTTACAAATTCTCTCAAAAAGAAAATTAAATTACAAGGAATTTAAAGGGTATCAAATTGGCCGATCCCAAAAATCACATTTTAGCTTACATAAACATCCACGCAGTTTATAAATGCTACAGGCATAAAATAAACAACCACACATGTATATATCACATGCATATAAAATATGGAAAAATAGACTATAAAATATAATAATCTCTCGGACCACGGGGAGACGTCATACACCGTTAGGTTAGTTTACTAACGGCAGAGCGGTCGCAGGATCCTTAAGATAATTATATTTTGAAAAATCCTAATATTCCATAATTTAATAATAATGCCATAGTGTTATTATTTTAGCAATATGAAAGACTGGGCGACAGGCCCATGACAAGGAATTAAAATAAATTAATAGTTTGAATTGGGCTGCAGGCCCATAAATATTAATCATTTTAATATATTATGTATATTTGGGCTGCAGGCCCATTTGCCAAAAATTAACAAATTAATTATAGCAATTTGAATTAACATGGCATCAGGCACAATTTGTCAAATTAAAATATTGTTAATATTTGGGCTTCAGGCCCGGTTTCAAAATTCTAATTGTCACATTAAAAATTGCAACTGGATTTACTGGGCTTCAGGCCCAAAGTTGGTAGTCAAAAATTAATAATTAAGCTAAACTGGGCTGCAGGCCCATAAGACTTAATTTCATTGTTAGAAAAAATGGGCTGCATCGTGATGTAAATACATATATATGAAACACACAAGATTTAAATATGAGAAAGATAAATCATATAACTCTGTCACCCTTTGTTCTAAGCCCATATTGCAACTGCACAATGCAGTGGTGAAAAAGCTCCTAAGTCCATGAAATCCATGATTTTTTCAACCATAAATATTTCAGTGCATGAAGAAATAGGGCCTATCTTCTACATTGTGATTAGCATCAAGCCTCTTTAGTCTACGGGACATTATTGCCTCATTCTAATAAGCTTCTATGACACAATCACAAAGGTGCATTCCCACCCGCAGGTACAATATGCCTCATTCATCATATGCATAACCTCGCTAAAAAGTTGGCCCTAACTCTTACAGAATTAAGTCAACTTGATGCCTAATTATAAACACCGTGGTTACCACTACCATGAAATCACTCTGTAAATGATCTAAATTTCATAAAAACGTTTTTATGATAATGATTAAACTACTCCATCCTAATTGAGTTTGTAGTATATCAGCTCACATACAGAAAATAAATACCAGAGCCCGGGGGGGCCGAAAAGGGTTTATGGGTATATATATGTATATATATTTTTTGTGTGATTTTTGATGATTATCAAAATGTGGTAGATTAATACTAGCCTATAGAATTGGCTACGTAAAATCTTAGCATACTACAGTATGTAGGTATCTACGTGATCGAAAAGAAATTACCTCTAGATCAAAGATCTAGGGAAGATCGGGATAATAATAAAAAAATCCGTAGATAACGCCGCTCCCGATATGCTCCAAAGAAAAATCCACGCAAAGCTTTGCCGCAAAGGATTACCGCAACAACAGATTCCTTCGCGCGTAGGGGTTTGATTTTTGGAAAGAGACGGGAAGAAAAGCTCAAAAAAGAAGAGCGGACGTGCTGATAACGTGTTAGAAGAGGATTTACCATGGCAAATAGCCATGATACTATATTTATAAAACTCTCATGTTGAGTTGGGAGTTCAAGGGCCTCCCCACTAACTTAGTGGGGAGTAATGGAGAGTGATGAAGGGAGAGAGGCCAAAGGCCTCCCTCAACTCACAACAGCTAGAATGCAATTGCATGCGATTAATGCAAAATGCTAAAATCGGCTAATTAACAGTCATACAGCTGCATTTGTTGACGAGCAAATTAAACAAGCATGATACTCTCTCACCTCTTAATCCTATATCTCTCTCCTATAAATAGCAACACTCATCCACCCACTATCATCACATGAGTTCTGCAAGCAAGCTATTGGAAATTTCAAATGGCAACAATCTCATTTCTCGTTGCTCTCTTCCTAGTTGCAGTCGCCGTCTCCGGGGACAGCAACGTCCTACTCACCGGCGGCGTCCTGCCCACTGACGGCCAGCTCAGTTACATGGACACCTCCTTCATCATCCAAGGCGGCTGCAACCTCGTCTTATACAACAACCGCAACGGCTTCCAATCCAACACCCACGGCCACGGCGTCAACTGCACCCTAACACTGAACGACGTCGGCCAGCTCGTCATCAACCGTGCCGACGGGTCCGTGGTCTGGACCTCCAGCTTCCCGCCCAACAAGAAGGGCAAATATGCCGCCGTCCTCAGGCCCGACGGGCAAGTCGCCGTCTACGGACCGTCGCTCTGGTCGACTCCGGCCCAACCGAGCTCAACTGAACAGACACAGCCAACGACGCTCTCATCTCCGATACTGGAAACATCCCCATGGTGAGAAATGTGTTGTTTTCGTCGCAGATTTTGTACAACAACGCGACGCTGGAAACGAGAGACTACACGTTGGTGATGGGAGAGGATTGCAACTTGGTGTTGACGAAGGCGGCGTCGAGAGTGTTGTGGCAGTCGGGGACAGCGGGAAGAGGGAAGAACTGCTTCTTGAGGTTGGATCACAGAGGGGTGCTGAGCGTTAGAAATGACTTGTCTTCGCCTGTTTGGTCCAGCACGCCTGCAGGGAAACAGGGTGAGGATTATGTGTTGATTTTGCAGATTCATGGGCAGGCCGCGGTGTATGGTCCCGTGGTTTGGTCCACTGCGTCTAGTAAATGAGTGGGTTTGTGTTCTGACTGATGCATGACATGCCACGAAAGGCTGCGGGGGGTCACTACTGTTATTGTTTTTAATAATAAATAAATGCAGATCATTGCACGCGTTTTAAAATGCTTTTCGATGTATCATAAAAAAAAAAATAACTAAATAAAAAAAATGTTGGTTGTTGCCAGCTCGTGGCACTGTGTTTCCTTTTTCTGTTTATTCCTTTGGTCCCGCTTGGATTATAAAGTTTAGTTATGGCATTTTACGTAACATGACGTGTATGTAAAACTCTTGCGGGTATTCCATTCCACCAACAGAATCACACAAGTATAAAACTCCATATAACCAATGCTACTCTTAAAACATTAGCTTGTTTAACAAGTCAGCATTACAGTAAAGATGACCGACCTAACCTCCACACAATACCATATACGGGTAGATCATTCTATCTCCACATAGGTACAATATACCTTAAAAACTCTAGCCATCGCAAATATATATCAAGTAATCATACTTGAGTGTTGAGTGGTTTAAGATCAGGAGGAATCATCCTGATCTCCAATTACATGTTGTTCATCTATGCAGACATTCAAGTCAGTAGCCTATAAATTCAATGCATTTCCGCTTTCCTTTGATGATTGAAATTTGATTAGTTGAATCTTCTGAGTTCTTTCTTCGCAATCACTATTATTGTGTTTGTTGCACATACAAAATGTACAACAATAGCAGGTGCCCTTTGTGGATATACTAAAAAGTTTGACACGCGGTTTCACCCGATTCAATTAACCTACCAAGAGCGATGGAAACCCTAATCGTGCTAACTGTCTTTTGAGGCTATCTAATTGGTATTTTCTCAGACTAGTTTGTTGTTGGTTTCGTTTTTGATGATTTGTTGAGATTGATGCTAGTGAGATTGAGGTAGCTTTGCCTCGCTTGGGTTTCTCTATGGAGTATAAATTTGTTTAAAAAATTTTGCATGGCATCCCCACAGTCGGGGAAATTGGTCATTTTCCAAATATTGGGATTGTGGTAAATCAGGGAGGATTTTGTTGGTTGGACTGTTCCCCTCGGGGCGGACGTAGTTTTGTTTATTCATATGGTAGTTGATACAACCTCCTGAATGGGTCAGAGAGAAGCGGATCAACCGCTCGACCCAATGCCGCCATGCGCTCTGGACCGAGGGCCTCTAGAGCAGATCGAGGCATCTCGGGCCAAAGACGAGAGCCCGATGGACCGTCGGCTCTTGGCGATTAAGGAAACCCCTCCCTAAATCGAGCCCACATTAATCACCATTCAAGACACCACCAAAGCGGGCAGATGCGACGGGAGGTGCCATGAACGCCATGAACGTGAGGGCATATCAAGAGGAGGCGTTGAAATGACGCCCCCTATAAACACCCCAACAGGGGGAAGGCCGAAGGGACGAATGCTGGATATCTGACACCCAGGTGTACCTACTCCTTACATCTGCTTCCACGCATATTTCTTCCTCCATAGCTCTGCCCGAGAAATCGTGAACGGACTCTCAGTAAGCCGGACTCGATTCAACAGAGCACTCTTTCGTCAAGATCCGACTTAAACATCGGAGGGGATTTGGTTGGAACCCAGATCTGACCCCCCTGACGAGCTTCTCATTTTTCATGTCAGGAGAGACATCATCTAGCCGAAGCTCTGCTTCGGCGTTCCATCGATTGGTTCCGAGCACCCTCGCACCAGAGCCTGCTCGGCCGATCGATCCCGAAGGTCATCCTCGTCTTCCACGTCAATGACAACCTTCGGACTACCATACTTCCAATCAGTGGTGAGAAAACACCCTGAAACATTGGGCACCATCTTTGGGAAACGAGATCCCCTCGACACCGCTAGATCTGCCCGATCTAGATAGACGAGGAAGCTCGTTAGGGGGGGGGGGGGTCGAACCTTTGTTCCGACCAAGTCCCCTCCGATGCCTAAGTCAAAACGGATCTGAAAGGAGCTTGACGGGATCGGTACGGCTCGCGGGGAGGCCGGTACGCGAGTCCTCGGAACGAGCTATAGAGAGGAAATATAAGGTGGAAGACAAAGTCGTGTAATTAGAATACCTATGTGTTTCGGTATCCAGGAAGTGGTTTGGTACGCCACCCCTTGAGTCCTTTTATAGGAGTCCTCCCACGTTCGCTCTCCCTCAATGTCCCCTTCTTCCACCCCCATGATCCGTCTCCTTGATAGCGTCTTCATGGGTCATGAAGGTGGGCGTAATGTGGCCCATTAATGGTGATTAAGGGGGTGTACGTTTAGGGGAGCGGTTAGCCCGACCTTTCATCCCAGTCCGTCGAATACCCTGCCGGCTCGCCCCTCCTTCACAGAGGCCAGCTGCTCCAGCAACAGGATGCTCCTCACCCCAACCTCAGAGGCCGCTCGCTTATTTTCCCAGGCCAGCAGGGCGCCTGCCGACCCGAAAGTCCGACACGACTGGGGGAAGGGCGCACTCTGCCTCGGCCGGTGATAAGGACGCACTCCGCCACGGTCCCCGCGGGTTGCGCGCCCGTTCTCCCCCTAACTCGCCGGGAACAGCACGCAAGGCGTACGACCAGGCCGCTCGTCCTCAGTCAGGGGCAACCCAGCGACCCATCGCTAGCCCCGCTCCTTGGATGCACTCCGACGACTCTTTGGCACATCTGACACGACAATCAACCTAGTACAAGGATGCTACTGATGCTTCCGCTGCCCGACCATCTGACAAAGCACCCCCTGGCCGCTGCGCCCACTGACACTTGGTGCTTTCGGCCCTGACATCCAGACAAAAGCGCCCCTGACCGTTGCGCTATCTGACAAAAGCATGGCTGACACCCCTGATCCTGACATCCTTGTCTGAAGCTTCCGCTGACAGTTGGACCAGCTCAGCACGTCGAGTCAGTACGCCAGGTCAGCCTCACCTAACCGCATCCATCAGGTATAAATACCCCTTCGCCTCCAATGGGGAAGAGGTTGGCAAATTTACCCTGAATCTCCTTATTCACACACAAGAGCAAAGGTCTTCCATATCTTTGTTCTTCCACAACTGATAGCTCGTCATGTAAGGTCGGCTCACTCTTAGTCCGACCTGCGTGCCTTGACCCCACTTTTAGTCCTATTACTGACTTAGGCATTGGATAGGCTAAGTGTTGGACCCCAACCTGGCCTGTCACGACCCGCTTCCCTAAAATGGAGGCGATGCGTGAAAAGTCCGCTCAGACTTGGAGCTGTGAGGCTCCAGTCTGTAAAGAGTCTGGAATAACCAAGTAACGGTCCTTGCAAATGCGATACAGAACAAAAATAATAATAAAGAAAAGAGACAGATAATATAATTATTTCAATCTCAGAATATCCACAATAAATTCCAACATCACAGAAAAGCCACTAGGCTAAAAGAAGAGTCTAAAAGGCCCAAGCATGGCCAACATAAATAATCAACGTACAGAAAGAAAGGTGTCACGCACCGATAAACTAGCGACAACTAAACAGAAAGCAACAACGAAGGAAATCTCTATGACTGGTCACCGGTGTCCTCGTACTCCACGTCAATGGTGGACCTAGGCTCAAAGTCAGCAAACACCTCATCCTCAGCAACAGACTCTGGCTCAGCAATTAACATGCGACACCCAAAAGAGACGATGGCGCATATCAGCAAGTCTACAAGAGACTTGTGCAAGGAAACTAAAAGAAGGAAACAACCTAGCAGTTCTAAAAGTATGCGATGACATGGCAGTTTAAGACATGAATGCAACAAGTAGTTAAGTGCAGCAAGTATGACATGGCAAGGTAGCAAAGCTAGTAAACATTCACATGGATTTTACAAGTCAAGTAACACGTCAAGTAAATACGTCGTGCACAGAGTTTACGCCTTACAGCTGAAGTGTCTGTACGGGCACACTTCTACGCTGAGTGGTCGCTTAACCCTACCCCAATCCCATTGTTTATGCCTTACAGCTGAAGTTACTGATCTGGCAAACTTCTAAGCTGAGTGGTCGCTTAACCCTACCCCTCCACGTGTAATCGGGCATTGGCTTTTGACCAACACATGTAGCCTGCTTCTGGATCACGAGCCAGGAAGTGTATTTGGCCTAGGGTTGTGCCTGCAACGCAGGTGCCTAGCCTCAACAAGCAAGTACAAGTAGCGTGTGCTACGAATGCAACATTCAAGCATGGATGACATTAAGATGCATGGCATGGCAATGGTACAATTAATGTGCGTACAGATAAGGAATTTAAACGTGACAGGCATGGCAGAGCAAAAGTAAAAAGCGTACAGATATGGAAATTAAACGTGACAAGTAAAAATGCATGAATGACATGGCAGGGTGACAGATCTAGCTTTGTTGTCAAGCTAGATCTTGAAATTACGTCTAGGCGAGTATCATTTCGTCGCCTAGTCTCTTTTACGCTAACAACGGGGAAATTGGCCTAAGAAATGGCCTAAATCACAAATTGGCAAGTTTCACTTGCCTGCAATCAGTCGTTCTGAATACACCGTCCAATCAGTCCTGTTACGAGGTGGAGCTCGCGTACAATGAATTTGTATTATGGGGAACCAAGGGCACGGTGGTTATATGGAAATGAGGGGTTAGGTAGGCTGTATTACAAGTGATTAGTGGGATGAAGAGGTTGGATCCGTTGCCGGTGGAGCTCACGGGATCGTATCTCGTCGGACGCAGCTGAGGAAGGTTGGACAGCGGGAGGCTGACGCTGACTTTGGTCAAGGGGCGAGCTCTCCTGCAGCACGAACAACTCGTCAGAAGGGCGGGGTTGGGGTTTAACCCTTAGCCCCTCCGATGCCTAAGTCAGTAAAAGGGCTTAAATGGGGGGCTAGACACGCCGGCCGGACTAACTGTGTGTCCGCCTCGCGTGACGAGCTATAGGTGGGAGAACAAAGATATGGAGGACCTTTGCTCTCGTGTGTGAATGATAGAAGATGAGAGAGTTTTTCTAACCTCCTCTCCGTAAGAGGAGAGGAGGTATTTATACCTGACGGGTGATGACTAGGCGTGCTGAGCTGGCTCGGGTGTCAGCGGAAGCTTCGGACGAGGACGTCGGGAACAGGAGTCCCTGATCCGCTTCTGTCAGGCGGCGCAACGGCCGATGGGTGCTTTTGTCGGGATGTCAGGGCCGAAAGCACTAACCGTCGGATATGTCAGCCGCCTGGGGGTGATTTGTCAGGTGGTCGGGTGATGTATGTGTCAGCTGTGTCCTTATCCTAGGCTGTTTGTCGTTAGTGACGAACTAAAGGTCGGGCGGTGTCACTCTAGGCGCCACGGTTCGCGGGAATCGGGCGGGCCGTTCCGGTCGGGGGTTCTGCAGCCCGGCCGCGCCCGTCAATAGGCCTGGCCTAGCTTCCCAGGCGTCCCCAAGCGCGCTACCCCGGTGGGTCGGGCGGCTGCGGTCGTTCGCCTCAGCCGGTTCGGGGAGCGCTGCAAGGCGCGCCTATCTCCATGGTGTCCCGGGCTTTCGGGGCAGCGGTCCTTTTGTGAAATGGTGAGCTAATGGGGTATGTTAGCGGATCCGGGCGGGAGTCGGGCTCCTACGATCTTTAGGTCGTAACAATTGCCCCCGGCCTTCGAGTCTGAGGCGGTAGCCCAGCTCGGCTCGGAGGGCGAACCACATCCAACACTCCGGACCATCGATATGGGCCTTAGGAACCACCGGGTAGTGATGGCGGCGGCTTCGAAACTCCCGCCTTAGTGGCCATTATTATGATTTGAAAGGGGGGGCAGGGGAAATCGAAGCGTCTCCGCGATTGATTTTGCGACACGTGGATGAGGTGACCTTTACGCTTGTCGAGGCGTCGGGGGTGTCTCGATGGGCGCCGCGTGGCGAAAGTTTGACGGCCGAGATGGCCCTGGGGCCACCTTCACTGCTAAAAGGGTCTGGGGAGGCGGTCGGCGGGAATTTTTGTCTTTCTCCAATTCTCCTCAGGCGCTCGATTTTTCTGTTTGGAGCTTGCTGGCTAATCTGTCCCTTCCGTCACCGGTCATCTTCTTCCGATCGCCTTCCGGGTTCATAGGTGCAACAGGTAACAACCATTAATCTCCTTCCTTTCCAATCAATGGCTCCTCGATTCGAGATTGGAGGAAGTAGCCGGGTGGGGGAGGAAGAGTTGGCGTGCGAGGGGGCGTCGCAGCCGGGGGTGCGGCGGCCCAGGGAAAGACGGTCATGGCAATCCGTTGTACCGAGAGACATTGAGTCCCCCCCGACGTAGGTTGGGTAGGATCAACATCCGGGAGATTCGCGTGCGGTTTGTGTGACAACCCTATGAGGTGCGGGTTCCCGGGCCGGAGGAAGCGGTGAGTTCACCGGGGGATAATGAGGTCGGGGTCTATGTCCGGTCCTTTGAGTTGGGGCTCCGCTTTCCGATCCACCCGTATTTGTTTCACTTGTTGAATTTCCTGGAGCTGCCGATATTTGCCTTAGCGCCCCGTTCTTGGGGCTTGTTAGTGGGGTTTGTCGTCTTGTGCCTTGCTTGTTCCTTGAGTCCTTCCTTGGCGTTGTTCCAGCATTTCTTCGTGGTTCGGAAGTGGGGGACGTATCATCGCGTTTGCGCCAGGAGAGGGCGAGAACTCATCCTCGAGGTGCCTGACGATGTCGGCGATTGGATGAGGGAGTTCGTCTTCGTGACGGTGCCAAGTGACGTGGCGCTGATGTCGAATTGGGGGGCGCGGAATCCCTTTGTAAATGAATGGGTGGAGCTGACCGAGGAGGATATTGCCAAGGCTCAGATTTTGAGGGAGCTGCCCGAGGCGTGCCGTCGTTGGGCGAGCCTAACGTTGGGCAGTCGGCTCGCCCAGGACTTTTGGACCCTAGGTATCTTTGAAGTTTTGTAAATTCTGGGCTAGGCTCGCCCTAATTGTCTCTTTTTTCTTTTTGCAGGCGAAGACGCGATGAGGGAGCCGGAGGGGGCGTCAGGTTCGACCGGGGCCCCGATCTCGGAGGATTCCGATCCCCGCGGGAAAGGCAAGGGGGTGGATAGCGAGGCCGGACCCCGGGAACGTGGGGGCGGGGCTCCCCGTGGGGAGAGGTCGCACCTGGGACGGGGGGCAACCGGGCAAGGTATCTCTGCCGGTGGGCCCGCCGCAGATCCTCGTGCTGACGCGCCCGTGCGGGGGGCCGGACCCTCCGTACCTCCGCGGGTACCGGCGATGGCCGCGTCTCGCCGAACGCCCGTGACTCAAGGGTGGCCGTACGGGATCCCTTCGTAGGAAATGGGGATGTCGTCGAGTCCCGCTTGCGAGAGCGCCCTTTTTCGTTTTAAGAGGGCCCGAGAAGAGGTTGAGGCATACCCCGATGACCGGCTCCACAAGTTCCCTTTCCGAGTCGGCGGCAACGAGTCGGTATTCGAGGACGCGGGAGTGGCGGCGCGCCTCGCCGAGTATTGCGTGTTACCGCGCGATCGTGAGTCTTTGACTCGTGTGGGGGCGGAACGGTTGGGCGGCTCGGCCATATGGCACGTCGTGTAGGTACGCCGGCTTTCTTTCCCCGCCGGCTTTCTTTCCCCGCCCGCAGACTATTTGTTCGTGTCTCGTTGATTCGAGGTTTATGCAGATGATCGCCAACGTGTTAGCCCTGCGGGGCCGTAAGTCTGCGGCCGTTACCCGGGCGTCACTGGACGTGGCGAAGGCGAACCTTGACGAAGTCAAGGCGAAGCTGAAGGACACGGAGGCGGAGCTGGAGAGGGTTAGGGCGGCCTACGGGGTGGAGAATGGGCGGGCTGCGTACTTCGATTCGTCCAAAGCCCTGGTCGAGAAGCAGCTCCAAGAAGTAACGCGGGAGAGGGATGATATCCGGTCCAAGCGTACCTCGGAAGTTGCTAGCAAGGAATCGGTGATCGGATTACAGAGGCGGCAAATAGAGGATCTGGAGGTCACCCTAAAGACCGAGAAGAGGGAGAGGGGTCTAGCGGTGCGGCGATTGGAGGAGAGACGGGACGCTGAGGGCAAACAGATCGAAGCCGCTATCCGTCGCTATCATGACGAGCATGTTGTGCCGATGCTGCAAGAAGCTAAGGAGGCTGCGATTCGGCAAGTGGTTAAAGATGTGCGAGATCGGTCGGTTGAGGGGCGGCGCCGCTAGAATCGTGGGTTCGGGGAGGGCAGCACAGTCGTGTGAGAGGGTTATAAACAATGTGCTGTTGTAGTGTGTGGAAAGTCCAATGTATGATGTGGTTTCTGGGTAAATACAATGTTATTGTCTTGTGTCGAAATGTATTCCTACTTGGTTTGCTCGTAGAATGTCTGCACTGTGAGGGACGACGTAAATGCCCCCAACTTCGCTCTGCCGAAGTCTTCGGGAGAGGGGAGTTGAGAGAAGTCTTGTTATCCGGTGGTCGTGATGTTCCGATGCCCAGTACGGGGCCCGGAGGTGCCGTGGCAGGTCGGGCTTGCCTGGATCATACAGAAGTTTGTCAAGGGTTGGAACCGAGAATCCGATAGGTTGTGGGGAGGGTTCCTGTTCCGGCCGAACCGAAAGAGATCGGACCATTATTGGTGCGGGGGAGATGATCGTGTTTTGGCCGTACAACCGGAGCTCGGACTCGATTATGGATCGAGTTCCGCCTTCTTGTATGAGCGCCCTGTCGGGGGTCAGACTCCATCTGGGATCTAGGCACGCCAGCGTGTTGTGACCGGACTTGATCATGGGCCGAGCGCCGCCGCCTTGAGGTGGCCGCCCTGACGGGGCCCGGACTCAACCGTGGATCCAACGGCGCATGGAATGATTTCGAAATGGGGTAATCATTTCGCTTGGATTTGGGCGGGAATTTATGGCGGTCGCATGACTTTACGTCAGCCTGGCAATTCGACGGCGGGCGGGAATCGAGGCGGCCCGACCACTGAGGTGTTGACGCGTGGCGGAATTGACGGTTTTGACAGTACGCGAAGCGTCAGAACACGAGGGTGGTGGGTAGGGCCCGGATTGGCGACGCGTGTCTTGGGCTCGACGGTCGCGATGCTTTGTGCAGTCGATTTAAAGAGATCGTGAGGAGGGGGAGGGGAGTAAAGCTGATTGTCGGGCGAAAAAGTTTGTTGACAAGCAGCGAGGGCTCGTAGGAGGTGTCCGTGATCTTGCCAGAGTCGTCCTCGTGGGAGCGATCAACGGGGGAGCGCAATCGCCCGAGTCCTCGGCACCCTTCAGGTAAGACGGTTGTTTTAGGAATGTCTTCTTCAATGTCTCCGTCTCGGAGTCAGGGTTCGGGAGCAGGTGGGGGAGGGAGCTACGCCGCAGAAACAGGAGGGGTGCCCGACGAGATTGCGGGCGTGAGGTCGGAGCTGAAGAAATCCATTGCGGAGATCTTCACGATGTACGTCAGGCCGCCGTATTCGGTGCGTGAACCGGAGCCGCAAGAAATGGTGTGTTTCGCGGGCGACCGGGAGGTGGGAGTGTACGTATCTTCGTTTGAGCAAGGTTTGCGCTTCCCCCCCATCCGTTCTTGCTGGAAGTGTTGAACTTCCTGGAGCTGCCCCTCTATCGCCTGATGCCCAATGCCATCAGTGCCATTGTGGGGTTCATAGTGCTGTGCGTGAGCAACCAGGTTTGCCCGTCTCTGACCTTATTTCGCCATTTCTTCTCGGTCAAGAGGTTGCGGTCATGCTACTATCTCTCCGCGAAGAGGACGCATCCGCTCATTAGGGGTTTGCCTGGGAAAATTAAGTCTTGGCGCCAGCAGTATGTGTTTGTGGAGGTGCCGGAGGATGTGCTGATGAGGTCTGATTGGGCGGAGCTGAATCCCAAGGCAAGAGAGGGGGTGACGTTGGGGGATGAGGAGGAAGTAGTGGCCTGGGTTTTGATGGCCATACCGGCGGAGGGACGGGATTATAGGATGCTCGCTAAGGCTGAGATGATAACGGCGCACACCTGGCCCGAAGGTATGAGAGATTTTGGTGCTCATGCTTCTGATGTGCTTACGCTGAACTTTCTCTCTTTGGCAGGTGGCACCATGAATCTGTCCCTCGAGGAAATGATGAGGCTGGCCTCGGAGCAGGCGGGGAGATCATCGGCAAGAGGCGGTCCCAAGAGGTCGCGTGCGGAAGGAGGGGCGGGGAGCTCGACTGTGCTGCCAGCGCCCGCAAAGAGGAGGAAGAGGCCGACGAAGTCGTCCGAGACTGGCGCGCCGGGGGGAACCGGTCAGACGGAAGGTGGGGCCGGTGAGGGGGTGGCGAATCCCATCATCGACTTGGAGGGTGGGGAAGAAGGGATGACAGAGGGTGGGGCGGGATCGCCACGAACGAGGCCGCCTAGCCCGACGGCACCTGCGGGGGGGAGGGGGAGGCCGCTAGCGGTCAGTCGTATAGGGTCGAGGCGTCGAGTGGCCCGACCGGGTCCGGAGGATGGGACCCTTGGCCCTATGGTTGTCCCGTGTTCGGTCTCGAGCGGGCGCCAACGGACCCTTGCTGCGGGACAGCCTTGGCTAAGTTTAAGGCCAAGAGGACCGATGTAGAGGGCTATCTCGACGGCGCGCTTCATCGGGCGCCGTACAAAGTGGCGAGTGACGAGTCTGTTTTTGAGGATGGAGGTGCGGCGGCAAGGCTGGCGGAGAACATTTTCTTGCCCCGCGATAGGGTAGCGCTGGAAGCGGTGGAGCCTGAGGGTCTGTGCGGGACCGCGGTGATGCATGGCGTCCAGGTATGTTCTGTAAGGCGGACGACGTTTTTCCACGGGTTTTATGGAATGCCCTAAATGGGTTTGCTTGTGTGTGTGTTTCTGTACGCAGATCCTGAACATGATGCTGGGGATGATGCGGCATGTGCCGGCCATACACAAGGCCGAGGGCGCCATGGCTAGAGCGGTCGCCGAGGTCGCTGCCGTTCGTAAGAGCACTGGCGAGGACCTGGAGAAGGAGAGGGAGCGGGGGGACCGATATGAGGCGAAGGTAGAGCGCCTGAAGATGGTCGTGTCTGATCATGAGCAGCGGGCGGTCGAAGTTGGGGGGAGAGTGAAGGAGCTGGAGGAGGCCCTTAGAAGGGAGGAGTCCCGTGCGGAGGACCTGGCGGGGCGTGCCAAGGTCGCCGAGGAGGGGTTAGCCCGTAAGGTAGAGGAATTTCGGACCTACCAGGAGAGAACCGTCGTCCCCGCCCTCGCCAAGTCGATGTCCGAGGGCATGGAGGAGGGCTACGCGGAGGGATGGGAAGACTGCTTGGCTCGGTTGAAGGAGAAGGTGGCGGGCCTGGTCCCGCCGGTGGAGATCGACCTCGACGGGCTCGCTGCGCGTAGCGACGACGAGGCGGGAGAGGGAGATGGAGGGGAGGGTGGCGAGTCGGAGGACGGCGGGGCGGTGGGAGATTCCGTGGAGGGAGAGGGCGCCGAGACTGGCGGAAGCGCCAAGTAGTTTTGTATAGGCTCCTCCCCCTTTTCTCTCTCTCTTTTTTATAAAAACGAAAGAAAGTGACGATTCGTGTCGTTGGTATCTGCATTTCTCTGCCTGCGTGCGTGCATAAATTCTCATTTAGAGTTACGCCTTGGTGCGGCTATTTAGATCCTGGCGTGGGGGGAATCGTGTTGAGTCCCCATATTTCACGCAGTGCGCACGAGAGAATTTACAGCGAGGTTGCCCCTCTTTTTCGTGGGTTGCTCGGGTCTAGGTGTTCCTGAGCTATGACTATTGGTCCAACGGGATTAGTCTTTAGTCTTTTCATCGGCTATTATTGATAGTTTATTAAAACAGGGTCTCCCCGTAGGCGTAACATTGAATCGGCCCGTAGGCGTAATCGTGTGTCGCTCAAGCTAAGGTAGGACGACGGGCGCCTGTAACACAATGGCCTAAGACTTTCTTGCCATGCCCCTGATAAGGGGCGTGGAGTCGATTCAGAGGGTTCCCCCTCGGCGTAGGGGTGGATGGTCGTGTCGGAGCCCGGAGGTGGCTTTGGCCCTCGTTCACAGAATTGGGGGGAGAGGGAGTCCTTGGTGGTTGTTCTATCCCACGGGGCCCCGCTACTCCACTCGACTGGAGTCTCCGTGCGGTAGGAGCGAAGGGACACGGGCCGCCGCCCTCCTGGGTGGTCTCCTGGCCTAAACGGGCCGGGGAAGGTCGATGAGTGGAAGGAGAGATGTTTCCATTTGTACGCGGAGTAGCCCGTTGGAGGACGCCGGCGCTTAGGGACATGTCCCCCTTGGTTGGGGGGCCTTGGGCGGCTGTCGGGGTGCTCGGCGGGGTGATTTGGCAGGTATGCCCCATCCATCGGGTTGTCTGCCAGCCACGCCTGCGTGCGCGGGGCCACCGTGGAGAGGCATGGTATGCCATTGGAGCTCCAGTTCCCATGCCTTAAGTTGTCTAAAGGAAGGAAGGGAGTAGCAGGCTGGGTAACCGTCGTGTAAGGGGAATATCCGGTTGGCGGATCGTTTACTTTGGCGGTTTGGCGATACTCGCCTTTGCCGCATGTTTTGAGGGATAGAGGGATGCAAAACGACCAGTCTATCTCCACATCCTTCCTCTCGCCTTCCTCCCCCCCCTCGAGGAAGCTGAGGAGAGAGGGGGAGATTTATAATGGTGACTTTCTGCCCTCGTTTACTCTTTATTGAGAGTCGGGGTCGTCTTGGAATTTCGTTCTTAGGGGGGTGGTCCTGATGGGTGACGGGTGATGTGACCCCTCAGGCATGCATGACACTTGTCAGCGGCGTTCCTCCCGAGTGTCCTTTTGGGTTGGACAAGTCATTTCGGGCGTTGGCTTTATGGGGGTCTGGCGTTGCTCCTCAGGAATGGCTGTGTACGGGTTACCTTGATTCGCGGACCTTGAGTAGTTTCCCGAGGTTTGAGGGGAGGGGTGACAGGACCTTACGGGGGAGGGAGGGTACTGGTCCGTAGGGTACCCCGCATATGGCGCTCCGGTTTGGGTGGCCAAGCTCAGTGAGCTTGCCCCGAAGGTCTTTCTGGGGGGGGGGGGAGCGAGTACGCAGCTCGGCCCGTACCCCTCTCCGGTTCGGGTGGCGAGGGTTGGTCCTGCCCCGGAGTCTTTGAGAGGGCGGGTATTGGGCCGTCGCCTCCCTGCAGCCTCTATAGTCGGACGGGTATTGGGCCGTCGCCTAACCCGCATATGTCGCTCCGGTTTGGGTGGCCAAGCTCAGTGAACTTGCCCCGGAGGTCTTCCTGGGGGGGGGAGCGAGTGCGCAGCTCGGCCCGTGCCCCTCTCCGGTTTGGGTGGCGAGGATTGGTCCTGCCCCGGAGTCTTTGAGAGGGCGGGTATTGGGCCGTCGCCTCCCCGCAGCCTCTATAGTCGGACGGGTATTGGGCCGTCGCCTACCCCGCATATGGCGCTCCGGTTTGGGTGGCCAAGCTCAGTGAACTTGCCCCGGAGGTCTTCCTGGGGGGGGGGGAGCGAGTGCGCAGCTCGGCCCGCGCCCCTCTCCGGTTTGGGTGGCGAGGATTGGTCCTGCCCCGGAGTCTTTGAGAGGGCGGGTATTGGGCCGTCGCCTCCCCGCAGCCTCTATAGTCGGACGGGTATTGGGCCGTCGCCTACCCCACATATGGCGCTCCGGTTTGGGTGGCCAAGCTCAGTGAACTTGCCCCGGAGGTCTTCCTGGGGGGGAGCGAGTGCGCAGCTCGGCCCGTGCCCCTCTCCGGTTTGGGTGGCGAGGATTGGTCCTGCCCCGGAGTCTTTGAGAGGGCGGGTATTGGGCCGTCGCATCCCCGCAGCCTCTATAGTCGGACGGGTATTGGGCCGTCGCCTACCCCGCATATGGCGCTCCGGTTTGGGTGGCCAAGCTCAGTGAACTTGCCCCGGAGGTCTTCCTGGGGGGGGGGAGCGAGTGCGCAGCTCGGCCCGTGCCCCTCTCCGGTTTGGGTGGCGAGGATTGGTCCTGTCCCGGAGTCTTTGAGAGGGCGGGTATTGGGCCGTCGCCTCCCCGCAGCCTCTATAGTCGGACGGGTATTGGGCCGTCACCTACCCCGCATATGGCGCTCCGGTTTGGGTGGCCAAGCTCAGTGAACTTGCCCAGGAGGTCTTCCTGGGGGGGGGAGCGAGTGCGCAGCTCGGCCCGTGCCCCTCTCCGGTTTGGGTGGCGAGAATTGGTCCTGCCCCGGAGTCTTTGAGAGGGCGGGTATTGGGCCGTCGCCTCCCCGCAGCCTCTATAGTCGGACGGGTATTGGGCCGTCGCCTACCCCGCATATGGCGCTCCGGTTTGGGTGGCCAAGCTCAGTGAACTTGCCCCGGAGGTCTTCCTGGGGGGGGAGCGAGTGCGCAGCTCGGTCCGTGCCCCTCTCCGGTTTGGGTGGCGAGGATTGGTCCTGCCCCGGAGTCTTTGAGAGGGCGGGTATTGGGCCGTCGCCTCCCCGCAGCCTCTATAATCGGACGGGTATTGGGCCGTCGCCTACCCCGCATATGGCGCTCCGGTTTGGGTGGCCAAGCTCAGTGAACTTGCCCCGGAGGTCTTCCTGGGTGGGGGAGCGAGTGCGCAGCTCGGCCCGTGCCCCTCTCCGGTTTGGGTGGCGAGGATTGGTCCTGCCCCGGAGTCTTTGAGAGGGCGGGTATTGGGCCGTCTCCTCCCCGCAGCCTCTATAGTTGGACGGGTATTGGGCCGTCGCCTACCCCGCATATGGCGCTCCGGTTTGGATGGCCAAGCTCAGTGAACTTGCCCCGGAGGTCTTCCTGGGGGGGGGGGAGCGAGTGCGCAGCTCGGCCCGTGCCCCTCTCCGGTTTGGGTGGCGAGGATTGGTCCTGCCCCGGAGTCTTTGAGAGGGCGGGTATTGGGCCGTCGCATCCCCGCAGCCTCTATAGTCGGACGGGTATTGGGCCGTCGCCTACCCCGCATATGGCGCTCCGGTTTGGGTGGCCAAGCTCAGTGAACTTGCCCCGGAGGTCTTCCTGGGGGGGGAGCGAGTGCGCAGCTCGGCCCGTGCCCCTCTCCGGTTTGGGTGGCGAGGATTGGTCCTGCCCCGGAGTCTTTGAGAGGGCGGGTATTGGGCCGTCGCCTCCCCGCAGCCTCTATAGTCGGACGGGTATTGGGCCGTCGCCTACCCCGCATATGGCGCTCCGGTTTGGGTGGCCAAGCTCAGTGAACTTGCCCCGGAGGTCTTCCTGGGGGGGGGGGGGGGGGCGAGTGCGCAGCTCGGCCCGTGCCCCTCTCCGGTTTGGGTGGCGAGGATTGGTCCTGCCCTGGAGTCTTTGAGAGGGCGGGTATTGGGCCGTCGCCTCTCCGCAGCCTCTATAGTCGGACGGGTATTGGGCCGTCGCCTACCCCGCATATAGCGCTCCGGTTTGGGTGGCCAAGCTCAGTGAACTTGCCCCGGAGGTCTTCCTGGGGGGGGGGGGAGCGAGTGCGCAGCTCGGCCCGTGCCCCTCTCCGGTTTGGGTGGCGAGGATTGGTCCTGCCCCGGAGTCTTTGAGAGGGCGGGTATTGGGCCGTCGCATCCCCGCAGCCTCTATAGTCGGACGGGTATTGGGCCGTCGCCTACCCCGCATATGGCGCTCCGGTTTGGGTGGCCAAGCTCAGTGAACTTGCCCCGGAGGTCTTCCTGGGGGGGAGCGAGTGCGCAGCTCGGCCCGTGCCCCTCTCCGGTTTGGGTGGCGAGGATTGGTCCTGCCCTGGAGTCTTTGAGAGGGCGGGTATTGGGCCGTCGCCTCCCCGCAGCCTCTATAGTCGGACGGGTATTGGGCCGTCACCTACCCCGCATATGGCGCTCCGGTTTGGGTGGCCAAGCTCAGTGAACTTGCCCCGGAGGTCTTCCTGGGGGGTAGCGAGTGCGCAGCTCGGCTCGTGCCCCTCTCCGGTTTGGGTGGCGAGGACTGCTCCTGCCCCGGAGTCTTTGACAGGGTTGAACTGAAATTGTCATGTAGCAAAGGCGAAATTCGAATATAAAAAGAAAGGAACAAGGTACTTCGTTCAGGACTTACAGTTCCGGGCTATGTCACGACCTGCGCACCGCGCCCCTTGGAGTGATTAGCCCGTCCTTCTCATGGGGGGGGGGGGGGGGGTGGTGGCGGCGGCGGGCGTGTGGTCGATCCTGTTTCCCTCGGCGGTGGCATCGGCTGGAGCTAACTCTGGCTGGTGGGGGTCATAACTCCGCCTCAGGGAGTCGATCTTCAGGTTCACCTCTGGTCCTTTGTGCTTGGTCGACCCTACGTAGCAGCTCCTAGACAGCTTCTGGCTTCCCCGTACGACCCCCACCCCTCGGGGGGTCTGGAACTTGACCATCTGATGGAGGAGGTTGGGGAGCGCTCCAATGGCCGATATGTAAGGTCGTCCTATGATCCCATTGTACGCCGACATAATGTCGACCACAACGAACAGCGTCATTCGAGTGACGACCTGCGGCTCTTCTCCGAGGGTTATCGGTAAGGTGATCACTCCCATGATGGGGGTCGAGTGACCGGTGAAACCGACGAGGGGTCCAGTGCAGGGTCTCAGGTCCGTCGGCCTTAACCCCATCTTCCCGATTGTGGACATGAACAGGATGTCGTAAGAACTCCCGGTGTCGATCAGGAGGCGGCTGACGATGGCCGTCCCAATCTGCGCCTCGATGACGATGGCGTCGTCGTGGGGCTGCTCGACCCCCTCTAGGTCCTCGTCGCTGAAGGTAATGGGAGGGTAGGCCATCCTTCTCCCTCTCTGGTCCCCTCCAAGACCCGCCGTCATTACTTGTCTCGCATACGCCTTTTTGCCTGACGACGATGCCCCTCCTGAAGATGGCCCGCCGCATATCGTGTTTATGCGCATGACGGGTTTCGAGGGGTGAAGTTCTTCCCGCTCGTCGCCTGCCGGAGGGTCCGCCCTCCGTGCTCTTCGGTGGTTCCCGTCTTCCCGGTCCGGTCTCCGGCCTCCGATGAAGTCCCCCAGGTGGCCCGCCTGGATCAGCCGCTCGATTTCCCTTTTAAGGGTGAAGCAGTTGTCGGTGTCGTGGCCGTGGTCCCGGTGGTATCGGCAGTATTTCTTAAAATCTCTCCGGGCGGGGTCCGACTTCATTTCTCGGGCGGCTCCGGCAGCAGTCCGGCCCGTGTAGCCGCAGCCATCACCTCAATCAAGGAGGCATTGAGTTGCGTGTAATGTGCCCGTAGGGGGCCTTCTTGTCTCGGGACGACTCGAGGGAGCCCTTGGGCCGGAGCGAAATCGCGCGCCGGGCCAGGGCGATCTTGCGGGCGAGGCCCGAGCGGTTCCCTCCTTGGTCAGGCCAGTTGGTCGCGACCACGGTGTCCCTCTTCCTGCCTCGGCCGTGGGTGTGACCGGGGTTCGCCTTGGGGGGGTTTCGCCGGGGGGAACAAGGCCTTGGTGCCGAGAGTCTCCTCGGCCAACGCGTGTCTCTCCGCCATAGCAACCAATGCCTCATAATCGGTTGGCGGATCCCGGAGCAGGGATTTATGGAGGCTCCGAGTCCGCAGCCTCGATTTGAAGGCCAGCATAAGCACCTCATCGCCACACGTCACCACCGCCCGTCTCTCCTCCTGAAAACGGCGGAGGTATCTACCCGTTGTCTCTCCTTCTCCTTGGACTATCGTGCTGAGATAGTCTAAGGGCTTCTTTTTCGTCTGCCCGGCCCGGAACTCTTGGCAGAACTTATGGGATAGTTCGCCAAAGCTCCATACGGACCTCGCGGGCAAGCCAAAGTACCAGTCCAACGCGGTGTCCCTCAGGCTCTGGGAGAAATGTCGGCATAGGAACGCCTCATCCACGTCCTGGGCCTCCATCGCCCCCCGGTATTGTTGCACGTGCGTGAGGGGGTCGCCCCTCCCGTTGTATGTGGCCAAATGGGGGGGGGGGTTTGAACCTTATGGGCCTTGGGGCGGACGTGATCCACCGTGCAAGTGGCGTGGCCTCCTCCGGGTAGGTTGGGCGGCTCGGCGCGTCCCCTCTCCGCCATTCGGGGGTCTGGCTTCGGTCGCGTCTCGGCCGTCGACGGTCCTCCGTCCCTGGGGAGTAGCCCGACGGTCGCCCGACGGGGCTCCTTCCCCGGGTCGAGGACTCGACGGGTTGCGGGCTACGGTTATCCCAGCGCCAGCTTCTCCCGGCCAGCTCTCTCCGGGCCTCCATCTGTTCTTGATTCTCCCGAAGGAGTCTCTCGCGCTCGGCGGTGAGGAAGCGTAGTTGTCTACAAACGGCTTCCTCGTGCAGGGTATCGGAGGGGTGGTGCTGGTGATGCGGGCTGCCTTCTCCAGGCGGGGACCCGTTCAGCAACGGGTCCCGCCCGTTCCCGGGCCGCCGGCCTGTCGCCGTCTTTTCTAGGACTTCTTGGTTGCTCCTGTTTTCCCTCCTTAGCCTCTCGCGTTCCGCGACAATGAAGCGGAGTTGGCGGCGGGCGGCCTCTTCTTCCTGGTAGGCCTTTCGGGCGGTCTCGGCTGCCTCGTCCAAGCGCCTTTGCACCGCGGCCGCCTCCCCTAGGAGCTTCCACCGCCGCGCAACTTCCACCTCCTCTTCCAGGAGTCTTTGCTGGGCCGCAATCTCCTCCGCGAGCCCCCTCTTTTCTCCTTCTTCCTCGAACTGAAGGCGGAGGTTCCGCCTCACATTCTGGGGCTTCGAGGGGCCGGGCGGCGGCCCTGTTCCGGTTGTCTGATAGCCTCCCCCGGCCTGAGTGACAGCCTCGAAGCTTTTCAAGACGACGTAGGATGAAGTAGGTTCAGTTTCGGTGCCCACGCCCGGGAGGGCGTCGGACGCCGGAGTAATTTGCAAAGAGAGCGGTTCCTGTCCCACGGGATCTTTGCCATGGTCAGGGTTCCGCGGAATCAGCATGGAGTCTAACATGGGTGTGACCCTTCGTTCCCACAGACGGCGCCAATTGTTACGAGGTGGAACTCGCGTACAATGAATTTGTATTATGGGGAACCAAGGGCACGGTGGTTATATGGAAATGAGGGGTTAGGTAGGCTGTATTACAAGTGATTAGTGGGATGAAGAGGTTGGATCCGTTGCCGGTGGAGCTCACGGGATCGTATCTCGTCGGACGCAGCTGAGGAAGGTTGGACGGCGGGAGGCTGACGCTGACTTTGGTCAAGGGGCGAGCTCTCCTGCAGCACGAACAACTCGTCAGAAGGGCGGGGTTGGGGTTCAACCCTTAGCCCCTCCGATGCCTAAGTCAGTAAAAGGGCTTAAATGGGGGGCTAGACACGCCGACCGGACTAACTGTGTGTCCGCCTCGCGTGACGAGCTATAGGTGGGAGAACAAAGATATGGAGGACCTTTGCTCTCGTTTGTGAATGATAGAAGATGAGAGAGTTTTTCTAACCTCCTCTCCGTAAGAGGAGAGGAGGTATTTATACCTGACGGGTGATGACTAGGCGTGCTGAGCTGGCTCGGGTGTCAGCGGAAGCTTCGGACGAGGACGTCGGGAACAGGAGTCCCTGATCCGCTTCTGTCAGGCGGCGCAACGGCCGATGGGTGCTTCTGTCGGGATGTTAGGGCCGAAAGCACTAACCGTCGAATAGGTCAGCCGCCTGGGGGTGCTTTGTCAGGTGGTCGGGTGATGTATGTGTCAGCTGTGTCCTTATCCTAGGCTGTTTGTCGTTAGTGACGAACTAAAGGTCGGGCGGTGTCACTCTAGGCGCCACGGTTCGCGGGAATCGGGCGGGCCGTTCCGGTCGGGGGTTCTGCAGCCCGGCCGCGCCCGTCAATAGGCCTGGCCTAGCTTCCCAGGCGTCCCCAAGCGCGCTACCCCGGTGGGTCGGGCGGCTGCGGTCGTTCGCCTCGGCCGGTTCGGGGAGCGCTGCAAGGCGCGCCTATCTCCATGGTGTCCCGGGCTTTCGGGGCGGCGGTCCTTTTGTGAAATGGTGAGCTAATGGGGTATGTTAGCGGTTCCGGGCGGGAGTCGGGCTCCTACGATCTTTAGGTCGTAACAAGTCCAATCTACCTTTGTGCTCGGATCACCAGCCTACAGTCCCAATTAAATTATCTTTATTAGTGATTTACCAGACAATTAAAAAAACCGATTTTTATCTTGATTAGCATGCATGGGTTGGGGGTCCTAAGTGTTCAGAAAGTTACCCTTACACGACGCGAGAGCTACACTGGCGTCGGGTAGCGACGCCAGGGGTTGGAATAATAGAACGTGCTCCTAGTCCAGATTCCAGAATAGATTCCTATGATCGCCAATCCTTAGACAGCGACCAGATCAGCGAGCAAGATTGCAAACAACGAGCAAGTGATCGGTAGACGTTTGTACGGCTTCCGGGAAGCCGTAACAACGAACCGAGACGAACGGTGCGACGTACACGACGTCTACGACGTTGAGCATCATAGGGGATGATCGGACATCGGAAAACACACATAGGAGAGGTAGAGGGCTGTCGGAAGATCCCAACAGCGAGAGGGGATGGCGAAGAGGCGATACGACGAGTCGAAAGGTCGTAAAAACACGTAACAGCGGAAACACTTGCTGTTTCAGAGCAAGGCGTCCTGAGGGGGAACCCAGACAGCAGCGAGGGTCGAGGGGGTCGACGGACACCGGAGGGGGCTGCAGCGGTGGCGGTGGCCGCCGCCGCTGCTGCTGCGAACTGCTGCGGCTTGCTGCGACTGATGTGGCTTGCAGCGGCTGCTGCAGGCTTTTCCGACGGTAGGCGGGGACCCACGGTGGCGTCGGGGTTAGAGGGGAGTCGGAGGGGGCGACTGCGTCGCTGCGGCGGCAGCGGCGGCGGTTTGCTGCTGCGAAATGTTGCTGCTTGCAGCGGATATTGCGACGGTTGTGAGGCAGATCACGACGGTCTCCGACGATGATACGTTGGCCATGACATGCAGGGGAAAGAGGAAGGTCGGGGGAAGGGAGATCAGACTTGGTCGGCTGCAGTTGTGGGCTGAGAGCGCAAGAAGTCGGGCTCTCGGGGGGTTTTGTTAGTGACAACGTGAAAAAAAACGTATGGGCGACGGCTTCTTGGCTGTGCTATGAAAAATAAATCGTAGGTGTTGTTTAATATAGGGTGTGGGCTGAAACACGTGGGTAGAGGGGGCTAGAGATAGGGTAGAGTTTGTTAGGGTAGTTTTGATTACAAAATTTGTTATAAAAATTATTATTATAAAAAAAACTATCCAACAGCCTCTCACTCTCTCTCCTGCGTGGGTTTGAGTGCGGCCAAAGGGGGTTTAACAAAGACTAAGTCAAATATCTGATATAAATTATTATTATCAATTATTAGGGAGATAATACAATGAAACTTAGGGCTAAAAATGTAATAGGTTGGGCCTAAAGTGCAAGTAGGTCAGACGAAGCCCAAAAATTATGAAATAAATACCAGGGTGACCGCACGGACGAAAGAAACGCAACTAAGAAGACAGATCACAATTACGACGACGAGTAACGAAACTAAAAATAAAAAGGTCTCACAACAAGGGTGAAAATCGCGACGTCTCTTCAAATAAAGTCAAATCGTGGGAGAACGACCCGTGAAATGACGTTCCAAATTAATTCCACAATTTAATACTCTCATAGAGGGTCACAACGACATATCACACCATAGGGTTCGGATTCAGAAAAAGTCTAAAATAAATACGTGCACGAACAAGACTACGTGCACGACAAAGCGTACAATCAAAAACAGACCGTTACATCCTCCCCACCTTATGAATGATTCCGAGGACCTTATGAATGATTCCGTCCTCGGAATCAACATCAACCACTGCTCGAAAACAAGTGCGGAAAACGCTCTCTCATATCATCCTCACGCTCCCAGGTGGACACCCCAGGGGAACCATGACACCACTGCACTCGAACCAAGTCGACGGTCTTATTCCTCAGATGCTTCTGTCGTCGATCCAGAATCTCTACTGGTTGTTGATCATAAGACAGATCCAGACGAACCGTTATCTCTAAGAAATCCATAGCATGAGACGGATCACTGATGTATCGACGTAACTGAGATACGTGAAACACGTCGTGAACACCCTCCAGTGACGGCGGCAACGCCAAGAGATAAGCCACCGCTCCAACTCTCTCCAGGACATCAAACGGCCCAATGTACCTCGGACTCAGCTTGCCTCTCTTTCCAAATCGGATAACTACGCGGTTCGGAGAAATCTTCAAAAAGACGTGATCTCCAGGCTGAAACTCCAAAGGGCTCCGTTTAGCATCTGTCCAATGCTTGAAACGGTCCTGCACAATCCTCAGCTTCTTCCAGATGTTCCTCACAACATCCACAGCCTCCACGATCATCTCTGGCCCTAACAGCTCCCGGTCTCCGATGTCATCCCAGCTCAGTGGCGATCGACATTTCTTCCCGTATAGCGCAGCGAATGGCGACATGCCAATACTCGCCTGGTAGCTGTTATTGTAGGCAAACTCCACATGAAGGAGATGATCCTCCCAAGATCCCTTGAAGTCCAACATGCACGCCCTCAGTATGTCCTCCAAAATCTGAATCGTCCTCTCGGACTGGTCATCCGTCTGTGGGTGGTACGCCGTACTGAAACTCAGACTCGTACCCAGACTCTTCTGCAGACTCTGCCAAAACTGAGATGTGAATCTCGTGTCTCTGTCCGACACTATACTCACGGGGACTTCGTGAAGTCGCATGATCTCCTGCACAATTCGCGTTACATCACAATCTAAACTAGAGAAAAGGAAATGAAAACAGAGAGTAAAAGAATTTACCTCCATATATCTCCTCGCTAGCGTCTCAGTGGACTGTCCTACTCGGAAGGGAATAAAGTGCGCGGATTTGGTTAATCAGTCTAGGATCACCCAAATCGCGTCATTCTGCTTCGGACTCCGAGGTAGTCCAGTCACGAAATCTATAGTGATGTGTTGCCACTTCTACTCCGGAATCGGAAGCAGTTGTAGCAACCTTGCCGTACGCTGGTGCTCCGCCTTTACCTGTTGGCATACCAAACACTTGGCTACGCTTCGAGCCATACTCCGCTTCATACCTGTTCACGCCCCGGGATACACACGCACTCGGGACAAGCGACTCGTAGTCTTAACGCAAGTGCACGGTGTAGCGGCGAGCGGGTATTGAACTCAGGGAGGACTAATGACCGTGTCTCCTTCCAATCACATAGCTATCAAAATGGTCGAGAATAATTTGGGGTGAAATAGTCACAATCTTTCAAATGTCGATGAAAATATCAATAAAATAAAACGCCTAGGGATAGGGAATCCTCGCTACAGACCGTATCTCATCGTTGTGATTCGTAGGTTTCATCATTGCTAGACTTGAATCTTAGGTGAACTAGTCGCAACTAAATGTAGAACCAAGCTCACGCTCTCGCGCTATTGCCAGTCTATAGTAAACCTAGGGTAGGGCCCAATCTCTTGCAAACCCTAACCTAAGCCGCTAGCGTGAAGAACGACATCATCGTTCAATCGTATCTCGAGCCCACTCTCGTGCAAACTCGAGCTATGACCTAGGTTGAGATAGTTCCTACCCGTCCAATCTCTTGCAAACGGGTATTGGTATAGAATCATGATTGAAAACCCTAGCTTTGGTCCAATCTCTTGCAAACCAATCCTAGAGGATTCCAATCGTAAATCTAAATCGAATTTCTAGGGCTTCCTATCAATTGGGACCAAATCTCTTGCAAATCCCAATCGATATGAATCCCTAGCTATCCGTAATTAATCAATCCCAACCTAACCCTAATCAATTCTAGCAAGAATTTCACCAATTCATCACAATTTAGAAATAGGGTCTATAGGGTTCATCCATATGCCCTAAGACGAAGGCACTACTCACTAATCATCATGCAATACTTAAGGAAATCAATAATAAAATCAACACAATTAATTGCAATAGGGAAATTGTTAACAAAAATAGGGGTTTTGATAAGAGAATAGACAAACCAATGAGAATCCAATAGCATCCAACAAAAGTAGCCTTTTAATCTCCAAGAGAAAAGCTAAATGTAATGATCTAAAAAGCTCTCAAAAAAGGCTGCTAAAAAGCTCTAAAAAGTCCTCTCTAACTATGGCAAAAACTGGGTTTAAATACCCTTCAAAATCGCCCAGAAAATCATGACCAAAATGCCCCTGCACAGCCCAGAAATCGCACTTTACGCAGCAGGCGGAACGGCTCACTCGGCCGAGTGACAAATGTCACTCGGCCGAGTGACAAACCCTGTACATTTCCAGTAAGTCGGGGATTTTCGGGGGTCTGTCTTCGGAGGTGACTCGGCCGAGTGGCTTTACTCACTCGGCCGAGGGGCATTCCATGCTCGGCCGAGTGGCCTTCTCAGATCGACTGTAAAATTCCAGTAAGTCGGCCTCTTTTTAGATGGATTTTCCCGTGCCACTCGGGCGAGGGGATCTTCATACTTGGCCGAGTAGTCTATCGTCACTCGGCCAAGTGCACGCCGTATTCTTCTGTCGTGTGTGTCCGGTCTGGTCGGCCGAGTGAGCTTCTCTGCTCGGCCGAGTGAGTGCTTCACTCGGCCGAGTGACATGCTGTAGATGCCCAATATTCTTCGTTTCTCATCCTCGTCGCTCCTACGAAGTTCCTTCTTCTTCCACTTATCTTCCATTGCTGAATGGCCCTCAAAAGAGCTGTGGGTGACACTCCGGAGTGGGTGCAAATCCTCTTGATCTCATGGGTGCAAATCCTCTTGATCTCAAAATCACTCCAAATCGCTCCATATCTCCGGAAATACGACAAAAACAAGAAATAGTGAAAAGCATCACAATATTGTCGAATAATCGTGAAAAACGCGATATGAGCGATCAAAACGGCATGCAATCATGCAGAAAAAAAGGTGTAAAATATGGAGTGATCAAAATCCCCCAAGCTTACCTCTTACTCGTCCTCGAGGAAGATGAGTAAAAAGCAAACCCGGCGGGCAAAACCATGAAAAAGAAGGAAAACGAAAAGAAAGAAGAAAGAAAAAAAATGAAAAAAATAGAACAGAAAGTGAAGAAGGAGGTGCTAGATCATTTTTCTCAGGACGTGGGTTTTGCTTACTCATATAGCATACATCGAATATAGAACACATGCCAAAGACTTTTATCCCGATATCATAGTATAACGATGCATTCGAAATAGAAGACCCAAGAAATGCAAAACAATATGAGATACAGAATCATTCTAGAATTAACATCGTCTGAAACTTCTAAAGCGGTATACATAATCATAGACCACACACTTTTCAATTGAATGCTTTCTATTTGGAGTATAAGAGATATCACACAATATGGAGTAGTAAGAATAGAAAAGCATGGTTTTCATGAAATGTATGCTAAGTGTCAACTCCTGGATTTCGTAAAACTTCTAGTGATCGTACCAAGTATAGAAAATTACCTAGCTTAGGTTGCCATGCACAGTCAGGTAGTCACTCTCTCACACATTGATACGTCTATTTTGCAAAGGCCCAACAACACAGGCCCAGAAGCATAGCCCACCGAAAGAAGCCCGAGAGGTACGAGCCCGGATGCCCGACCGCCGATCGGAAGCCCATCTGTGCGGTCAGGCCCACCCGGCAAAGCCCCGTAAGGGGCCCCCAAATATTGATCCGACCCGGCCCCGATAACGCACGAGTCACTCGCCCACTCCAGCGATAACCGTTCCCCCGATCCCGTTGCCACTTAATGGCTATTATGAGGAGGTGCTAGCATGGCGCAGGGAGCGGTGACGGGGGGGGGGGGGGGGGGATCGAGGGGGCACGATCGAGGGCGGACGAGCGACGTGGGTCGAGGGCAATCACGGCGGGAGGTCAATAAAAGGGTTAGAAGGACGGCTGGACAAAGGACCGCATCTGAGGTATCTAAAACCTAAGGTACTCCATCAACGACCTTGTTCCCCCAATTCATCTCCTTCCTCCCCCGCTCGCGTCGTGAGACGCCGTTCCGATCTCCTCTCGAGTCGAACCGTCTCCGCCGGGCCTCCTCTTTCAGATCACTGTCTGACTTAGGCATCGGAGGGGATTTGGCCGGAACCAAGGTCTGGCCCCCTGACGAGCGTTCTCGTCTATGCAGGAGGACATCCGATCCACGGGCCGAGGCTTCCCCTCCGCCCCTCGCCGACCACACAACCAGCTGGATGATCGAGGCTACCCCTCGTCGTCCGACCGCCGAGGCCGAGCACTTCCGACCGAGGCCGAGCGTCTCAACCTGGGCCGAGGCTTCCCCTCGCCCTACCGACGACCGAGGACCCTGATTCGGCCCAGCCGACGCGCTCCACGCCGTCTGTAGCTCCGACTCGTGCCTCGTCTGCATCGACTCGACACACCCGAGGGACCCAAGCGGGCCCCTTGACCACGTTGACCGGGTTATCCACGGTCAACGCTTTTGTAGTGAGAAAACACTCTGAAACATCTGGCACCGTCTGTGGGAAAGACAAATTGTCCCACGAAGAAGCAAACCACACCCGCAATGGCACGAGCCAGCAACGGAAGGAAACGCATGCCCCCCATCCCGGAGGAGGGGAATGGGGCATCCAACGGCAACTTCGAGGGCACGACCGTCAACAATCACCCCGCCCCCACGACTGAAGAGATTGGAGGGTCGGAATTGGCCACACAGGGAAAACTCCGTGCCCTGGCCCAGGAGACTAACGTGAACATCCAGACGCTGGTCACGGCAGTACAGCAGCTCGTCAGCGCCACGCCGACTAACGGAGGCGCATTGGGCGACGACCATCGTTGGGCAGGGGGTCCCCCGCTCTTACGATCCGCTGTGGTCGACGACCACGGGAACCAAGGACCGAACGCGGAGCGTCGGTTCACGTTGTCCGGCTCCCGCCAGGCGAGATCACGTGCCTCCTCCCCTCGTCGTGAAAGGAGCCGAAGAGAAACTGAAGGCACGGGGGATGAATCGGTGACCGCGTCATCTCATCGACCACGGTCACCCCACCGCAGGAGAGGCAATCGACACCACTCGAGAGACCGATCGCGGCGGAGCGGGAGCTCCCGCCGGAGGAGCCGGGAACACCGGGTCAGCCCGACCCCCAGTGTGGCGAGGGCCGTGGAGCCAGCCCCGCCGGCGCCTGTACTCCCTCACCCACCGAGCGAACCGGAGGCAGACGGGTGTCAAACCCCCGGAGGCATCCACGGAGACCGGTGCCCCCTATCACGGAGGATAACCGACGCGCGGGTCCCCTCTCGATTCAAGATCCCGGTGCTGGGGAAGTACGACGGGATAGGGGACCCGGGAAACCACGTGATGGACTACGAGGGAGACATGTCCTTCCAAGGAGCCGACGATGACCTGCTCTGCCGAGGCTTCTATTCTACTCTCAGGGGAGCAGCGAGGACCTGGTACCGCAGCCTACCCAGCCGCTCCATCGACAGCTTCGAGGAACTCACCCAGCTGTTCTGCAAACAATTCATGGCAGGGAGACAGGTAAAGCCTGATGCTGAACATCTGTTTAACATAGTGCAGGGCCCAGCTGAGCCGCTCCGACAGTTCATGCGCCGATTCAACGCGGAAAGGCTGAACGTGAACAACCCTCCCGACCTGGTTGTCCAAACGGCCCTTAAGAAAGGGCTGCGCCATAGAGGCCTCAAGAAATCTCTTCACAACGATCCCCCGAAGGACCTCCCAGGGATCATGGCGAGGGCCGAGCGCTTCATGTTGACCGAGGAGACCTTGGCCATTGAGGCGGGAAAGGCCCCTCGGGGGACCAAGCACGGCGACAACGGGCGAAGCAGCCCCGAGGGGTACCGGACCGAGAAGAGGCCGAGAAACAGGCAGCGGGGAGAGGGTACAAGGGACGCCACCCCAGACGCCGTCCTCGCTCAAGTACAGAAGGAAGAGCGCGCCGACCGCCCCCCACCGAAAGCAAAGAGAGGGGGGAAGAATGGGGAGAAGTACTGCAAGTACCATAAGGACAACGGCCACGACACCGAAGACTGCTGGCACTTAAAGAAGGACATCGATAAGCTGATGAGCCGGGGGCATGCCAGGAGTTTAGCCGATGAGCCGGCCCACGAAGAAGGGACCTCCATGCAGCCGGACAAGGGGAAGAAGATCAACACCGTTCAAGGACCCCTCCGCATCATAGAGTGAGCGGGTGAGGTCTCTCCTCCCAGTCGTAGCCTAGTCCGAGGGGATTATCTAGGTTCACGTCCCTCTGTCTAGCCTTATTTCCTTTTTCCTTTCCTCCAAATGTACTAGTCCGACATGACTCTTAAGAGTACAATTGCATTCCCTTTTGTCTTTTCTTAATCTTCGACGGAATCAACGTTTCACTAAGGGTGCAAAAGGATGAAGACCGCCGCCTCACTGGAAGGGGAGGGGGAGCTTCGCCCTCGCCGACCAATTCCTACGCTCATAAGTCTGGAGGCAGTTCCCCCCACCAGCGCGGACGCCGACCGGTCCCGAGCCGAAGAGCTTCGCCCTCGCCGACCAACTCCTGCGCTCATAAGTCTGGGGCAATTCCCCCAGCCAGCGCGGATGCCAACCTGTCCAAAGCCGAGGAGCTTTGCCCTCGCCGACCGACTCCTGCGCTCGTAAGTCTGGGGCAACTCCCCAGCCAGCACGGACGCCGACCAGTCCTAAACCGAGGAGCTTTGCCCTCGCCGACCGACTCCTGCGCTCATAAGTCTGGGGCAATTCCCCCAGCCGACACGGACGCCGACCGGTCCTAAGCCGAGGAGCTTTGCCCTCGCCGACTGACTCCTACGCTCATAAGTCTGGGGGCAACTCCTCCAGCCAGCGCGGACGCCGACCGGTCCTAAGCCGAGGAGCTTTGCCCTCGCCGACCGACCCTTGCGCTCGTAAGTCTGGGGGCAACTCCCCCAGCCGGCGCGGACGCCGACCGGTCCTAAGCCGAGGAGCTTTGCCCTCGCCGACCGACTCCTACGCTCATAAGTCTGGGGGCAATTCCCCCAGCCAGCGCGGACGCCGACTGGTCCTAAGCCGAGGAGCTTCACCCTCGCCGACCGGCTCCATCGCTATAAACTTGAAGACAACTCCCCCCACCAGCTCGGGCGTCAACCGGTCCTAGGCCGAGGACGAAGCAACAAAGCAAAATACACGAGAAATCCGAGTAAGTCAAACTTCGTTTATAACAGTGTGTCTTATTTACAGGAAATCAAAGTGAAGAAGCCTCTCTACAAATAATCCTCTCTCAACGGAAAATAAAGCTCGTCACCTACAGAAACTAGGGCAACACCGGCAGAGCAAAACTTGTCGACCAAGAACCCAACGTTGCTGGCCTGAGCGAACATCCATGCAACCAGCAATTATTGGCCCTGGAGCCGGTAGCGAAGCCGAAGGAGATAGCAGGGGCAGGGATCCATTTCAAGTAGACTGGCCCAAAGCAAAGCGGATGCTAAAAAATTTGAGGATAAGGCCAGGAGGGACGGCTTAGGGAGCCCGGGCTTGAGAGGACACATCCTCGGGCGCTTCGCCCTGCTCGGAGCGAGGGGGATCGACAAGCGGGGGAGCCTGCCGAACGCGCTCTGCACAATCCCGGAAGGAAGACTGGACGACTTCGACAATCCGAGGGGCGATGAGGTCTTCATACGTACCGAAGGCCTCCCGGAGAACCTCGAAGATCTTCTTCCCCAGGGTCCCGACGACACCCCTCTCCACCTCCTCCGCAAGCCGTGCCACCTGACGCCGATCCGATAGTTCCCTCTGAAGTTCCTCCCTCTCCAGGCGGAACGACTCCGTCGCTTCCTCAGCCGACTGCCGAGCGTCCTCCAACTTTCCTTGGAGGTCACCCACTCGTCCCTCCAACTCGGCCACATGGAGCTTGAGATGCCGAGACTCCATCTGGGCCTCCGTCATAGCCACCTCTGCCGCCCCGGCCTGCTCGTGGGCCCTCATGGAGGACTCCTCCAGCTCCCTCAAGCGGACGGCTCGGCACTACAACTCCACGGCGAGCGCTGAACCCTGGAAGACGAGACATGGGCTAAGAAGAGAGTAAAGGGAAGGAAAGGACAGCAAGATAGGATCCAGATCAAGGAATCCGACATCTTGTCGGCAGGGATCTTCTCAAGGAGACTGCGGTCCCGGGGAAGGACGGAGACCTCAGCAACCTGCTGGGCCAAGGCTTGGTCGACAAACACCGAACTCCCAGGGGCGATATCGAGGGAAGCCAAATTGCTCGCCAACAGGGCTCCGATCCCCGGTGATATGGGCGAGGACGCTGTGAGGGGGGTGGTTGTCAAGGCCACCGGAAGATCCCCGGTGGTCGTCGCAGGGAGCACGGAACCTGCCGGACTGGAGGGATCCGCATCCTCCTTCCTCTTCTTTCCTCCGTGAGGCTCCAAGGGCGCCGGAGGGGAGCGCTTCCGCCTCGCACCATCCCCACCCTCGGGAACCAGAGAGGGCGCGCCAAGGGCAGGAGGGACTGCACCGGACCCGTCGTTACCCCCTACCTCTTGGGCTGGCGGGGCGGGTCCGGCCCTTGCGACCCCCCTGGAAAGGAGATCGCCAGAAAAAGAGGCGGGAGGCGCGGCCACCACCTTACCCACAGAAGGCTCGGCTCGGCGCACCTCCTCCTCAACGGTCCGCCGAGGCGCCCTTCCAGAGATACTAACCCGGCTCCGAGCGGCTCCACGACGGATCAGCTCATCAACATCACGGGTGAACTCGCGACCAGCCATTCCTGTAAGGGAAACCGAAATCAGGGTAAGCTACGGGGCAACCCAGGACCGAAAAAGCGACCTACCCGGAGACCACAAGACGGCCTTCAAAAGTAGGTCGTCCAACAAAGACCAGATGGATTTCGCCTCCAGGGGGAGGGTCGACAGCAGCTCGGCGGCCACCTGGTCCGCCTCAGAGAGGGGTAGCGCTGAGTCGGGTCGGACCGACCCGCCCCAGCCTGTCAAAATTTGGGCACCCTCCAGGAAGACCACGAAGACATAATCCGAGCTCCAATTCCCCGACCAATGGGGTAGCCCGATCAGGCATTCCCTCCTCAAGCGGGCTCGGAGTTGCAACCATGACCCCGGGCCGACCGTCCGGATCTGATAAAAGTAGAAGAGAAGGGGGAGAGACAGCTCCAGACCACGGGTATGGCAGAGCATCGCGAAGCCCGTCAACACTGCAATCGAACAGGGGGTGAACTGGCAAAGGGGCACCATGAGATACTCCATGACATGGATGATGAAGGGATTGAGCGGGAAACGAAGACCCAGGCGGAACATCTCGACATAGACGCTGACCTCATTGTTCCTCGGAAGGCAGATCCGCTCATCGATGAATGGAACTCGAACATCATACGGATAGCAGAGATACCTTTCCCGGATCTCCGTGGCCACTGAAGGAGGGGTCCCCAACGGCGTTCGGAGGATAATCGGGGGAACGTTAAGCCGCACGGCGGCCGACGCCGCATCGACGCCGGCGAAATCCGGGAAGAGCTTCCCCTTTCCCTTATCTCGAGGGGGACGACTACCAGAGGAGGAACCTGATCCCACAAGCCGGGTCTCGCCCCGCCTCAACTCAGGAGGATCCCTCGCCCCTTGGCCTGAACCACCTATCCTAAGAGCAGCCATAATATGGGAGTAAGAAAGGGGTTACCTTTTTTGATTAATTTGGAGAAGACAAGGAGACGAAGGCGGCGGGAGACTCCAAGTTGCGGAAAGCCTAGGACAGAGGGAAGAGCGAGGAAGAAGTGGGATCCATGCAGCCGGGGATCTTATATACCAGACTCAGGAGCAAATTCGAAGTGCCTGACAGGGACGCGTGGCAGGCCTCGAAGAACCGGCGACGTTTCGAAATCGGCGCCAAAGGAAGTCCAATCGATCAGCCTCATCATTACCTTCATTTATGACCGCGCCTCGACTGACGCACCACTCGGAACCCCAGGAGTCACATCGGTCGAACCGAGCCGACCAAGGCCGATCGGCCCCACCGATGGGGGCAATTGATACGTCTATTTTGCAAAGGCCCAACAACACAGGCCCAGAAGCACAGCCCACTGAAAGAAGCCCGAGAGGTACGAGCCCGGATGCCCGACCGCCGATCGGAAGCCCATCTGCGCGGTCAGGCCCACCCGGCAAAGCCCTGTAAGGGGCCCCCAAATATCGATCCGACCCGGCCCCGATAATGCACGAGTCACTCGCCCACTCCAGCGATAACCGTTCCCCCGATCCCGTTGCCACTTAATGGCTATTATGGGGAGGTGCTGGCATGGCGCAGGGAGCGGCGACGGGGGGGGGGGGGATCGAGGGGGCACGATCGAGGGCGGACGAGCAACGTGGGTCGAGGGCAATCACGGCGGGAGGTCAATAAAAGGGTTAGAAGGACGGCTGGACAAAGGACCGCATCTGAGGTATCTAAAACCTAAGGTACTCCATCAACGACCTTGTTCCCCCAATTCATCTCCTTCCTCCCTCGCTCGCGCCGTGAGACGCCGTTCCGATCTCCTCTCGAGTCGAACCGTCTCCGCCGGGCCTCCTCTTTCAGATCACTGTCTGACTTAGGCATCGGAGGGGATTTGGCCGGAACCAAGGTCCGGCCCCCTGACGAGCGTTCTCGTTTACGCAGGAGGACATCCGATCCACGGGCCGAGGCTTCCCCTCCGCCCCTCGCCGACCACGCAACCGGCTGGACGATCGAGGCTACCCCTCGTCGTCCGACCGCCGAGGCTGAGCACTTCCGACCGAGGCCGAGCGTCTCAACCCGGGCCGAGGCTTCCCCTCGCCCTACCGACGACCGAGGACCCTGATTCGGCCCAGCCGACGCGCTCCACGCCGTCTGTATCTCCGACTCGCGCCTCGTCTGCATCACTCGACACACCCGAGGGACCCAAGCGGGCCCCTTGACCACGTTGACCGGGTTGTCCACGGTCAACGCTTTTGTAGTGAGAAAACACTCTGAAACACACATTATTGGATCTCCTCTTCCAAGCTTATCCATAAGTGTGGTGGCATAAGATAAATCAATAAACATATTCCCCATTTTTGAAGCTCCTTGACATAATAAAAACAAAAGAGGGAAGAAAGAGAGGAAGAATGTGAGATGGGATCATATATAAACTTCTTTTCTTTTTTTTTCTTTTTTTTCTTTTCTTTTTATTTTCTCTCTCTCTATTTTTTTATTTATTAATAAACATATATACACAAGCGATCCCAAATCAAAAGAGAGAAGGATATACATGTATATATTTTTTTGATTTTGGGAAATTGGAGCATGAAAATTAATAGCAGGGGAAATGCCAATAATAGACTTGCTAAAGGGAGATTCACCAATGAATTTTAAGTAGAGAAATAATGCTCAAGATATGTGGAGAAAGAAATAAATGTATCACTCGGTTCACTCTATAAGATGTGCACAATAACTTCAGCAGAGTAATGTAGCCTACTCAGTTTAATCTCAGAAAGTAAACTAGTCCAGTTATATCAACCTAACATTCATTCATTCAACCTGAAAGTGAGGCATACATTTTTCATGCAATAAGAAGTGATATAAAAAAGGAAAGCAGTCCTCCAGATATAAGCAATCAACGCGTGAAGCTTGGTGTGTTTTCTACGATAAGCATACATATGAATTATCAGACTTCAGCTAATAACAGAATTTCTTCCATATTCATATACAAAAAGGCGGGTTACTATCTAAATGCAAGGCATGGCATAGCATATGATATCTGAAACAAAAGCTAGGACATGACAAAATAGCATGCATACAGAGATAAGCTAACACCACGTCATCATCATCACAGAAAAGTCATCTCTAGCAAAAGATGAAAGAAATAAGGATAAAAGAAAAATAGAAACTACTATGTACAATGCAGCATACTCAAAAAAGATAAGAAAACGTGATGCATGATAAAAACGAAAAAGTGAGTGAAAATGGTGTAAAAAACAAAGTAAAGGTGGAAAAAATAAAAATAAAAGGTGACGAAAAGCAAAAAGTGTGAGAACTCTCTCCCCCAAGCTAAAGTGCACAGTGTCCTTAATGTGCAATGTATGGCACACGAGAGATGTGAAACGGGTGGGGTGGGTGAGGATGCATGCATGAAGGAAAAAAATGAAAATATGATGTGAATGTAGATGATGCATGCAGAGATCAGAATGATACAGATAAAAGTGTCCCCAAAAAGACTCTCCCTCACTCCCAAAAAGAGATAAAAAGATATTGTTGTGTATTGATTCCCCGGATTTGGTTTTGGATGATGAGCAAACATAAATAATGTATACTAACTTATTTGTGAGCGCAGTTATGGAGATCGTCGCCAAAAGAATACAAACATCAAAAGCGACGCCTAAAGACTTCTCAATACACGTGATCGTGTGCCTGGAGCTTCGTTGAAGCTCAAGGAGTTTTATTGAAGTCAAGAATGAAGATTGAAGCTTTGAAGACGGCTCGTAAGGTTTAATTTATAGTCTTCTAGCTTCATAGATTAGAATGTTAAGCCTTGAGTAGGACTTACATTATATACTTCATTTCGCTCATATCTTAGAGCTAGGATATTCATAGAAGCCATTAGAAACTTTCTAGAAGCCTATCGCTTCTTCCCTCGGCTTCGAGTGCATGTTAGTTGGTTCAAGAAGAGTCACCAACCGACTAGATGACGATCTAGTCGGTCAGCAACTCTACATGAACAGACTATATGCCTTGCTATATTCAGCTCATTCAAAGTTGATCAATTAGTCGGTCAAAGAAGAGTCACCGATCGACTAGATGACGATCTAGTCGGTTAGGAATCCTTCTTGGACCGACTTGCCTCTGTACAGCCTGAGTTACTGTTTCGAGTTAGTCGGTCAAAGAACGTTTGTCGACCGACTAGTTGAGAAACTAGTCGGTCAGCATTTGTTCTTAAACCGACTAATTCATCTTGAAGTCAACCTACTCTATTTCGACTGTTAGTCGGTCAAAGATCATTCACCGACCGACTAGTTGTGGAACTAGTCGGTCGGCAAGTCTTCTTAGACCGACTAGTTGTCATCTCCTGTACTTCGACCTTTTGGCTGTTCAACCGTTAGTCGGTCTACGTTGTATCACCGACCGACTAGTTGATGAACTAGTCGGTCAGTGATCCTTCTTTGACCGACTAGTCTGGTTCAGAATAGAGCCGTTGGGATCTTTTCCAACACGATTTTCCTTGCCTCTATAAATACAAACCTGATTCGTTTGAGGCAAGGTTGAAGGTCCACTTTACAAGTAATTTCAGACCTATGAGAAGAGCTCTCCCAAGCTAATTCAAAGCTCTCTCTCCCTCACAAGAATCTCTCCCTTCACTCTTTGAGCCATCTTCCTCAAGAGAGATTCTCTCCATTGTGAGCTTCTCAAGCCAAGAGCTTGATTCTAGTCACCATACTCCACCCTAGGCTTCCATTGCTGGTCATCTTCTTGAAGCTAGGGTTTGGTGGCATCATCTTCCTCAAAATCCCTCATTGCCCTAATTTGGTAAGATTTACTCAAGGCATAGGATTTTGTAGGTAAGTGTTTATTTCATTTCATATTTGAATTGTAAGTTTCACTCTCGGTTGTGAGAGTGTGGTTGTGATCCCGGGTTGTGGGAGTCACAAATTACTTTGTGTATGATTTGACTTGTGAAGGTTTTTCACAAGTACTTCATAGTGGAAATCTTGAGTTAGGGTTGCTAACTCAAGTATCCGGAGGGGATCCGGGTGGTTGGGACGTAGGATCACCGGGAACAAGTCGGGGAGACTTGGGTGGATCCGAACCCAGTAATATTGTTTGTTTGCGTATGTTTTAATTCTTGTTGATAGTTGTTTAATTCCGCTTTGTCGTTTGTTTCTTGCACAATAATTAGGAATAACTATCTTGATTATTTTAAGTACTATTCACACCCACTCTAGTACTTGTGCAGTAGCTACCACAGGGCACTACAATTGGTATCAGAGCCAAGGTTAAAGCTACAAGTTCAAAGCTATGACGAACAACGACTACAACGTCTTCAAGGATCGTCAAGGAGCTTCTTCAGTCTTGGAAGGGCAATCTTCATCTAGGCCTCCTTCCTTCAACGGTACCAACTACGGGTACTGGAAATGCCGAATGGAAACGTTCCTCCGGAGCGCTTCACTTTGGAGAGCCACGATGAATGAGTACGTCGAGCCCTTCGAACAAGATTTCGCAAAGTGGACTCCCGCGGAGGTCTCCGCGGAGGTAAGTAATGCCAAGGCAATGAACGCCTTCCAATGCGCATTGGAGCCCGAGGACTTCAATAAGATATGCACATGTAAGAGTGCATATCAAATATGAAACTCCCTCCTCATCTTACATGAAGGGACGAGTCGGGTAAGAGATTCTAAACTCGTGGTCGTGAATAAAGATTTCGAATTATTTCATATGCTGCAGGGTGAAAAGATGAAAGGGTATTATGCTCGATTCGTCGACATCACAAATGAATTGGAAGCTCTTGGGAAGACCTACACCCAAAAGGAGAAAGTCTCGAAGATAATCGATGGACTTTCTTCTTGTTGGGAGAAGCGTACCTTCGCCATCGAGGAAGGTAATGACATGAAAACCTATACCGTTGTTCAACTAATGGGTACTTTGATGTCATACGAGGTACGCAAGGATATCAAGCTCATGATGAAAGAAAAGATGAAGTCGTACTTGAAGCAAGACGAGCCTAAGAAAAAGGCGATTGCATACAAGGCCGCTCCATCTACCGATGATGAAGAATCAGAAGAAGAATCGGAAGAAGAATTGGACATGGAAGCTTTGGCCGATATGGCAAAGAAGTTCATCCGATTCTTCCGACAAGGTAAGTTGAATCGTAAATCAAAATTTATTTCGACTAATGCTTCTACTCCCGTGTGTTATAAATGCAATAAGCCAGGACATATCAAGCCGGATTGTCCTCTCTACAAACATAAGGGGAAGTGGAAGGCATCCAAGCATGACAAGTCGAGAAAGCACAAGAAAGGACTTGTAGGTACCTTCACCGACTCCGACTCCTCAAGTGGAGAGTCGGACGATGAAAGAGTGGAGAAAGCACACACGTGCTTCATGGGAAAAGAGGATCATGATGAAGAGACTTCCTCCGATGAAAGCGAGGATGGAAGCGAGGATGAAGGCGAAGAGGTAACCAATGATGAACTTAGAATAGCCAATGAACAACTATGGAATAAGTTTTCTAATATGGCTACTAAGTTTATGAAGACTAAATATGAATTAGATAGTCTTAAAAACTCGCCTAAGCCTTTCATCGTCAACAACGACACCGTTGTTGATGGGTTGAGAAATGAGATTGAAAATCTCAAGTCTCAACTTGAGCATGTTCATATCGAGGATTCGGATGAACATGTGATAGCGGATTTGACGTCTCAAATCTCAACTTTGAGTATTGAGAATAAAAATCTCAAGTCACGTGTTTGTGCACTCGCATCGCAAGTGTCCACTTTGGATGCTTCTTTGCATTCTCTCACCGAGAAGCATGAGAGCACATTAGGCCGAATTCATGAATTCAACAAAGGTAAGGGCAAGTTGGATGATATCCTAAATGACTTACCTCCGGCCAATCATCACATTGGTTTGGGGTATAAGATGGGAGAGTCATCCAAATCGTCTGCCACCTTTGTTAGGCCATCTTCCGATGCTTCTACTAGTGGAAGTAAACACGTCATGGGTAGTTCTTCTACCAATGGTGCTTCCGCTAGGAACACGCCCCCATTTGGAAAGAAACCCACTTTGGGTGGACCTCCAAAGAAGGGTCATGCTTTCATGTATACCATGCCACGTAGGAACACAGATTCTATCCCACATGTTAGCACATATGTCGATTTCTATGCTCCGCATCCACGAGCACGTGCACACCATGTGAGACACACTCATGCACGTGTTCCTCCACATTCATATGTTCATCCTCATTCTCATATGAATAATTATCGTCATGCACCATTACATCACTTGCCATATGCTTACCCACGACATGCATCACATAGAAATCAACAACGTATGCATGTTCCCAATAGGATTAGGACTCCCAAGACATACACTATTTGGGGGTCCGAAGAACACGAGCATGCATGCTAAGAATTTGTATGTAAAATCGTTTATAAATGATGTTATTTTGAATGATGATTATGTTGGGAAATCAAGTTCCTCTTGGACTTGGTTTCCGAAGGGTTAGTTTCCTTTAACCCTTCATTGCTTGGTACCATAAGTTTAATTTCATTTTATGGGTACCAAAGCAATTGTGGTATGTATGGGTTACATTTAATTTGAATTTAGTTAGCTAAATTTATTGCCTAACCTATAGGATCCAAAAAGATTTTTGGATACCAAAATGATATTTTCTAGGTTAAATCCACCATGAGATACCAACCCTACCAACTCCGTGATTTGTAAGGATTTTCATTCGATTGGAGTTGATGGTGCTTGAGTGATGCACCAAAGTAGGGGGAGCTTAATGTTGTAAGTATGTTCATACTTTTGATTCATATTGGTATCCATTGGTAGAATATATTACGATTGGTATCACTTTGCTTCATTTGGTATGCTAGATTAGCGTATGCCATTGTTATATGATGTTCTATCTATTTTTGGCATAACATTCTTGCATGCTACATTTGGTATGCACATCGGATTATTTTTGTCTCTGATGTTGATTTCGTAGTTCGAAGATTTTATGGATTTAATAGAATTCTTTCTATGGAAACATAGAATTGTTTTCCATGCATTCTATTGATTTTGGAGAGTATGTTCCAAAACTCAATAAGTGAAATCGATTTGAGTTTTTTTTGATGATTTCGGATTTCGTTTTTCGTCTGTGGCTTGATGATTTCGTATTTCGATTTTCGCCTATGGTTTGATGATTTCGGTTTCCGATTTTCGACTTTGGTCTCCTTGACACGCATTGCTTTTATTCGGTATTTTGCATTTGATATTTTGCATTGGTGTTATTTTGGACCTTGGTCGTATTCTTCGACTCCCATGCGGTATTTTTTAGCCTTTGGTTTTGTCTCCTCCCGCTCTTTTTGCTAATGCCAAAGGGGGAGAGATATAATAATGACAATGTGCTATTTAATAATTCAAAGGAATTTACCATGAATCTAATTTGTTATGTTAGACTCAGGGGGAGTTAAGATATAAAATGGATTTTGATCCTATATGTGCAATAGTAGGATTCATATTTTATATTTCCCTCGCTTCTTGATGCATATGAACATTATTGAATATGGAACTAACGTGTCATCAATGTAGGGGGAGTAAGTAAATTTCAATTGAATCATTATTATTGTTATTATTTATATTGGTTTGTCATCACCAAAAAGGAGGAGAATGTTGTGTATTGATTCCCTGGATTTGGTTTTGGATGATGAGCAAACATAAATAATGTATACTAACTTATTTGTGAGCGCAGTTATGGAGATCGTTGCCAAAAGAATACGAACATCAAAAGCGACGCCTCAAGACTTCGCAATACACGTGATCGTGTGCCTGGAGCTTCGTTGAAGCTCAAGGAGTTTTATTGAAGTCAAGAATGAAGATTGAAGCTTTGAAGACGGCTCATAAGGTTTAATATATAGTCTTCTAGCTTCATAGATTAGAATGTTAAGCCTTGAGTAGGACTTACATTATATACTTCATTTCGCTCATATCTTAGAGCTAGGATATTCATAGAAGCCATTAGAAACTTTCCCAAAGCCTATCGCTTCTTCCCTCGGCTTCGAGTGCATGTTAGTTGGTTCAAGAAGAGTCACCAACTGACTAGATGACGATATAGTCGGTCAGAAACTCTACATGAACCGACTAGATGCCTTGCTATATTCAGCTCATTCCAGGTTGATCAATTAGTCGGTCAAAGAAGAGTCACCGACCGACTAGATGACGATCTAGTCGGTTAGGAATCCTTCTTGGACCGACTAGTTGAGCTTGCCTCTGTACAGCCTGAGTTACTGTTTCGAGTTAGTCGGTCAAAGAACGTTTGTCGACCGACTAGTTGAGAAACTAGTCGGTCAGCATTTGTTCTTAAACCGACTAATTCATCTTGAAGTCAACCTACTCTATTTCGACTGTTAGTCGGTCAAAGATCATTCACCGACCGACTAGTTGTGGAACTAGTCGGTCGACAAGTCTTCTTAGACCGACTAGTTGTCATCTCCTGTACTTCGACCTTTTGGCTGTTCAACCGTTAGTCGGTCTACGTTGTATCACCGACCGACTAGTTGATGAACTAGTCGGTCAGTGATCCTTCTTTGACCGACTAGTCTGGTTCAGAATAGAGCCGTTGGGATCTTTTCCAACACGATTTTCCTTGCCTCTATAAATACAAACCTGATTCGTTTGAGGCAAGGTTGAAGGTCCACTTTACAAGTAATTTCAGACCTATGAGAAGAGCTCTCCCAAGCTAATTCAAAGCTCTCTCTCCCTCACAAGAATCTCTCCCTTCACTCTTTGAGCCATCTTCCTCAAGAGAGATTCTCTCCATTGTGAGCTTCTCAAGCCAAGAGCTTGATTCTAGTCACCATACTCCACCCTAGGCTTCCATTGCTGGTCATCTTCTTGAAGCTAGGGTTTGGTGGCATCATCTTCCTCAAAATCCCTCATTGCCCTAATTTGGTAAGATTTGCTCAAGGCATAGGATTTTGTAGGTAAGTGTTTATTTCATTTCATATTTGAATTGTAAGTTTCACTCTCGGTTGTGAGAGTGTGGTTTTGATCCCGGGTTGTGGGAGTCACAAATTACTTTGTGTATGATTTGACTTGTGAAGGTTTTTCACAAGTACTTCCTAGTGGAAATCTTGAGTTAGGGTTGCTAACTCAAGTATCCGGAGGGGATCCGGGTGGTTGGGACGTAGGATCACCGGGAACAAGTCGGGGAGACTTGGGTGGATCCGAACCCAGTAATATTGTTTGTTTGCGTATGTTTTAATTCTTGTTGATAGTTGTTTAATTCCGCTTTGTCGTTTGTTTCTTGCACAATAATTAGGAATAACTATCTTGATTATTTTAAGTACTATTCACCCCCCCTCTAGTACGTGTGCAGTAGCTACCAACGGGCACTACAGATATGACCAAATAGGTACCAAAATAGTATGTGGAGGAGGGGATCAAAAATCATCAGGCTCCAAAAACGACCAGCAAAATATCAGAAATATAGAAGGCATCCAGTATGTGCCTAGGCTGGTGGTGGTGCACCAGCACCGTCCTGTGGCGGAGGTGGTGGTGGAGGTGGTGGGCATGGTAGCTGCTGGGTGGGTGTCGATGGTGGGGGCAGACGCGCCAGAATCTGGTTCAGGCAAGCCTGAATACTGGGAAGGATGGCGACGTGGGTCTGCACGGAACTAACTGTGGCGGAGAGAGCCCTAAAGTCCCCTCTAAGTCCACTAACAGCCCCCTCAAAAGCACGAATGCTCTGAACTAGAGTGTCGGGGGGTGGTGGAGCAGAGGGATGCACATGTCTAACAGGTGAAGTGCGGGGCTGTCTCACGCGGGCAGTGTAGAGGACGGGTCCAGCAGGGAAGTCGGGTAGTGGTGCTGTACTTACTACGTGATGCCCAGCCTCGGTGTGAGGCTGGGACGCAGGCTGTGTCGAAGCGGAAGCAGCAGCAGCAGAAGAGAAAGTGAAAACAGACGACGAGGCGGCGGGAGAGGTCAGTGACGCAGACATGGGGACAGAAGTCACGACGCTCTCGGTAAAGACAGGGGCGGTGGAGACCGAAAGGTCGACGACTGGGGAGGCTGTGAAGGCCACAAAAGATGCCTCCCCAGGAGTCGAGGACAACAATCGGGAGAGGGTATCCATGGCAACGGTAAAGGAAGACTCGCTGCTCTCAAGAATGATGAGTGGACGCTCGGGGCTCAGTGTGGAAATGGGCTCGACAGAAATAGGCGCAGTGGTGGTGGTGGTGTACAACTCAGCTAAAGTGCTCCCGACACTAACAGACGTGTGGACAGAGGTGTCGGGAGGTGCAGATAGTGCAGGTGCAGGTTGAGGGATCAGGGGGTTGACAAGTGGTGCAAGGGGTGCCTGCTCAGCATCCTCGGGCTCAATCATGTAGGCGGCGGGGATAAGGAGATCCATCGCTGGAATCCCCGTGAGCTGGTCCAATGTGTGTCCGAGCGGGGCTCGGGAGAACCATGTAGTCAGCGCTGAAGGGACCATGTAACCACACCCAGTGCTGACGACCGTGGGGACGAAGCATCTTCATCCGGTCCATAACATCTATAGAAAGTGAAGTGTGGCCCGGAGGTCGACGCAGGTTGTCAGGAAGGTCCACGCCGGTCATAAGGGCCAAAAGGGTGATCAGACCGCCGCAACAGATAGGCGTACGCGCGCCAACAGAAATGATAATGTGGTCCAAAAACCAACTGGCAATGTCGATCTCGATGATGGGGACCAAATCGTCACTACCCCTATCTAGAACCCTAGGGCGAGAAATCGCATAGAGCATGTAGAGCTCTAGCGTAGACTTGGTCCCGGGCTCGTACCTCTCGAGAAAAGTAGTCGCCATAAGGCGCTGTGCAATGCGGAGGCAGGGGTGCAGGATAGCTGAGGCCTTGGCCCTACTAGGGTCGAAGGCGAGTGGGGATCCCGTGATCCGTGTCCAGAAGGTGTGGGTGTCGAACGACGGGGGTGGGATGTGCGTGGGAGCATAGGCGCGGTCAGGGTCAGGGACGGCAGACCACTGGAAAAATGCTCTAAGCATGTCGAGAGTGATCGCGCACTCTCGATCCATCAGACAGAAGGAGCATCCTCCAGGGGTCCGGTCAGTGGAACTGAGGACCTCTAGTGTCGGACGGATGTAAGTATCCGCCGACACCGCCAGAAAATCACGCCATCCCACATTGTCGTACAACGTGAGAAGCCCCTCAAGTATCCCTAGGCGGTCTATGTTGGCTAGGTGTGCAAACCTAGAGGGTACTATCGAGCGATGGCAGATACGCTTGAATCTGGCGCGGTGTGCGTCATTTCGAAACGTAATCCCCATCGGTCCGACAGCGGGAGCAGGTGGAGGGACGGGATCAGCAGGGATCGGCTGTGTAGGTGGTGGTGGTCTAGGTGGAGGGGAGTCCTCCCTAGCGGAAGAGGGACCAGGATCATCGGTCCTCTTTCGCTTCCAAGCGGCTCCCCGTGTACGTGACCTAGTGCACGGTGGCATATGCACCGCGAAGCATGCTTACCCTAATAAGTAATGCGACGTATGAAATAATGGAACGAGTATACCTGAACACGCCGCGAGAGCAATCAGTAGTGTATGCGAAGAGATGCCTCCTCCGCGAAGCTCTAAGTGCGTCCAAAAGCTCCCCAATGCTCCCCCAAGCTAGCCTGCAAATCAAACAATCAAATCAGCGAATAATACTCAATATACATCGGGGAGATAGAGGATAATAGATAGATATGGACATTAATTTCAAAATCGGGCTAAAAACGCGTGCGGATTGGAGAAAAAGGCGAGAAAATTGGATTTGGGGGGCAAAAACGAGGGATTACGACGAAATGGCGGCGGCCCCGGTAATGGCCGGCAGCGAGCTGCTCGGTCGGTCATCGACGGTCGACTGGGGGTCGGTCACCGACGGGTGGTGGCCGGCTTGGGCAAGGAAGGGACGCAGCATGCGAAGGGATGCGAAGAGACTGCGGCTCCGGCGATGATTTGGGAAATTTTGTGTTTCGATTTTCACGCAGCCCGCAGCCGGTTATATATAGGTTGGTTACGACTCGGCCGAGTGATGATTTCACTCGGCTGAGTGGCGTGAAGTTAAAAAATTTTCAAAATATTTTCGCCACTTACGACTCGGCCGAGTGGCTTTGCTTCACTCGGTCGAATGGAAAAACTCCACTCGGCCCAGTGGCTCTGCCACTCGGCAATCTTATAGAACTGGAAGGGTATCTGTTTCACTCGGCCGAGTGACAAGTCACTCACCCGAGTGTCAATTAAGACTAAAACTTACAGAAAGTGACAGAGAGTTGGTTTGCAGAAACTTCCCTGATTGGTGCTCCGCTCGGCCGAATGGAGTCTTTGCTCGGCCGAGTGGCAGATGCAACTCGGCCGAGTGACATGCTGTTTTCTGCATTGGCTCTCCGTTTTTGCTCCAGTCTCTGTTTTTCTTCCTCCAGTCAGTTTCTTCCTCCTCCTAAGGCCTGAACGAATTCCTGGAGCGCTCTCCCTTGCCTCGGTCTTCCTCCATATGAGTGATCTCTCTTTCTCCATCTCCTGTCATGAAAATTAGGACCCGTTGTCACGATTTTCATAGACACTCGACTCTAAACACGAATAAAAATCTAAACCAAAAATGAAAATCAAATTAAAAAAACAATGCAAAAACCCTCGGGTTGCCTCCCGACAAGCGCTCGTTTAAGGTCATGAGCTCGACCCCTTTAGATATTCGTTTAGCTCGTGATGTTGGGTGCATACGAGATACGCCTGTCAAATTTGCCGGGAAGGCCACTTAGATTTGGGTCGTGATGATCATTGGTCTTCCTCGGCGCCCCCTCATCATGGGTAATGTTGGGGGGTAAGTCCCTCGAGCTAGAGCTCGTTTCTATCTTCTTCTCGGCCGGTGACACCGATCTTATATTCGGTGGAGCTTTCTTTGGGTTCTTGGCCGTTGAGAGCTTGCAAAGCTCTCGTATTCTTGCGACATCAGCGTCGCCTTCATCGTCGTCTGTGGAGCTATCCGGAGGGTCCTCCAACTTCTCTTCATCGCTAGAAGGTTGGCCTTCCTCAAAGCCATCATCATGGAGAGCGCCAATAGAGTGGGGGATATCTTCTTCAATCACTTCATCGAGGAGGTATGAAAGATTATGGAGATGTCCCCTGAGTAGATACACGCGATCTACTTCGCCGGAGGGGACTCCTTCGGAATAATGCTTGAGCCGTTTTCCATTCACCTTGAATGTGGCTCCGTCTTTCCCTTCCAATTCAAAGGCCCCCCCCGGTTGTATGTGTTTAATATTGAATGGTCCGGACCATCGTGATCTCAACTTTCCGGGAAAGAGTCGGAGCCGGGAATTGAATAGGAAGACTTTATCTCCGACCTTGAAATCCGTAACGGTGACGCGTGCGTCGTGGAGGATTCTAGTCCTTTCCTTATAAATCCTTGAGCTTTCATAAGCATTTCGTCTAATCTCATCAAGCTCATTAATATCTAAGAGTCGCCTCACCGACGCACTCTTGTAATCATAATTGAAAGTCTTAATAGCCCAATATGCGCGGTGCTCCAACTCTACCGGCAAGTGACAAGCTTTCCCATAAACAAGTCTGTACGGTGTGGTGCCAATTGGAGTGCGAAAAGCCATGCGATAAGCCCATAGTGCATCGTTCAACTTCATTGACCAATCTTTTCTAGATCTATCCACGGTCTTTTCTAGAATTTGCTTGAATTCTCGGTTTGACACCTCCACTTGGCCACTCGTCTGAGGGTGTTATGCCATGCCAACTCTGTGATTCACCCCATATCTTTTCAACATGGCTTCAAATTTGTTTTCTATAAAGTTGCTTTCCCCGTCGCTTATCAAAGTACGAGGCACCCCAAAGTGTGGGAAGATGTTTTGCTTGAAAAACTTGGACACCACCCTCGCATCATTAGTAGGGGTCGCAATGGCTTCCACCCATTTAGAGACGTAATCCACGGCTAATAAGATGTACTTGTTTCCCTTGCTTGACCAAAAAGGTCCCATGAAGTCCACTCCCCAACAATCAAATAGCTCAATTTCTAGAATGGGCCTCATTGGCATCTCGTTTTGCCTTGATATGTTCCCGGTTCGTTGGCATCTATCATATCCCTTGACGAAGTCATGCGTATCCTTGAACATGGTCGGCCAAAAGAATCCGCATTGCAATATCTTAGCGGTGGTCTTAGATGAGGTGTGATGTCCTCTGCATGGCATACTATGGCAATGCAAGATGATTGACGTGGCCTCCTCATTGGAAACACATCTCCGAATAACACCATCCTTGCAAATCTTGAAGAGATACGGATCTTCCCAAAAATAGCTTCGGACTTCGTGCATAAATCTTCTCTTTTGTTGCGTGGGCATCCCACATGGTTTTATCCCACAAGCCAAATAATTAACGAGATCCGCATACCAAGGCACCTCTCCGGGTCTTACGGCGAATATCCTCTCGTCGACAAAGGTGTCATCGCTTGGCAAGCTCTCATCCTCCTTGTCGCGAACAAGTCTAGATAAGTGGTCCGCCACAACGTTGTCCGTTCCCTTCTTGTCTCTAATCTCCAAGTCGAATTCTTGCAACAAAAGTATCCATCTTATCAATCTTGGTTTTGCCTCTTTCTTGCTTAGAAGATACTTCAATGCCGCATGGTCGGTGTGGACAATAACCTTGGATCCAAGGAGGTAGGAATGAAACTTCTCGATGGAGTAGACAACCGCTAAAAGCTCTTTCTCGATGGTAGTATAATTTTTCTGCGCATCGTCTAATGTTTTGCTAGCATAGAATATAGCATGAAGCTTTTTGTCTTTCCTTTGTCCTAGCACCGCTCCAATGGCTTGGTCACTTGCATCACACATAAGCTCGAAAGGAAGGCTCCAATCCGGCGGTTGTATGATGGGGGCGGAAATGAGCGCTTCCTTCAACGTATTAAATGCTTGCAAACACTCTCCTGACAAGACAAAGGGGGCATCTTTAGCAAGTAAGGAAGTAAGGGGTCGGGCAATTAGTGCAAAGTCCTTGATAAAGCGGCGGTAAAACCCCGCATGACCAAGGAAGCCTCTAATGCCCTTTACATTAATAGGAGGAGGGAGTTTTTCGATTACCTCAACTTTCTCCTTATCAACCTCAATTCCTCTAGAGGACACAAGATGCCCAAGTACTATCCCCTCGGTGACCATAAAATGACATTTTCCCCAATTAAGAGTGAGGTTGTTTTGTTGGCATCGTTCGAGGACTTTAGTAAGATTATCCAAACAAGAATCAAACTCACTTCCATACACAAAAAAATCATCCATGAAGACTTCCATAATATTTTCAATGTAATCGGAAAAGATTGATGTCATGCACCTTTGAAAAGTGGCGGGAGCATTGCAAAGTCCAAAGGGCATTTGAACTTGTGAAAGTGGTCTTTTCTTGGTCGTCTTCATGCAAGGGGATTTGAAAGAATCCTGAATAGCCATATGTACCATAAGTACATGTGAAAGTGGTCTTTTCTTGGTCGTCTTCATGCATGGGGATTTGAAAGAATCCCGAATAGCCATCCAAATAACAGAAGTATTTATGTTTAGCAAGACGCTCAAGCATTTGATCAATGAAGAGCAATGTGTAATGGTCTTTCTGGGTGGTATTGTTTAATTTCCTATAATCAATGCACATTCGCCATCCCGTGACGGTATGTGTAGAAATGGGTTCTCCCTTTTCGTTTTTTATAACGGTCATCCCCCCTTTTTTCGGGATGACGTGAACGGGGCTAACCCACCGGCTGTCAGAGATGGGAAAAATAATACCGGCTTCAAGTAATTTAAGAATCTCTTTCTTAACCACCTCCTTCATGTTAGGATTCAACCACCTTTGAGGCTCTATGGAGGTGGCTTCGGTGTTTTCCAAGTGGATTCTATGCGTGCAAAGCCTAGGGCTTATTCCCTTAAGATCAGAGATGCTGTAGCCAAGCACATTCTTGTGACTCCTAAGGACATCTAAGAGTCTTTCTAATTGATCATGGTTGAGGTGGGCATTAACAATAACCGGATAGGTCAATTTATTACCCAAGAAAGCGTACCTTAGATTTGGTGGTAATTGTTTAAGCTTTACCTCAGGTGGCGTTGTACCCTCCACTTTCTCTCCTTGTAGAAGCTTGACCTCTTCTGCGACATCCGGGTTTAGTTCCTGCTCTTTGAGTGGGCTTCCCCATGCAGACTCAGATTCACTTCTCGGTGAGGACGGCACATCGGAATAAACACTGCACAACTCCGCGCGGGCATCCATGGGATCACCATCGTGCTCCGATCCAAACCTGAGATCAAGAGATGCATCAGTTGGTTCATAAATATAAGAGTAAGGGTCGTAAATTGTACTTCCCTGAATCTCAGCATGACTAGTGGACTTCTCGGAAGCGTTGTACTCTTCGATGCATGCTCCGCCGTTTTCAAAATATAACTTGCGGTCTCTCACATCAACTCTGACGTTGCCCTCGATAGTCCCTTCTGGGGAGACTCGATCCATCACAAAAATAGCAAATTGTTGCTCAATGGGGTCCTTGACATCAAGGGTGAACGCCCCTGTGGCATGAACCTCATCAACAAGTTCTTTAAGAAGGTTCGCAAAGGAATCATCGTCCCCCGGGCTAGACTCAGTCATCAAAATTGCGTCTCCCATGTTCCTATCAAGAACTCATGGAGAATTCTGGGAGAGCAAGTAAATTGGACAGCAAACAGAGTCAATAAGGAAAAATAAAGAAAGAAAGGTGGATAGATGGTAAGAGATAACCGGGTGATCAAAATCAAAAACCGTCAAATGCACTTCCCCGGCAACGGCGCCAAAAACTTGTTCGCGCACCGGGCTACACACGCACCCGGGACAAGCGACTCGTAGTCTTACCGCAAGCGCACGATGTAGCGGTGAGCGGTTATCGAACTCAGGGAGGACTAATGACCGTGTCTCCTTTCAATCACCTAGCTATCAAAATGGTCAAGAATAATTTGGGGTGAAATGGTCACAATCGTTCAAATGTCGATGGAAATATCAATAAAATAAAACGCCTAGGGATAGGGAATCCCCGCTACGGACCGTATCTCATCGTTGTGATTCGTAGGTTTCATCATTGCTAGACTTGAATCTTAGGTGAACTAGTCGCAACTAAATGTAGAACCAAGCTCACGCTCTCGCGCTATTGCCGGTCTATAGCAAACCTAGGGTAGGGCCCAATCTCTAGCAAACCCTAACCTAAGACGCTAGCATGAAGAACAAAATCATCGTTCAATCGTATCTCGAGCCCACTCTCATGCAAACTCGAGCTACGACCTAGGTTGAGATAGTTCCTACCCGTCCAATCTCTTGCAAACGGGTATTGGTATAGAATCACGATTGAAAACCCTAGATTTGGTCCAATCTCTTGCAAACCAATCCTAGAGGAGTCCAATCGTAAATCTAAATCGAATTTCTAGGGCTTCCTATCAATTGGGACCCAATCTCTTGCAAATCCCAATCGATGTGAATTCCTAGCTATCCGTAATTAATCAATCCCAACCTAACCCTAATAATTCTAGCAAGAATTTCACCAATACATCACAATTTAGAAATGGGGTCTATAGGGTACATCCCTATGCCCTAAGACGAAGGCACTACTCACTAATCATCATGCAATTCTTACAGAAATCAATAATAAAATCAACACAATTCATTGCAATAGGGAAATTGTTAACAAAAATAGGGGTTTTGATAGAGAATAGGCAAACCAATGAGAATCCAATAGCATCCAACAAAAGTAGCCTTTTAATCTCCAAGAGAAAAGCTAAATGTAATGATCTAAAAAGCTCTCAAAAAAGGCTGCTAAAAAGCTCTAAAAAGTCCTCTCTAACTCGGGCAAAAACTGGGTTTAAATACCCTTCAAAATCGCCCAGAAAATCGTGACCAAAATGCCCCTGCGCAGCCCAGAAATCGTACTTTATGCAGCAGGCGGAACGGCTCACTCGGCCGAGTGATAAACACTGTACATTTCCAGTAAGTCAGGGATTTTCAGGGGTCTGTCTTCGGAGGTGACTCGGCTGAGTGGCTTTACTCACTTGGCTGAGGGGCATTCCATGCTCGGCCGAGTGGCCTTCTCAGATCGACTGTAAAATTCCAGTAAGTCGGCCTCTTTTTGGATGGATTTTCCCGAGCCACTCGGGTGAGGGGATCTTCATACTCGGCCGAGTGGTCTATCGTCACTCGGCCGAGTGCACGCCGATATTCTTCTGTCGTGCGTGTCCGGTCTGGTCGGCCGAGTGAGCTTCTCTGCTCGGCCGAGTGACATGCTATAAATACCCAATCTTCTTCGTTTCTCCTCCTCGTCGCTCCTACGAAGTTCCTTCTTCTTCCACTCGTCTTCCATTGCAGAATGGCCCTCAAAAGAGCTGTGGGTGACACTCCGGAGTGGGTGTAAATCCTCTTTATCTCAAAATCCCTTCAAATCGCTCCATATCTCCTGAAATACGACAAAAACACGAAATAGTGAAAAGCATCACAATATTGTCGAATAATCGTGAAAAACGCGTTATGAGCGATCAAAACGGCATGTAATCATGCAGAAAATGGTGTAAAATATGGAGTGATCAATACCATGCCACCAATAGTTCAGACGAAGATCCTTGTACATCTTGGTGCCACCACGATGCACAGAATACGGTGAACTGTGTGCCTCAACCAATAACTCCTCTCTGATATCTCCAGCTGGCACACACAACCTGGCTCCAAATCTCATAGAACCATCTCTATGAATCAAGAAGTCAGTCCGCAGACCGGCTTCTACCTGCTCCCGAATCTTCACCAGCTTCGGATCACCAGACTGACCTGCCTTGATCTGTTCCACGATCGTCGACTGTATCTGCATACACATCAACGACAAAGCCTCTACTGGAAGCACGATCTCAATACCAGACGCAAAAATCCCGCTGCAACCTCCACTGCAAAGTCAACATCATCACCACTGGAAGTCTGCTCAGCGCATCGGGAACCACATTCACCTTGACAGGGTGATACTACAAGTCGATCTCATAATCTGCCATTAGCTCCAACCATCGACGATGTCGCATGTTGAGCTCCTTCTGCGTAAAGATATACTTCAAGCTTTTGTGATCAGTGAAGATCTTCACCTTCTCACTAAGTAAGAAGTGCATCCAAATCTTAAGCACGAATACGACTATAGCCAACTCCAAATCGTGTGTCGGGAAATTCTTCTCGTGAGCCTTAAGATGACGAGAAGCATACGCAACCACGTGCCCATGCTGATGCAAAACACAACCGAGACCTTTGCCAGAAGCATCACAAAAGATCTCAAATCCTCCACTCCGATCGGGCATAGCAAGAACAAGGGCAGTCGTCAACCTCTCCTTCAGAATAGAAAAGGCCTCCTCACAATCATCGGACCAGACAAAAGATACATCCTTTCTCGTCAGTCTGGTCATCGACTCAGCAATTCGAGAAAAGTCCTTAATGAAACGCCAATAATAACCTGCAAGCCCAAGGAAACTCCAGATCTCAGATGCTGACTGCGGAGCAGGCCACTCTCTGATAGCCTTAATCTTCTCAGGATCCATCGATATTCCATCTCCTGACACCACGTGTCCAAGAAAAGCGACCCTATCAAGCCAGAACTCGCACTTAGAATACTTAGCATACAAACGATGCTTCCTCAAAATTTCCAATACCGTCCTCAAGTGCGATGCATGCTCTTCCTCCGACCTTGAATAGATCAAGATGTCGTCAATAAAGATTACGAAAAACTTATCTAGCAAGTAGTAGAAGATCAGATTCATCAAGTTCATAAAAACTGCGGGCGCATTGGTTACACCGAAAGGCATAACCACGAACTCGTAGTGACCATACTTTGTCCTGAACGTTGTCTTCTGGATATCTTCCTTCCTCACCTTCAGCTGGTGATAGCCACTCCTTAGGTCCAACTTAGAAAACACTCTCGATCCTCTAATCTGATCAAAGATGTCATCTATAAGAGGCAATGGATATCGATTCTTGACGGTGACGGCATTTAGCTCCATGTAGTCCATGCACATGCGACGCGAACCATCCTTCTTCTTCACCAGCAATATCGGTGCTCCCCACGGAGACACACTAGGATTAATGTAACCCTTCTGTAGAAGCTCATCCAGCTGCCTACGCAACTCCTCCAACTCAGCTGGAGCCATATGATATGGCGCCTTCGAAATGGGCTGCGCTCCCAGAATAAGATCGATCGAAAACTCGAGAGCTCGATCGGGCGGTAGTCCAGACATCTCCTCAGGGAAGACGTCGTCGAATTCTTGCACCACAGCTGGTCTACTCTGCTCCATCTGCATGGCAACAATCTCCACCGGCTTGGCCCGAAACCTGACAAGACCAAACGAATTGCTGCTTCGGCTAAACTCGAACACCGGATGACCTGGGATCTCGAACACCACCTTCTTCCGCCGGCAATCGATCGTGGCATAGAAACTCCCAAGCCAGTCCATCCCAAGGATGGCATCATAGTTGATGATGTCGTGGACAATAAAGTCAGCGTAAAGCTCATGTCCACTGACCACCAAAGGACAAGAATTGCAACCACGATGCACCGAGATAATGCCATTCTCTGTAACGATATCCCAACTCTTGGCAAGAGGTGAAGTCGACAAGGAATGCTTCTCTACGAAGCTCTGGGATATAATGCACATCGATGCACCAGAGTCAAAGAGGACTCGTGCGGGGAAAGTGCAAACCAAAATCACACCTAACAAATAATCTAACAATCAAATCCTATTCTAGCAAACATATCATATTCAAGCAACCAAACATATTCTAACAACAAGATCAATTAAGGAAAGAAAACAAGCTAGACTGAGAGTTACCTGCAATAACCTCATCCTCAGCCTCAGCCTCAACTGCAGTCATCAGGAAAGCCTGCCTCCTCGACTGTAAAGCCAGCTGAACTGCCTGCTTCTAGGGAACGAGAGGCGCTCCACGTCCAGCAGGTGCTGGAGCTCTCTGCTGCTGAACTCCATCCGGTGCTTTCCGCAGTTGATTTGCTTGCCGACAATCCTTCGCTGCATGCGTAGCGTCGCCACAAATCATGCACTGGGCCAGAAATCTTCTGCACTGCTCCTTGAAATGACCAGTCTTGCCACAGAAATGGCAAGTCTTCAGAATAGGCCCACCTGGCCTCTTGAACTGCACCGACTGGTTAGGCTTGAACTCATGCCTAACCACTGCTCTGACCTGCTCCATTGGCCTCTTCCCAGCTCCAGAAGTCTGTCCTCTCTTCTGGCTGGCAATCAGCTCATGCCTCCTAGCAGCAACCGGCAACTTCTGATAAGACTCCAAATCTGACGAAGACATCAGGCTCTGCAAATCTAGGGAAAGACCATGCAGAAACCTCTGAGCTTTCTCCTCGGCATCCTGCACCATCTTCGGTGCAAATCGACTCAGCTTGGTGAACTCCTGATGATACTGGTCCACCGAAAGATTCCCTTGCTTCAGATCAATGAAATGATGCAACATCTCTTTCCTGGCAGCCTTCGGGAAATACTCCTCATCGAACCTAGCCTTGAAAGTAGCCCAAGGAATAGGTCTCACCAACAGCTCCTCCTCTGCATCCTACCAGCTGCAGGCATTATCCTTGATCTGTTTCTTCACCAAGTCAACCCATCCAGCCTGGTTGTTCTTCGACATCCTCAGATTGTCCTCCGTATTTCAGATTCACTCCTCTGCAGACAACGATCCTTCAGATCCATCAAAATAGGTCGGGCCCAGCTCCCGAAACTGCTTCGCTCCCGGCTCGAAGCGAGGGGCATTCTGGAGCATGCCCTGCTGCACCTGCATCATCTGATGCATCATCCTCATGACGTCAGCATTGGTGGGCTCTCTATCCGGCACCGCAACACGGTCGGGCCCACCACCAGCTCGGGTCTGTCGTCTTCCAGCCATCTAATGACATAGAAAATGAATTAAATTAGACTCAAAGCTTATGACTTGGATGTTTTAATTTATTTAATGGACATTCTATAATTATTATCGTTGTTCCGATAATTCGCAGTTGCAAGAGGACCTGCACGGGCCACCAACAAAACCTGTCACCACCCACTTCCCTAAAATAGAGGCGAGGCGTGAAAAGTCCGCTCAGACTTGGAGCTGTGAGGCTCCAGTCTGTAAAGCATTTGGAATAACCAAGTAAAGGTCCTTGCAAATGTGATACAGAACAAAAATAATAATAAAGAAAAGAGACAGATAATATAATTATTTCAATCTCAGAATGTCCACAATAAATTCCAACATCACAGAAAAGCCACCAGGCTAAAAGAAGAGTCTAAAAGGCCCAAGCATGGCCAACAGAAATAATCAACGTACAGAAAGAAAGGTGCCACGCACCGACAAACTAGCGACAACTAAGCAGAAAGCAACAACGAAGGAAATCTCTACGACTGGTCGCCGGTGTCCTCGTACTCCACGTCAACGGTGGACCCAGGCTCAAAGTCAGTAAACACCTCGTCCTCAGCAACGGACTCTGGCTCAGCAACTAACATGCGACACCCAAAAGAGACGAGGGCGCATGTCAGCAAGTCTACAAGAGACTTGTGCAAGGAAACTAAAAGAAGGAAACAACCTAGCAGTTCTAAAAGTATGCGATGACATGGCAGTTTAAGACATGAATGCAACAAGTAGTAAAGTGCAGCAAGTATGACATGGCAAGGTAGCAAAGCTAGTAAACATTCACATGGATTTTACAAGTCAAGTAACACGTCAAGTAAACACGTCGTGCACAGAGTTTACGCCTTACAGCTGAAGTGGCTGTACGGGCACACTTCTACACTGAGTGGTCGCTTAACCCTACCCCAATCCCAGAGTTTACGCCTTACAGCTGAAGTTGATGATCTGGCAAACTTCTAAGCTGAGTGGTCGCTTAACCCTACCCCTCCACGTGTAATCGGGCATTGGCTTTTGACCAACGCATGTAGCCCGCTTCTGGATCACGAGCCAGGAAGTGTATTTGGCCTAGGGTTGTGCCTGCAACGCAGGTGCCTAGCCTCAACAAGCAAGTACAAGTAGCGTGTGCTACGAATGCAACATTCAAGCATGGATGACATTAAGATGCATGGCATGGCAAGGGTACAATTAATGTGCGTACAGATAAGGAATTTAAACGTGACAGGCATGGCAGAGCAAAAGTAAAAAGCGTACAGATATGGAAATTAAACGTGACAGGCAAAAATGCATGAATGACATGGCAGGGTGACAGATCTAGCTTCGTTGTCAAGCTAGATCTTGAAATTGCATCTAGGCGAGTATCATTTCGTCGCCTAGTCTCTTTTACGCTAACAACGGGGAAATTGGCCTAAGACATGGCCTAAAGCACAAATTGGCAAGTTTCACTTGCCTGCAATTAGTCGTTCTGAATACACCGTCCAATCAGTCCAATCAACCTATGTGCTCAGATCATCAGCCTACAGTCCCAATTAAACTATCTTTATTAGTGATTTACCAGACTATTAAAAAACCGATTTTTATCTTGATTAGCATGCATGGGTTGGGGGTCCTAAGTGTTCAGAAAGTTACCCTTACACAACGCGAGAGCTACACTGGCGTCGGGTATCGACGCCAGGGGTTGGAATAATAGAACGTGCTCCTAGTCCAGATTCCAGAATAGATTCCTATGATCACCAATCCTTGGACATCGACCAGATCAGCGAGCAAGATTCTAAACAGCAAGCAAGTGATCGGTAGACGTTTGTACGGCTTCCGGGAAGCCGTAACAACGAACCGAGACGAACGGTTCGATGTACACAAAGTCTACGATGTTGAGCGTCATAGGGGATGATCGTGACGTCGAAAACACCCATAGGAGAGGTAGAGGGCTGTCGAAAGATCCCAACAGCGAGAGGGGATGGCGAAGAGGTGATACGACGCGTCGAAACGTCGTAAAAACACGTAACAACTGAAACACTCGCTGTTTCAGAGCAAGGCAGCCTGAGGGGGAACCCAGACAGCAGCAAGGGGCCGAGGGGGTCGACGGACACCGGAGGGGGCAGCGGTGGCGGTGGCCACTGCTGCTGCTGTTGCGAACTGCTGCGGCTTGCAGCGGCTGCTGCAGGATTTTTCGGCAGTAGGTGGGGGCCCACGGTGACGTCAGGGTTGGAGGGGAGTCAGAGGGGGCGACTGCGGGGCAGCGACGGTGCTGCGGCAGCGGCAGTTTGCTGCTGCGAAATGCTGCTGCTTGCAGCGGATATTGCGGCAGTTGCGGGGCAGATCACGGCGGTCTCCGGTGATGATACGTCGGCCACGACGTGCAGGGGACAGAGGAAGGTCGGGGGAAGGGAGAGGGGACTTGGTCGGCGGCGGTTGTGGGCTGAGAGTGCAAGAAGTCGGACTCTCGGGGGGGTTTGTTAGTGACAGCGTGAAAAAAAAACATATGGGCGGCGGCTTCTTGGCTGTGCTGTGAAAAATAAACCCTAGGTGTTGTTCAATATAGGGTGTGGGCTGAAACACGTGGGTAGAGGGGGCTAGAGATAGGGTAGAGTTTGTTAGGGTAGTTTTGATTACAAAATTTGTTATAAAAATTATTATTATAAAAAAGACTATCCCACAACCTCTTCCTCTCTCTCCTGAGTGGGTTTTAGTGCGGCCAAAGGGGGTTTAACAAAGACTAAGTCAAATATCTGATATAAATTATTATTATCAATTATTAGGGAGATAATACAATGAAACTTAGGGCTAAAAATGTAATAGGTTGGGCCAAAAAGTGCAAGTAGGTCAGACGAAGCCCAAAAATTATGAATAAATACCGGGGTGACCGCACGGACGAAAGAAACACAACTAAGAAGACGGATCATAATTACGACGACGAGAAAGGAAACTAAAAATAAAAAGGTCTCATGACAAAGGTGAAAATCGCGACGTCTCTTCAAATAAAGTCAAATCGTGGGAGAACGACCTGTGAAATGACGTTCCAAATTAATTTCACAATTTAATACTCTCAGATAGTGTCACAACAACATATCACACCATAGGGTTTGGATTCAGACAAAGTCTAAAATAAATACGTGCATGAACAAGACTACGTGCACGACAAAGCGTACAATCGAAAACAGACCGTTACATGGCCTTTCTGACCAGCTGCTCCCTATGCAGGCGAACTCATCTCCGCAGGTCGCACTCAACTCCAACCTCTGGTAGTTCGGGCGTGGAGCAAAGTCCTTAGGGAATCGGTTCTGTGTTCAGCCTTTGAAGTGCGCTCAGCCTCTTCAATATACCAATCACCTATCAAATAGCCTGCACTAATCCCGTCGTAAACATAACCACCGTGCGATTGGTTCCTTGTAATACAAATTCATTGTACGCGAGTTTTACCCCGCAACAATTGGCACCGTCTGTGGGAGGTGGGGTTCGTAAGGCTTGCCCCGGAGTCTTTACTTGAGGTGGGGAGCGGGCGCGTAGCGCAGCCCGCGCCCTTCTCTGATTTGGATGACGAGGACGGATCCTGCCCTGGAGGCTTCGTAGGGGGGATGGAGCCGTAGCTCGGCCCGTGCCCTTTTTCTCCAGTTTGGGTGGCGAAGCTTGTTAGGCTTGCCCCGGAGTCTTTACGTGAGGGGGCGGGCGCGTAGCCCGGCCTATGCCCTTCTCTGTTTTGGGTGGCAAGGACGGATCCTGCCCCGGAGGCTTCGTAGGGGGGATGGATCTGTAGCTCGGCCCGTGCCCTTTTTCTCCAGTTTGGGTGGCGAGGCTTGTTAGACTTGCCTCGGAGTCTTTGCTTGAGGGGGGAGCGAGCACGTAGCTCGGCCTGTGTCCTTCTCCGATTTGGGTGGCGAGGAAGAATCCTACCGCGGAGGCTTCGTAGGGGGAGGGAGCCGTAGCTCGGCCAATGCCCTTTTTCTCCAGATTGGGTGGCGAAGCTTGTTAGGCTAGCCCCGGAGTCTTTACTTGAGGGGGGAGCGGACGCGTAGCCCAACCTGTGCCCTTCTCCGGTTTGGGTGGCGAGGACGGATCCTGTCCCGGAGGCTTCGTAGGGGGAGGGTGCCGTAGCTCGGCCCGTGCCCTTTTTCTCCAGTTTGGGTGGCGAAGCTCGTAAGGCTTGCCCCGGAGTCTTTACTTGAGGGGGGGAGCGGGTGCGTAGCCCAGCCCGTGCCCTTCTCCGGTTTGGATGGCGAGGACGGATCCTGCCCCGAAGGCTTCGTAGGGGGGAGGGAGCCGTAGCTCGGCCCGTGCCCTTTTTCTCCAAATTGGATGGCGAAGCTTGTTAGGCTTGCCTCGGAGTCTTTACTTGAGGGGGAGGCGGGCGCGTAGCCTGGCCCGTGTCCTTCTCCGGTTTGGATGGCGAGGATGGATCCTGCCCCGTAGGCTTCGTGGGGGGGAGCCGTAGCTTGGCACGTGCCCTTTTTCTCCAGTTTGGGTGGCGAAGCTTGTGAGACTTTCCCCAGAGTCTTTACTTGAGGGGGAGCGGGCGCGTAGCCCAGCCCGTGCCCTTCTCCAGTTTGGGTGGCGAGGACGGATCCTACCCCGGAGTCTTGTGCATTAAACTGAAATTTTCAAGTGGAGACGGCAAGATTTGAAAATGTGCAAAAAGGAAAGTATAATATTACGGACTTACAATTACTGATAGTATTTCAGTAGGTGCTCTGCATTCCATGGGTGAGCCAGCTCGCCCCCGTACAGGGTTTCCAGGATATATGTGGCCGGCCCGACGATGTCGATGACTTCAGAGGGCCCCTCTCATTTTGCTGCCAGCTTCCCTCGGCGAGCGGTCTCGGGCTTGAAGGTGGCGTCTCTGAGGACTAAGACACTGATCCGAAAGCTCCGTTTCTTCACTGGGGAGTTGTAGTACCAGGCCATCCTTTGGCTGTGCCGGACGAGGTTCTTCAGAGCCCGATCTCTTACTTCATCGACGAGCTCGAGGCTGAGGCCGATGCCCTCCATATTAATGTCTCTGTCGAAGTACCAAAGCTGAAGAGTCTCCTCCCCGACCTCCACGGGAACGACTGCTTCTGATCCAAATGCTAGCATGAAGGGGCTTTACCTGGTCGCAGCTTTGTAGGTAGTGCGATACGACCAGAGAATGCCCGACAGCTCGTCAACCCACGTTTCGAGAGCATCATCGACCTTCTTCTTCAGGGGGCCCAATATGCATTTGTTGGTTGCCTCCGCCATCCCATTGCACTGAGGGTGGGCAACGGACGCGAAATGAAGCTTGATCCCCCAGCCTGAGCAGAAATCTCGGAAGCCCTCGCAATCAAACTGCCTTCCGTTATCCGTTACTATGGAACATGGTATTCCAAAGCGGCAGATTACTGACTTCCAAATGAAGCCCTTCATGTCCGTCCATGCGATGCGTGCCAAAGGTTCGCCCTCGACCCATTTGGTGAAATAGTCCACGGTGACGACCAGGTATTCCTCCCCCCGGAGGCCTTCGAGAAGGGTCCGAGGATGTCGAGCCCCCACTTGGCAAACGGGACCGGGCTCAAGATAGGCACCAGGTTTACTAGGGGCACTGCTGTGTGTCGGTCGAACTTCTGGCATGCCTCGCACTTCTTGACATACCGGGCCGTGTCGTGGATCATTGTCGACCAGTAGTACCCCTGGCACACTATCTTGTGGGCGATAGTGTGCCTGCCATAATGGTTTCCGCAGAAGCCCTCGTGCACTTTGCGGATGACCTGCTCTGCCTGCTCCGGCCCTAGGCACTTCAGGTAAGGCAGGACGTCGAAGCTCGCCCGGCACCGATGGTATAGCACTTCGTCGAAGAGCACGAATGACAAGGCCTACCTCTCGATCTTCTTGGCCTGTAGTCGCTCCTCGGGCAGGGCCCGCGTCTCCAATTACTTCATTATTGGGCTCATCCATGTCGTCGTCTGGCCGACACACATTAATTATTATTCTTCAATGGTGGGCGTCAGTGATCGCGCCCCGGCGTACACGTCCCGAGGCGACGGTTGTAGTTTTACCGCAAGCGCACGGTATAGCGGCGAGCGGGTATCGAACACAGGGAGGACGAATGACCGTGCTTGCTCCTAATCAACCTGGCTATTCAGAGGGATAATTGCCTTGGGCGATCCTGTCACAATCGTCAGACAAAAGTGCAAAATATCAAATCAAATAGAGAACGCCTAGGGAATGGGGAATCCCCACTACTCACCGTATTTCACAATTGTGGTTCGCCGGTATCGAAATCGCTAGGATGAGAATTCGGATGAACTAGTTGCAACTAAATGTGGAACCAGGCTCACGCTCTCGCGCTGTTGCCGGTCTATAGCTATCCTGGGTTTGGGTCCAATCTCTTGCAAACCCTAGCCTAGGGAAGCTAGCATTAGGATCAACATCATCGTCCAATTGCGCACCGAGCCCAATCTCTTGCAAACTCGGTCCACAATCTAGATTAGGATAGTTCCTACCCGTCCAATCTCTTGCAAACGGGTATCGGCACGGAATTGCAATCGGAGATCCTAGCATCGGTCCAATTTCTTGCAAACCGATACTTCGAAAATCCGACTCCAACCCAATTCGGATTTCTAGGGCTTCCTATCGAATTGGGATCCAATCTCTTGCAAATCCCTATTGACGTGAATACCTAGCTATCCGTAGTAATTCGATCCCAATCTAATCCCTAATAACAATCCTGGCTCAATTCCTACCAATTCGACACAAATACGAAATTGGGCTCGTAGGGTTCATCCCCACGCCCAAGACGTGGAGACTACTCACTAATCATAGCAATAGCACAATAATTGGCGAAGAAATAGACAATGGAATTCATCACAACAATGATATAAACAATAAAAATAGAGTTTTTGTGGAAGAGAAGTGCAAACCAATGTAGATCTTCAATCAACCCAACAAAAATCCAAGTTTTTCTCTTCACCAATCACAATTAATAAAGCTAAAAAGTAGACTCAAAAAGCTGCAAAAAATCTGAGAGGTGGCTCCCAAAACTAGGGTAAAAACAGAGCTTAAATAGCCCCAAAAATCGTCTAAAAATCCTGACCAAAACGCCCCTGCACAGCCTGTTTTCCGCAAATTTCGCTACAGGCAGCGCATCGCACTCGGCCGAGTGACAAAAGTCGCTCGGCCGAGTGAAAACCCTGTCAATTTTCCAGTAAGTCGGGGACTTCAGGGGTCTTCAGTTCGGGGGTGGCTCGGCCGAGTGAGTTGTCGTCACTCGGCCGATGGCTTCACTTCACTCGGGCGGACGGGATTTGCCACTCGGCCGAGTGGGTCTTCTGAAGCTCAGATGGCCGAAAAACAGTAACTTCGGTCTTTTTGAGGGCCTTCGTCTGGGCGCCACTCGGGCGGTCGTGGTATCGTCACTCGGCCGATGTGGTCTCCGTCGCTCGGCCGAGTACACATGGAAGTCGTGTCTGAACGGGTCGGCCGAGCAGTGTCTCGCTGGTCGACCGAGTGGCTCCTCCACTCGGCCGAGTGGGACACGAAAAATGCCCAAACTGGTCGTTTTGGCCTCCTCGTCGCTCCGGCGACGTCCATTCTTCTTCCGCTCCTCTCCAACAGCAAAATACCCCTCGGGGAGGTCGTCGGTGGCCGTCTAGATTACACGCATCTCGAGATCACTCCTAATCGCGCCAAATCACCTGAAATGCGACAAAAACAACAAATCGTGAAAAGCATCGCAATATCGTCGATATATCGTGAAAAACATGATTTGGGCGATCAAAATGGCATGCAAACATGCGGGAAAAGGGTGTAAAATAAGGAGTGATCAAAATCCCCCAAGCTTGCCTCTTACTCGTCCTCGAGGAAGATAAGTAAAAAGCGAACCCGGTGGATTCGGAAAACGAAAACGGCGAAAAACGAAAAAAAAATGAAAAGCGAAGAAGAATGAAAACCAAACGAAAATAAAGAAAGAAAGAAAGAAGAGGTAGGATGCTAGATCATTTTCTCAGGACGTGGGTTTCACCTACTCTTATAGCATGCACCGAGTGAGAAATACATGTCAAAGAATCTCATTTTGATATCATAGTAGAATAGTGCAAGTAGAAAATAGAAAACCCACGAACAACGGTATAATCATGAAAAACGGAATGATTTTAAAATTAACATCGCCTGAATCATCTAAAGCGGTATACAAGTCTCAGATCACACACTTTTCAATTGAACGCTTTCTATCTGGAGTATAAGAGTATCACATCATAGAATAGAGAGAATAGAAAAGTATGGGTTTCATGAAATGAATGCTAGGCTTAGATTTCTGGATTTCGTAAAGCTAGAAACAATCTCACCGAGTATAGAATATTACTTAGCCTAGGTTGTCGTGCAATGTCAAGTAGTCGCTCTCTCACACATCAATGGATCTCCTCCCCCAAGCTTATCTATAAGCGTGGTGGCACAAAAATATTTACATCCCCATTTTTATATAGCTCCAAAGGCAAAGAAGAGAAAGAAGAAAGAAAGTAAGCGAGATGGGATCTTCTATTGAGGATTTTTCCTCTTTTCTCTCTTTTCTCCTTTTTTTTCTTTTTTTTTCTTTTTTTTTTCTTCTTTTTCATATATACAATGATCCCAATTCAAAGAGAGATAATGATATACGAGAATGTTCTTCTCTCTTTTATTATATGTTTTTTTTGGAATAAGAGATTTGGAGCTAGGAATTAATAGCGGGGGAAATGCCATAAAATAGAATCACTAAGGGGAGATTCACCAATGATTTTAAAAGTAGAGAAATGATGTTCAAGATTTGTGGAGAAAGAAATAAATATAACTCTCGGCTCACTCTATAAGACATGCACGACAACTTCAGCAGGGTAATCTAATCTACTCAGTTTCGATCACAAAAAAGCTAACTAATCCAGATATATCATAGCTAACCATCATTCAATCATCCGGAAGTGAAGTGTACAATTCATGCATATAGAAGTGATAAAGGAAAAGAAGTCAGTACTCCAGATATAGGCATTCAATGCGTGAATCTTGGTGTGTTTTCTGTGATAGCATACATATGAATATTCAGGCTCAGCTAATAATAAAATTTCATCCATTTTCATGAGGAAAAAGTGTGGGCTCCTATTTCTAAATGCAAGCGAGTCATAGCATATGATATCAGAAATGAAATCTAAGACACGACAAATATAGCATGCATATAGAATAAGCTAACTCCACGTAGACATCATCACAGAAAATTCATCTCTAGCATGGATGAAAAAAGGAAGAAGTAAAGATAAAAGGAAAATAGAACTATGCAATGCGGCACACAGGAAAGTAAGGAAAACGTGATGCATGGCAAAACAAAAGGAAAATAACGAAAAATGAGTGCAAAAGTGAAAAGCGGTGTGAAAAACTGAAAATAAAGGTGGCAAATCGAAAAAGAACGTGAGAGCTCACTCCCCCAAGCTAAACGGCACAGTGTCCTCAATGTGCAAAGTGTGGCACACAGAGAGACAATTAACGTGAGGGGCAAGTGAGGGTGCATGCATGAGGGGAAGGAAGGAAAAAAAATAATAAAAGGAAAAATAAAGAAGTGAAAATATGATGCGGGTATGATGCATGCACAAACAGGAGTGATATGAAAATACGGCACCAAAAACGCTCCCTCTCTCCCAAAAAAGATATATATAGATGTTATCAAAATGAGAAACCCTAGTAGATATGATATGATGTGCACAAAAAGATATGATCAAAAATATAATCCCAAAATAAGTGAGAGGAGGGGGGGGTGGACAAAAAAAAAACATCAGGACCCAGCAGAGACGGGCAGCACAACGTCAGGAATGGATAAAGGCATCAAGAGTGCCTAAGAAGGCGGTGCCGCGCCGTCTCCGTCCTGAGGCGGAGGGGGTGGTGGTGGTGGTGTAGGCTGCTGAGCTGGGGTGGGCGTGGGAGTGGAAGCAGGTCGAGCGTGTGTGGGAGTGTGTGTGGGAACCTGCTGGGTGGGTGGGGGTACGCGCGGGAGACGCTCTAAGATCTGTGTCAGGCAGTAGTGGATCTGAGGGATCAGGTCAAAGCGTCCAGCCATCGTAGAGACGGTGGAGGACAGGGTCCGAAGGTCTCCTCTAAGACCACTCACCGCCACCTCAAGAGCACGTATGCTCTGCAGTACAGTGTCGGGCGGGGGTGGTGCAGAGGGACGCACCGGTCTAGGCTGTGCAGGGCTAGGCTGGCGTACGCGTGTGGAGTATGTAACGGGCTCAGCAGGGAATGGGACAAAAGGTGCCGTGCCAGGAAATGTGGGCCGGGCCTCAGTGTGAGGCCGGGGCGGGCGGTGAGAAGTGGAGGCAGCGGCAGCGGAAGAAGAGTACAAAAGCGGCTGTGAGGCGGCTAGTGAGGTCGGTGGCACAGAAGTGTGGACAGACGCCACGACGCTCTCGGAGAAGACGGCGGTAGTGGAGACAGAGGAATCTCCCGCTGGGGAAGAAGTGTGTGGTCCAAAAGGTGTAGCCCCAGCGGAGATCATGCTAACCATGGTCTCCACGACCGAAACGAACGAGGGCTCTCCGTACGCGACTACGGTCGGCGGGCGCTCGGGGAAGGCAGAAGAAAGAGGCTCGACAGACAAGGGGCCAGTGGTGGAAGTGGGCTCAGCAAGGGTACTCGCGACACTGGTAGAGGTGAGGACAGAAGTGTCAGGAGCAGTAGAAACGACAGGTGTGGGCTGAGGGGCCACAGGGGCGGCAGCGGGCTCGGCAGGGCGTGCAGCAGGGTCTGCGGGAGCAGCCTGGGCAGCGTGGGCGGCGGGGCCCTGCTCGGCCTCCTCGGCCTCGAGCACGTAGGCGGCGGGGATGAGGACATCCATATCTGGGAGCCAGTCAACGTGGGCCGGTGCAATCTGGGTCCGAGCAGGGCTCGGGAGAATCATGTAATCGGCCCCATAGGGGCCGTGCAACCAGACCCAGTGACGCTCACCGTGCGGACGCAGCATCTTCATCCGGGCCATAACGTCTATCGACAAGGAAGTGGGGCCCGGAACGCGTCGCAGGTCGTCGGGGAAATCCTCGCCGGTCATAAGAGCCAGCAGGGTAATCAGGCCGCCGCAGCATATCGGTGAGCGAGCGCCCACCGATACAATGATGCGGTCTAAGTACCATGCCGCGATATCGATCACGACGGCGGGGACAAGCTCATCTCCATCCCTAGACAGAGCTCTGGGACGTGTCATCGCATAGAGCATGTAAAGCTCTGGCGTAGACATCGTGCCCGGCTCATATCTGGCCAAAAAGGTAGTCGCCATGAGGCGCTGGGCAATGCGTAGGCAGGGATGTACGATGGCCGAGGCCTTGGCCCTACTAGGGTCAAAGGCGGCGTGGAGACCCGTGATACGTGCCCAGAAGGCACCGGCGTCGAAAGAGGGTGGAGGGATATGTGTGGGGCCATAACCGCGATCGGCTCCGGGGACTGCGGGCCAAGAGAAAAATGCTCTCATCATATCGAGAGTGACCTGGCACTCTCGATCCATGAACCGGAATGAGCATCCCTCATCGGTCCGGGCGATCGAACTCAAAACCTCAAGTGTCGGACGGGTAAAAGTATCCGCCGACACCTGGAAAAAATCTCGCCAGCCCACGTTGTCGTACAACGTGAGCATCCCCTCAAGTACCCCCAGGCGTCCTAGGTCAGCGAGGTGTGCGAACCTGGAGGGTACGATCGAGCGCTGGGAGATACGCTCGAAGACGGCGCGGTGTGCGTCGTCTCGGAACGTAATCCCGAGCGGCCCGACCAGTGGAGCCGGTGGTGGTGGCTGTGGATCGGCGGGGAGAGGCTGTGCGGGCTGTGGGTGCGCTGCAGGCTGTGCGGGGTGTGTGGAGCCTGCAGGCTGTGCGGGGTGTGCGGGGTGTGTGGGGGACGGTGGAGGAGAGTCCTCCAACTCGTGGGAGGGGCCGGCATCATCCGACCGCTTCCGCTTGGCGGAAGCTCTCTTCGACCGCGGCCGTGTCCGGGGCGGCATATCTGCCCCGAGCGCGCGCCGAAAAAGTGAAAAGTGCGGCGTGTGCACAAAGAGTGGAAAGAGTTTACCCAAACACGCCGCGAGTGCTAAGTAGTGGAAGCGTGCGAAGTCCGCGCCTCCACGAAGTCCTGAGCAGCCCGTAGAAGCTCCCCTGAGCTCCCCTAAGCTCCAAAAAGCAACCTGCGCATGGAAAAGCGATATCAGCGAGTAATAATCAAAATGTATGGAGCAATAGGGGTATAACAGATAGATATGTGACTTGATTCGGGTTAGGGGTTCGATTGACACACGGATCCTCAAAAACTACGCAAAAAGAGAAGAAAATGGTGAAAATAAGCGAACCAGAGGTGATCGGAGACGGGGGTTGCCGGCGGCGACTCGGGCGGGGTGCGGCGACGGTCGGCCGGCGGTGGCAGGCCGAGCGGCGGCGCGCGCGGGCGAGTGGATGTTGGGCGAGGCACGATCGGGCGAGGGGAAGCTGAGGGGGCGCGGGCGAAAGGGTTTTGTTTCGTTTTCGAAAACTGCGCCTCCCCCTTTGGCTTTATATTAAAAAGTTACGACTCGGCCGAGTGACGTGATCACTCGGCCGAGCGAGGCAAATAAAAATTTCTCCCCGATATCGCTTCGGCCGAGTGGCCTTGCCAGGCTCGGCCGAGTGGAGTAACTCCATTCGGCCGAGTGACTCAAGCTACTCGGCATGACTCGCCCAAGGAGGGTATCTGTTTCACTCGGCCGAGTGAATATATATACTCGGCCGAGTAGCAGTTATAATGAAATGAGGAAAATAGACAGAGAGTTGGGTACAGCAGACTTCCCTTGTTCGTGAGCGGCTCGGCCGGACGAACTTCTGTACTCGGCCGAGTGACTAGTATACTCGGCCGAGTGAGCCTTGCATTCTGCTGTTTGTCTTCGTTTAGACTCTAAACTCCGTCTTTCTTCCTCCAGTCGATTTCATGCTCCTCCTAAGCGTCGAACGCCTTCTTAGGGCGCTCCTCATCGTCTCGTTCAACCTCCTCATGATGATCTACCTATCTCCTCTCCTGTCAAGAAAAATAGGACCCGTTATCACAAAATTTTTGATCGGATGACTCAAAACACTAAAAATTTCTAAAACGAAAATAAAGAAAAAGCGAAAATAAAGCAAAAACCGTCGGGTTGCCTCCCGACAAGCGCTCGTTTTAGGTCGTGAGCTCGACCCCCTATAATTTTCAATCAATGCGGGATGTTTGGTGCATATGAGATGCACCCGTCAAACTTTCCGGGGAGCGCGCTTGGATTCGGACGTGGCGGCGAAGCGTTCTCCCGCAGTGGTCTCCTATCTCGAATAGTGTTGGGGGGAGGCTCCCCCAAGCTAGCATTTGCCCCGGTCAACGGCTTAGCCGGCGATGCCGATTTCCGTACCGGCGGAGCTTTCTTTGGAGACTTTGATTTCGAGAGCTTGCAGAGCTCTCGAATCCTTGCGACATCAGCGTCGCCTTCATCTTCATCAGCGGAGAAGTCGGGGGAATCATCATTATTGTCCTCATGGCCTAAATCCGGGCCTTCATCCAATTCTTCATCAAAAAGGGCACCAATTGAGTGAGGAATCGCCTCCTCTATCACCTCATCAAGGAGGTCCATATAATCGAGCTCCTCATGGTAAGGCATGTGCTTCATTGCCTTGGGAATGTGGAGCTCCACCTCGATGTTTCCGACGTTTAAGGTTAAGGTACCTTCGCGCACGTCGACGATGACTCCGGCGGTGGCGAGGAATGGGCGCCCAAGTATCAATGAGGTGTCTCCCTCCTCCTTAATGTCCATGATGACGAAGTCACATGGCAAGCATATTCCACCCGGGACTTGAAGTGGGATGTCTTCGGCAATCCCCACCGGCCTTGTTATCCGTCCATCGGCTAATTGAATGCGCATGTCGGTGGGTTTCAACTTTGTCCCGGTGTTAAGCTTTAAGAACATGGAGAGGGGCATGAGACTCACACTAGCCCCAAGATCGACCAACGCCTTTTGAAGAGGCACGCCGCCCAACGTGCAAGGAATCCGAAAACTCCCCGGATCTTTAAATTTTGCCGGCTCCTTTTCTCTCTTGGTGAACCAAGAGCCCTCCTCGGCTAGCATGATCTTTTCCTTCCTCTTTCTCCCCGAAATCAAGTCCTTCAAGAATTTGGCATATGTGGGGATCTCGATGATGGCGTCAAGGAAGGGAATATTTAGGCTAACTCCTCTTAGATACTCGAGGAATTTCGCTAGCCTTTTCTCCATTTTCGCTTTCGCTAGTCTTTGGGGGAATGGGACCGGTGGCATGAAGCGCCTCTCCTCAATTAATAGCTTCTCCCTAGATTTCTTCTTGTCTTGTGGCTCCTTCTCCTCTTCAATCTCGATTATCGGCTCAACCGGCTCCAAACTTTCCTCCACGGCCTCCTCAATAGGAATCATGGCGGGGGTGATGTCCTTCCCGCCTCTAGTAGTGATGGCAACTACGGCGTTGATGTGGCCCGTGTTGCCCCGTGGGTTTTGCTCCGGTTGCGCCGGCAATCTTTGAGTGTTCCGGTTGAGCAACGCTAATTGCTCCGATATTTGAGCCACTACGGTATTGAGAGATTCTTGCCCCGCCTTCAAAGTAGCATTCACCTTATTCTGCTCGACCATGAACGCTTCCACTCTAGTTTCGAAATCGGATCGTTGTGGAGCTTGTGGAGGGTTTTGGTTTTGATTCCTCCACCCTTGATTGTATCCGGGAGGCCTATAAGGTGGGACTTGTTGCTTTGGTTGGAAGTTTTGTTGTGTAGGTCCCCTCGGCGGATAGTATTGTTGTTGGGGTGGTGGCGGCCGAGCTTGATTAGGCGGTTGTTGTGGCGGGTTCAAAGCTCCTTCATTGTTGGCGTAGGAGAATCCCGGGTGATTTCTTGCGGCCGGATTGGACCAATAACCTTGGTTCCCCGCAACATATTGCACTTGCTCCAAGGATCCTTCTCCTTGCTCTCCTCCCGAATACATGGCTTGAGGTTGGTCTTGCCAATCACTCATTTGGCTTGCCGGCGCGGAGGTGGAAGGGCTTCCTTGGGGCTCCGTGATGAATTTCTCCAATCTCTCCACCACCTTGTGGAGAGAATCAAATTTGCTCGTAAGCTCCGCTACGGCCTTTGCCTCGTAGATGCTAGTCGGCTTTAAGGAGGACGTAGAGTGTCCTCGCTCATCGCCCCATTGTTGGTTATTAGAGGCCATCTCCTCAATTAGGGCCGTAGCTTCCTCGGGAGTCTTTGACAAGATTGCACCATTCGCCGCGGCATCAATAATTTGTTTGGTCCCCGGTTGGAGACCGTTGTAGAAGCTATGCACTAACTCCCAGTCTTCTATACTGTGGTGCGGGCACTGGTGCTGCAAATCCTTAAATCGCTCCCAAGCTTCATAGAGTGTCTCGTGTGGTCCTTGCTTGAAGGACATGAGAGCGCTCCGGATCTTCACCGTCTTGGATGGTGGATAGAATTTATCAATGAATGCATCCGCCAACCCGTCCCAAGTGGTGAAAACTCCGTCAGCTTGCGTCCTCAGCCAATAGAGTGCTTTGTCCTTTAGCGTGAAGGGGAAGAGGCGCAGTCTGATGGCATCAATCGGGACCCCCGGCATTTGGAAAGTGGCGCACTTCGACAAGAATGATTGGATGTGGTAGTGGGGGTTCTCGTGAGCGTTCCCATGAAATGGGTCTTGTTGCATCAAAACCACCAATCCCGTCTTTAGCTCGAAGTTCTTGTCGGCCGCCAACTCCGGCACGGCGATGGATGACGTAGTAGAAGAGGTTTTAGGCCGAAGCCTATCGCGAATAGAAATTATTCTCGCCATTCTCTCCGCCAATTCTTCGGGAGTTTCCCGGTTGGTCATAAACCCCCCTTCCGGATATTGTATCCTTTCCGCTCTGAGTCTCCGCGCGGTACGTTCGATCTCGGGATCGAATAATAGGGCTTCGGGGTCCGCCGTAGATCTCGTGTACATGCACAGTGAAAACAGAGTTTCAAAGAGATGATTAGTACCGTGGAAGGGTTAGGTAAAAATAGCAAAGGAAATAATAATGGTAAAAGAAATAAAATAAAAAGAAAATAAAAGAAAGAAATAGCTAGGTGAAAAAGAATCAAACGCAATCGCCTCCCCGGCAACGGCGCCAAAAACTTGATCGCGCCCCGGCGTACACGTCCCGAGGCGACGGTTGTAGTTTTACCGCAAGCGCACGGTATAGCGGCGAGCGGGTATCGAACACAGGGAGGACGAATGACCGTGCTTGCTCCTAATCAACCTGGCTATTCAAAGGGATAATTGCCTTGGGCGATCCTGTCACAATCGTCAGACAAAAGTGCAAAATATCAAATCAAATAGAGAACGCCTAGGGAATGAGGAATCCCCACTACTCACCGTATTTCACAATTGTGGTTCGCCGGTATCGAAATCGCTAGGATGAGAATTCGGATGAACTAGTTGCAACTAAATGTGGAACCAGGCTCACGCTCTCGCGCTGTTGCCGGTCTATAGCTATCCTGGGTTTGGGTCCAATCTCTTGCAAACCCTAGCCTAGGGAAGCTAGCATTAGGATCAACATCATCGTCCAATTGCGCACCGAGCCCAATCTCTTGCAAACTCGGTCCACAATCTAGATTAGGATAGTTCCTACCCGTCCAATCTCTTGCAAACAGGTATCGGCACGGAATTGCAACCGGAGATCCTAGCATCGGTCCAATTTCTTGCAAACCGATACTTCGAAAATCCGACTCCAACCCAATTCGGATTTCTAGGGCTTCCTATCGAATTGGGATCCAATCTCTTGCAAATCCCTATTGACGTGAATACCTAGCTATCCGTAGTAATTCGATCCCAATCTAATCCCTAATAACAATCCTGGCTCAATTCCTACCAATTCGACACAAATACGAAATTGGGCTCGTAGGGTTCATCCCCACGCCCCAAGACGTGGAGACTACTCACTAATCATAGCAATAGCACAATAATTGGCGAAGAAATAGACAATGGAATTCATCACAACAATGATATAAACAATAAAAATAGAGTTTTTGTGGAAGAGAAGTGCAAACCAATGTAGATCTTCAATCAACCCAACAAAAATCCAAGTTTTTCTCTTCACCAATCACAATTAATAAAGCTAAAAAGTAGACTCAAAAAGCTGCAAAAAATCTGAGAGGTGGCTCCCAAAACTAGGGTAAAAACAGAGCTTAAATAGCCCCAAAAATCGTCTAAAAATCCTGACCAAAACGCCCCTGCACAGCCTGTTTTCCGCAAATTTCGCTACAGGCAGCGCATCGCACTCGGCCGAGTGACAAAAGTCGCTCGGCCGAGTGAAAACCCTGTCAATTTTCCAGTAAGTCGGGGACTTCAGGGGTCTTCAGTTCGGGGGTGGCTCGGCCGAGTGAGTTGTCGTCACTCGGCCGATGGCTTCACTTCACTCGGGCGGACGGGATTTGCCACTCGGCCGAGTGGGTCTTCTGAAGCTCAGATGGCCGAAAAACAGTAACTTCGGTCTTTTTGAGGGCCTTCGTCTGGGCGCCACTCGGGCGGTCGTGGTATCGTCACTCGGCCGATGTGGTCTCCGTCGCTCGGCCGAGTACACATGGAAGTCGTGTCTGAACGGGTCGGCCGAGCAGTGTCTCGCTGGTCGGCCGAGTGGCTCCTCCACTCGGCCGAGTGGGACACGAAAAATGCCCAAACTGGTCGTTTTGGCCTCCTCGTCGCTCCGGCGACGTCCATTCTTCTTCCGCTCCTCTCCAACAGCAAAATACCCCTCGGGGAGGTCGTCGGTGGCCGTCTAGATTACACGCATCTCGAGATCACTCCTAATCGCGCCAAATCACCTGAAATGCGACAAAAACAACAAATCGTGAAAAGCATCGCAATATCGTCGATATATCATGAAAAACATGATTTGGGCGATCAAAATGGCATGCAAACATGCGGGAAAAGGGTGTAAAATAAGGAGTGATCAGTCAGCAGATTCTCGACGTAGATTGATCACTCCATATTTTACACCTTTTTTCTGCATGTTTTCATGCCATTTCGATTGCTCATATTGCGATTTTCACGAGTATTCGACGATATTGCATTACTTTTCACTATTTCTTGTTTTTGTCGGATTTCAGGAAATATGGAGCGATCGGGAGCAAAAATGAGCTTAAGGGACTTGCACCCACTCCGGAGCGTTACCTAAGGCACTTTTGAGGGCAATTCGGCGAAGGGAGACAGGTGAAAGAAGAAGAAATTCCGTAGGAGCGACGAGGAGGAGAAACAGAGAAGATTGGGCACCTACAGCATGCCACTCGACCGAGTGGAGCAGCCACTCGACCGAGCAAGAAGACCACTCGGCCGACCAGACCGGACACGCTCCAACAGAAGGAATTGGGCGTGCACTCGGCCGAGGGATGATATCCCACTCGGCTGAGTAAGAAGATCGCATCGCCTGAGTGGCATGAGAAATCCACCATCAAAAGAGGCCGACTTACTGGAAATGTACAGGCTTTTGACGGTTCTGACTCGGCCGAGTACCGAATGCCCCTCGGCCGAGTGAGTAAACCCACTCGGCCGAGTCACCTCCAAAGACAGGCCCCCAAGATCCCTGACTTACTGGAATTCTACAGGGTCTGTCACTCGGCCGAGTAGAGAAGCCCACTTGACCGAGTAGAGAAGTCAACTCGGCCGAGTGATGCCGAGGACATGCAGCGCCCAGATTTTCAGACAGCCTCCCACTCTTTTGAAATCTGCTATCATTCCAACAGGCAAAGTATTTTTCTCATATTTTTATGGATAGTAGACTTCATGAAGATTCCAACGCCGCCAAGAACGCACAAATCGGAGGTCGGATGAAATCTGGAGAATTTCTGCAAGTTGATGCTGCAGCGCTGGAATTTCCACTCGGCCGAGTCACATTTTCCACTCGGCCGAGTCGGCGACGGGCCCAGATTTTAAGTTGCGGTTTGGGCTGTTTTGGGCACGAATTTGAGGGGTTTTCTAGGGTTTCTTGCTAGGGTTTTGGGGGAGTATTTAAGGGTTTTGTAGCCACCATTAGAGGGGGATCCCCATTATGTTTTCTTAGCCCCCATATGTTTTTCTTAGGATTATTTTAGAGGTTAGGCCATGCCCTAGGCCCCCTCTTGGATCTAAAAGCTTGTATTTTGGATTGAAGATCTTCATCAAGCTAAGTATTTTCTTCTTTTTATTTAAATCTTTGTTTTTCTATCATTTTGTATGCAAGCAATGATTTCTATTGATTCTCATATCCTTATTGCTATGCTAGAGTAGATTTGTTGTTCTAGGGTTTGGGGATGAACCATAGGGATCTAATTTCATATTTGTGATGAATAAATTTCTAAATTGCTAGAATTGCTAGGAGGTTAGGTTGCGATTGATTTACTACGGATAGCTATGGATTTCCATCGATTTGGGATTTGCAAGAGATTGGATTCTAATCGATGGGAAGGCCTAGATATTCGATTTAGATTTACAATTGGATTTCTCTAGATTTGGTTTGCAAGAGATTGGACCAAAGCTAGGATTTTTAATTGTAAATCTATACCCATATTCGTTTGCAAGAGATTGGACGAATACGAACTATCACAACCTAGATCGTAACTCGAGTTTGCATGAGAGTGGGCTCGAGGAGCGATTGGACGATGATGTCGATCTTCATGCTAGCGGCTTAGGTTAGGGTTTGCAAGAGATTGGGCCCTAATCTAGGTTGCTATAGACCGGCAATAGCGCAAGAGCGTGAGCTTGGTTCTATATTCAGTTACGACTAGTTCACCTCGACACAAGCCTAGTAATATTGAGATTCACTATTCACAATGACGAATGACGATTCTTAGTGGGGATTCCCTAGCCCTAGACTCTTTTATTGTATTATATCTGAATCGATATTTTGACCGATTTCTTTATCACCGACACCGACATCCACCACCATTTCCATTATATCATACCATAGCCATCTCCACCAATAAAACATTCGTAGTCGAGCCAACCTAGGATAGATTGGAGCCAACACCACCTCCTCGTGTTCGATACCCGCTCGCCACTTGACCGTGCGCTTGCGCTAAAACTACAATCGTTCTTCGGGTGTATATCCGGGGCCGATCAAGTTTTTGGCGCCGTTGCCGGGGAGGTGTTCCCGTTGGGTGCCAATTTGTCACAATTAGGTTGATTAGACTATGAAAAAAAATTTAACAAAAGGAAATTTTCCCCCCCGCCACCATTATTATCATTTCCATATTCTTTTGTGCCACTGATATTTTTCTCCAGTTATTTATCTTTGTTGATCAGGTGCTATGGATTATACTACGTGGACCACAGATTTTGATCAGAGTGCTCAGATGGGAGAATACTATTTTGATGAGAGTGCTCAGATGGGAGAATATTTTTTTGAGGAGACGCACTGGCCCGAGCTTGATGAGAAACAAATGATCTTTTTTGATGAGATGCATGCACACCAGGTTAAAATGCAAGCCGGGCTTGGAAAGAGGGAACTTGAAATGAATGTGCTCATGCTTAGGGTTGCAGAGATTTCCAAAGATATCAGTTCTGCTTCTTCATATTATGGGCAAGCAGCATCGCCAGACATACTACCAGAGCCAGAATGTGCCGTCGTCGATCCCACTTCCTACGATACAGCTATTGCATATGAAGAGTGGATGGACGAAGAGGCAGTGAAGGAAGCATAAATTGAGTCATATGCGCAGCCAGATGAGGACGCATTTCAGAGATTATTGGAGGGCCTCTTGGAGTCAGTGCGGTTCACCGGTTCAGAGAGCATTACAGCAGGTGATGCATTTGAGCTACTATTTACAGATTTTGTTATGAACCGTGTTTCAGCTGTAGGAACAATTAAGGAGGACATCCATGTCAGTCTTGAGGGGGATAGACTATATTTTCGGATTGCTTGCGGGCATTCCTCTCCACATGATACATCCCCACAAGCTGACACACGTGAGCAGCCAACATCACCATTCCAGAGAGAGCCCACATTGATAATTGATGAGAAGGTAAAGGAGCACACTGTCGAGCCAGAGCATATTGACGAGGAGGCCTCACATGCAGATCCTGAGCATGCTTTTCAGGAGGCCTTACATACAGAGCCAGAGCTTATCATCGAGGAGGTCGTGCATCGGGACGAGGACATAGACATTCATGAGGATCCCGAACACTACCCTCCTCCATTAGAGCTTCCGCAACCACCTCATCCTTCCACTGACGTCGAGGACTGTCCCACAGAGCTTACTGCTCCCACTCAGGGAGATATTTTTACCCATCCTATTTCTGAATCATGTATTCCATTCGATATTTATTTTGATTCAGATATTTTTGACACGTCATGCCTTTTACAGCACACATACGATTATGGACAGGAGGTATGCTTGGACGTGCCACAGCTTGACGAGCCTGTCGAGGAGGTCCACACCTATGATCTAGATTTACCTGAGCAGCTTAAAGAGGACACCATGGAGACAGCTATCACAGCACATGCGGATATTGGATTATTTCCAGGGAAGTATCGTCCACCATTATTTATTTCATACATTTCTATTGACGATCCTCTTTGGAATACTTTTATTATGAGGGTGAAATTTTTACAGCGAACTGATGCATCCTATTCTCTGCAGGGTACAGGTGGTGTCCTTGTGGGAATGCTGGAGGATGCATTGCTGGAGTTCGTTGGTGTTCGTGGACACACCATCTGGCGGAGCCACGGAAGGAGCAGTTGGAGCAGTTGCCTGCACCGGCAAAGATACTGGATCCGCCTTTTGCTATAGGTGATATCAATCCAGTAGTGTAGAAATTTTTATGCTTTCAGTAAACACGAATCCTCTCGACAGCGAGAGGACCGTATAGATTTGATTGAATAAATATCACCTCATATGACGGCAACAAAAATTTTTACACCCCAAACCCATTATATCTATTAATTGCCCTCTTCATATTTTGATATGCCACATCCTTTTGCTCACCACCATCGAGCATTTCTTTCAAGTGAAAACTTACTTTCTTATTCATTTGACTTGATCACGCTTTGCAAAGCCATGACATTTTTGGTCAAGTCATTTGAATAGGTTTGTTTGGTATAAGCTTGGGAAAAGCGCTCTCATGCATCATTGCATGTGCATGTAGTTGCATTAGGATTTCATGTCATTCATTTCATCATTTTTCATTCACCCCCTTATTATTATCGTTGTTCCTCATATCCTTCCATTATGATCACATTGAGGACAATGTGAAGTTTAAGCTTGGGGGAGTGCATTTCCATGCCATTTAGATGCATTAGTTGCATTTTTACTTTATTTTAGGATTTATAAAATTTTTCAAAATTTTTGCATCATCTTTTTGATTTTTCCATCTTATTTTCCTTTTATGTGTGTTCATGCATCATATTGTGTGCTTGTTTTTCTTTTCTTTCCTCTCTTTTATTTTATATCTTTATTTTCTTTTCCTCCTTTCGCTAGATTTGTTCCTTATGATGATGTCTCTTATTGCTTTAGCAACCATCACGATGCTTATTATTCCTTACCATGATACTTAGAGTATTTCATAGTCCTACTATCCATGTGCCTACTATCCATGTGCTTGCTTATATATTCTTTTGATGATTCCTCTATATGAATGCATGATATTAATTGAAGCTGAATGTATGGATTAGTGTTTGGTATGCTTTTGTTGGAAGTGCTCCAAGATTCACGCATCAATTGTATAACGGAAGCATCTGCCTTTTTATCTTATTCACCTTTTGTTGCATGCTTGATATGAAAGTACTCCTTACCGCTTGACTTCGCTTTTTATTGAGATGATTGAGAATATCCATACTTACATATGAGTTTTAGTTGAAGTATTATTTTATTGAACCGTTCTTGCACATCTTAGAGTGAACCGAGTGTTACATTATTTCTTTCTCCACATATATCTTTTTATTCTCTACATGTCACTTGAGTTCACCTCCTAAAGCTACTTATATCGCATCTATTTCCCAAAAATCCCCACAAAAGAAAAGTTAGCTCCAAAAATTCCAAAAAGCCAAAAAGGAGCCAAAAACCAAAAATACAAACATATAGCTCCTACAAAAAGCCAAAACGAAAAATGAGAAACAAAGTCCAAAAGAAAAAAAATATTTCTCTATCTCAATATTGGAGCCACAAAATACTTGGGAAAACCAAGGCAAAAATCCCATTTTCCACTATCATATTCCTTTATATGTGATGCCCCAAGCTAAGCTTGGGGGGGGGGGTGAATTCATTTGACCAAATGAGTGAGTAATACCTTAGAGTGGAGACGTGCATGAATGGGGATATTCGATAATCCTTAGACTTTGCAAAATATATTAGATATGGAAATTTTTCATGATTTGAAATAAATATGTGAATGCCATGTCTCTTATTCCATTCTCTATTGCATGCTTGGTGTGATTCTTATATGCTTCAGTTATAACTCTTGATTGAAAAGTGCATTGCCAACATTTGTATATTAAATCCTATGAAATGCGTGACGTGGATATGAATTGATTGTATGAATTTAGAGAATCCCTTTTGTTGTTCTTAAAAACTTGCAAGAACCATGTTTATGTAAGATTTGAAATCCTTATAGCATGTGATTCGTATTTTCCAAGTTGTCGTGATGTGTAGCTTATGGCATGAGATCTGAGAGAAGAATCTAGCGACCCCTTCCACCTCGTGTTCTTTCTTTTTTATTTCATTTTCTTTATTTTCATCTCCCGAGTCCGTCTCTCTACTTATCTTCCTCGAGAACGAGTAAGAGGTAAGCTTGGGGGATTTTGATCACTCCATATTTTACACATTTTTTCTGCATGTTTTCACGTCATTTCGATTGCTCATATTGCGATTTTCACGAGTATTCGACGATATTGCGTTACTTTTCACTATTTCTTGTTTTTGTCGGATTTCAAGAAATATGGAGCGATCGGGAGCAAAAATGAGCTTAAGGGACTTGCACCCACTCCGGGGCGTCACCCAAGGCACTTTTAAGGGCTATTCGGTGATGGGAGACGGGTGGAAGAAGAAGAAACTCCGTAGGAGCGACGAGGAGGAGAAACGGAGAAGATTGGGCACCTACAGCATGCCACTCGGCCGAGTGGAGCAGCCACTCGGCCGAGCAAGAAGACCACTCGGCCGACCAGACCGGACATGCTCCAACAGAAGGAATTGGGCGTGCACTCGGCCGAGGGATGATATCCCACTCGGCTGAGTAAGAAGATCGCATCGCCCGAGTGGCATGAGAAATCCATCATCAAAAGAGGCCGACTTACTGGAAATGTACAGGCTTTTGACGGTTCTGACTCGGCCGAGTACCGAATGCCCCTCGGCCGAGTGAGTAAACCCACTCGGCCGAGTCACCTCCGAAGACAGGCCCCCAAGATCCCTAACTTACTGGAATTCTACAGGGTCTGTCACTCGGCCGAGTAGAGAAGCCCACTCGACCGAGTAGAGAAGTCAACTCGGCCGAGTGATGCCGAGGACATGCATCGCCCAGATTTTCAGACAGCCTCCCACTCTTTTGAAATCTGCTATCATTCCAACAGGCAAAGTATTTTTCTCATATTTTTTATGGATAGTAGACTTCATGAAGATTCCAACGCCGCCAAGAACGCACAAATCGGAGGTCGGATGAAATCTGGAGAATTTCTGTAAGTTGATGCTGCAGCGCTGGAATTTCCACTCGGCCGAGTCACATTTTCCACTCGGCCGAGTCGGCGACGGGCCCAGATTTTAAGTTGCGGTTTGGGCTGTTTTGGGCACGAATTTGAGGGGTTTTCTAGGGTTTCTTGCTAGGGTTTTGGGGGAGTATTTAAGGGTTTTGTAGCCACCATTAGAGGGGGATCCCCATTATGTTTTCTTAGCCCCCATATGTTTTTCTTAGGATTATTTTAGAGGTTAGGCCATGTCCTAGGCCCCCTCTTGGATCTAAAAGCTTGTATTTTGGATTGAAGATCTTCATCAAGCTAAGTATTTTCTTCTTTTTATTTAAATCTTTGTTTTTCTATCTTTTTGTATGCAAGCAATGATTTCTATTGATTCTCATATCCTTATTGCTATGCGAGAGTAGATTTGTTGTTCTAGGGTTTGGGGATGAACCCTATGGATCTAATTTCATATTTGTGATGAATAAATTTCTAAATTGCTAGAATTGCTAGGAGGTTAGGTTGCGATTGATTTACTACGGATAGCTAGGGATTTCCATCGATTTGGGATTTGCAAGAGATTGGATTCTAATCGATGGGAAGGCCTAGATATTCGATTTAGATTTACAATTGGATTTCTCTAGATTTGGTTTGCAAGAGATTGGACCAAAGCTAGGATTTTTAATTGTAAATCTATACCCATATTCGTTTGCAAGAGATTGGACGAATACGAACTATCACAACCTAGATCGTAACTCGAGTTTGCACGAGAGTGGGCTCGAGGAGCGATTGGACGATGATGTCGATCTTCATGCTAGCGGCTTAGGTTAGGGTTTGCAAGAGATTGGGTCCTAATCTAGGTTGCTATAGACCGGCAATAGCGCGAGAGCGTGAGCTTGGTTCTATATTCAGTTACGACTAGTTCACCTCGACACAAGCCTAGTAATATTGAGATTCACTATTCACAATGACGAATGACGATCCTTAGTGGGGATTCCCTAGCCTTAGACTCTTTTATTGTATTATATCTGAATCGATATTTTGATCGATTTCTTTATCACCGACACCGACATCCACCACCATTTCCATTATATCATACCATAGCCATCTCCACCAATAAAACATTCGTAGTCGAGCCAACCTAGGATAGATTGGAGCCAACACCACCTCCTCGTGTTCGATACCCGCTCGCCACTTGACCGTGCGCTTGCGCTAAAACTACAATCATTCTTCGGGTGTATATCCGGGGCCGATCATAGATCGCCTTCCCGATTTCGGCCTGGGAGAAAGAGGCCAGCATCGACAGGGTGTTGGCCCGGAGATTGTTGGAGCGGGGTAGGTGTTGGACCTCCGATTTTTTGAACTTCTGGAGCTCGGTCTGGCGGGAGAGTCCGGCAGAGATCTGTTCCTCCAGCTCCGCTATGTGCAGCCGATACTCTTCAATCGATGTCCGCTGAGCGGCATACGACTTCTTTAGCTCGGTGCGATTAGACTTCGCTTGGTCGAGCTCTCGCTTCATCCTCGCTACCACGAGCTCAGCCTTGATGAGGGCTAAGGTACGGCGCTGCAGGGTGGCCATTACAGCAGTGGCCTGTAGACACGAACAAAGGAAAGTTAAGCTCGACGATGGTAAACCCTGAGGTACTCCCTGCATAGCCCGTTAACACACCTGCGCGAGATGCCACGTCACGATGGCTCCTAGCCGCTCCAAGCCAACGTGTGCCAGGGATTCCCTGTCACTGGGCAGCTGGCAGTTCTTGGCAATCCTCGTCGTCACGCCGGCCTCATCGAAGATCGACTCGCCCTTTCCTACCAGGTAGATTGCCCTCAAGAGGTCGTCCTCCGGAAAATTCTCGACATCGGCCTTCTTCGACCGAAACGTCGCCAGCTTCTCCTCGCAGTTGGGGTCGGGCCTCTCCAGAGCATACCGAGGGCAGCCAAAAAGCCATAGTTCCTCAGCAACCGACCCTACGCCCGAGCTCGACCCTACAGGGCCCTCTTGAGGGATTGGTGTTGGATTAGGAGCCACCGACGACGCGGCCCGCCTCTGGTGCTCCCCTTCACCGAGAGATGCCTGGCTAATCGGATGACTGCCCTCCATCTCCCCTGCCTCAAGGTCGATGGTTTGGGGGACGTCGATGTGTTGGACACCCTCGACAGACCCCCCGGCACCTGCCTCGAATACAGTCAGCTTCTCCACCGTCTTCTTCTTCTTCTTCTGCCCGCTGATCCCCTCGGCCTTCGTGGTTCTTTCCCCCTCCCTCGACCTCGACCTCTTCTTCCTGCTCTTGGCGAGCGGTGGAGCGACTTGTTTGCCCGCCCCTTGCTCTGCGGCCACCATCTCGTCGGCCATCCTATCAAGGTCCTTGAATGAAAGGCTCATCATCGGATCTGCAAAAAAGAAGAAGTTCATGGTGAGCGAATTCGAAATGGAAGCCACTCTGTTAAGGTTACCTTCGGGCCAAATGAGTCGAGCTATCATCTCCGACCTTGCGAGGCGGGCATACTGTCTGCCCTCCGGGGGTATCGCCTCTAACCGCGTCGCCTGCTCCGCCTTAACCTTGCTCAGGCAGACTCCCTCCCTCGCCTCGGGGTTGAGCACGTGCCAGTCCAACCTTAGCGCCAGGTCAGTGGGCATGAAGACAAACACATACGATCTCCGCCATCCCTTGACCTTCCTCGGCATGCCCAGATGAGGGGGTGACTCTTCCTCGCCGATAAATAATAGTGCGACCTCAACCTCTTGACCGTGAAGAAATGGCAGAACAAAGGGAGGGTTGGACTAACATTGGTCCTCATGTAGAGAACGAGAAACCTGACTATCATGCTAACAGAGTTCGGTATCAGCTGGAAGAACGGCAGCCCGAGGAAGTCCAAGATCTCAAGGTACAACGGGTGGAGGGGGAACCGCAAACCCTGGTCGAAGCATGCCACATTGATCCCGACCTTGCCGTCCTTTGTAAAGCAGACACGCTCCGATGAGATCGACAGGCGGACCTCATAAGGCGGCCAGAGGTACTTCGAGCGCACCTTGGGAACGACGTCTGTCCGCGCCTCCGACCTCTGACTCGTTATCTCAGCAGGCACTCCATCGGCTTCGGCCAAGGTTACGTGGGCCCATGCAGATGATCTCGCTTTCGACCCTAGGGGCACCTTCCCCATCCTCGGGTCCCCGCTTCCCACCACGGACCCAGTTCCAGTACGGCCCTGACCACCTGGCGACACCCCACCTACCACCTCCACTAAATCTGCCGTAGAGATGACCGTCGACCCTGACGATGGGGTTGAGGATGATGAAACCATCTCAGATAAAAGAAAAGAAATATACCTATCGACTCCCAGCTACGGTGGCGACAGCGGTAGCTTCGATGACTCGAACTCTGGCAACGATTTCGGTGACGACGAAGGCGACGTTCTCAGTTAAAGACGATAGCTCTGGAAAATTCGGAATCAAGAAATTCTCCCGCAGCGACTCCTACCCATATTTATAGGAATCTGCCCTCCGATCCCCGTCGCTCAAACCCAGCCACGTGTCACACATCCAGACCGCCTGACGCTTTGTCTGACATCTGCGGTCACGTCCACCCACGCGTCGCTCGATGAACGATCGGGACGCTTCGATACTCGCCCCGCCTTTAATTCGAAATGACGGCTCCGATTCGACGACAATTCGGGGGCGGGTCTTTCAAAATAACTTCCCGCCTTTCCCTGACGATTGGACTATTCTGCCGCTCCTATAGAGCCTGAGCAAACGAGGTAAGCTAATTCGTTCGGCCCGACGGTAGAAGGATCGACAAAATGAAACGAGACAAGCTTCTACACAGCAAATCCGGCCTGGAAGGTGCAGCTCGCCACTGTAAGCTCGCCAAAGGTCGCGCTCAGAAACAGTTGTACTAACATCATCACAACTTTCCCCTACTCCTCGTCCTGACACTCGTCTTAGGGGAAACATTGGGCGCATTCATCACTCAGTCTCACGTGAAACAAGGAGACCAACAAATAAAGGAAACAAAAGTATATACTTCATTCATTCAACCTCTCTACAGCACAGAGCTCATCTACAATACAATGCGAGATCAGGCTTGGCCAATGGCCGGCCGTACAAAACTTCCCTCCATTACTTCCCTACATTATGAATGCTTCGGCTCTATCACCTCATCCTCTATCTCCCCTGCCAAAGGCATGCACAGCATGGGTAAATCAGCCGTGAGCTCGGGATGCAGATTCGTCAGTCGGGCTTTCATCTTCTCCATCCCTTGGAGGACGCCCGCCTCCCTCGCCTCCGTCATCATAGGGATGAGCTCCTCATCCTGATAGCGACAGACTGTGGCGTTAATCGCGTCCTGATCGGCCACCGCCATCCCCTCTAGATGCTTCTTCAAGACAGCTTTCCCCTTCTTCTCCAACTTGATTGCCTGCTTCAACTTGGTTATCTGGCTCTGCTGAGCGTCGATCATGTGCTTCTTGCTGGCCGTCACCTTGACATGCCTCTTCAGGATATCATCCCACATAACCTCTTCCTCCTGAAGACGACGGGCGAGCCGGGCCCCCTCCCCTTTTCCTCCTCAAGTTGACGGGCGAGCCAGGCCCCCCGCTCAATTTCTTCCTTAAGCTGACGGGCGAGCAAGGCCCCTCTGCCCTCTTCCTCCTCCAGCTGGTGGGCGAGCTTGGCCCCATGCGCATCTAAAAACTCGGCACGCGCCACCTCGAGGGTACGGAGCCTAATGACCCGATCCAGATCCGCATCCCTTTCTCGCAATTTGCTCCACGCCTCTCGAAGTTCGACCTTCGCCTTATCTCGAGAAGCTTGGATTGCAGCCACCGGGGTGCGGCACTGCAGGGCCACCGCTGTCGCCATCGCCTACCAAAGGATCCGACATAGCAGAATGTGAGTTAGAAGACTTCAAAAGCGAAGTAAGGAGTTCGACCTACCTGCATGGTGTGCCATATCGCGGTATCGCACAACTGCTCCGAGCCCACATTGGTCAAGGACTCACGATCCCGCGGCAGCACATAGTATTCCACCAAACGGGCTGCAACCCCAGCATCCTCGAATACGGACTCTTCCTGACTTACCCATAGACCGGTCGGTGAAGATCCTCGCTCGGCAGGGCCTCAGCATCGGCCCTCATCAACTTGAAGTGGGCGAGCGCCATCTCGTAACTCTGGTGCGCCTCTCTTCCCGCCTCCCACGGGGGAACTCCGTAGGGCCACTTCTCGACGGGAGGGGGCCTGCAGGTTTTAACCTTGGTCAGGATCTGCGGGGAGACCGTGCTGACCGCCTCCAGATTGGACGAACCCCCCGGTGTGACCCTGCCAGTTCGGGGGGGGGGGGAGCTCTCGGTTTGGACCTCTGGCACCTCCTGTTTGCCTCTTCCACAATCAAAACCTCGGCGCTCCGCTTTTGGGCCACCCCCTTTACTGGCCCTTCCTCGTCCATCACTCCCTTGCCCTTATCCAGTGGGTCGGCCTTTTTCGCAACCCTCACTCCGGCCGCCCTCAACATTTCCTCCTGGGAAAGCATCGCGTCCTCACCTGCAAAGGAAAGAGAGATCAGGGTAAGCCTACATGAGGGTCTGCCAGAACCAAACTACCTTGGGTCCAAAAATCCTGGGCGAGCTGATTGTCCTGTGTCAAGCTCGCTAGCCAGCGGTCTGCCTCGGCAGCTCTGCCAAAATCTGTGCCTTCGCCAGGTCTTCACCGGTTAGCTTCACCCTCTCATTCACTAGAGGGTTCAACGCCCCCCAGTTCAACATCAGCACCGCGTCGACCGGCATCGTAACAAAGACGAAATCCTCCATCCACCTACCAACATCGACAGGCACCCCGATGATGAGTTCCCGTCCCCTCCTCGCACTGACGCAGTGGTACATCCCCCTATTCCGAACTACGAAAAAGTGCTGGAACAGTGCCAGGGATGGACTCAGGGAGCTGGCGAGGCATAGGACGACGAACCCCACTAGAAAGCCCCAGGAGCGGGGCGCCAAAGAGAAGATCAGCAGCTCCAGGAAATTCAACAGGTGGAGGAGATAAGGATGGATCGGGAAGCGGAGCCCCAACTCAAAGGACCAAGCGTAAACCCCGGGTCAACATACCCTTTCCTCAGGCCCAGGGACCCGCACTTCACAGGGCGAAAGCATGAACTGCACCCGAATCTCCCTAATGTTGATCCTATCTGACCTACACCTGACGGCCTCAATCACCCTCGGCACGTCGATGCGCCACGTCCTCCTTCTCTGAGGCCTCTACACCCACCACCACCTCTCCTCTTCCATTGACTCCTCTGTCGCCACACCACTACCTCCTCCAACGTCAAACTGAGAAGCCATCGATCAAAGGATCAAGATTACCTAGCAAAGCAGCCGAGCCAAGAGGACGACCAGAAGTGGATCTCCAATGACGGGAACGGCGACAACGTCAGTGAGCGACAAAAAAAACCAGAAAACACGGAGAAGAGTTGAAATCGGAAGAAACTTTCTGCCGATCTTCTTCTTCCCATACTTATAGAAGACAACAGGCCATCCCGACCATCGACGTGCCGCCACACGGCACCCATCGAAGCATCCTTGACGCCTCGACTGGTGTGACAGTCACTTCAGCCACGCGTCACAAGTTCAGTAGCAGAGGCACTTCGATTTCCCCCTTGCCCTTTCAAATCGCAATAATGGCCAGCCCGACAGGAACTCCAAGACCAACAACACCGCTTCCGAGCACGCAACAAAGTCCAAACCGCCGTTTTCTGGTAGGAGAAGCGGTACGTCATCCGAGCTAAGCCAGGCTCCCATCTCAAACTCGAATGCCGAGGGAAATTGTTACGACCTAAAGATCGTGATAGCCCGACCTTCCATCCCAGTCCGCCGAATGCCCTGTCGGCTCGCCCCTCCTTCACAGAGGCCAGCTGTCCAGTGACAGGATGCTTCTCACCCCAACCTCAGAGGCCGCTCGCTTATTTTCCCAGGCCAGCAGGGCCCCTGCTAACCCTAAAATCCGACACGACTGGGGGAAGGGCGCACTCCGCCTCGGCCGGTGATAAGGACGCACTCCGCCACGGTCCCCGCAGGTCACGCGCCCGTTCTCCCCCCAGCTCGCCGAGAATAGCGCGCAAGGCGTACCACCAGGCCGCTCATCCTTAGTCAGGGGCAACCCAGCGACCCATCACTAGCCCCGCTCCTTGGATGCACTCCGACGACTCTTTGGCACATCGGACACGATACACAACCTAGTACAAGGACGCTTCTGATGCTTCCGCCGCCAGACCATCTGACAAAGCACCCCCTGGCTGCTGCGCCCCCTGACACTTGGTGCTTTCGGCCCTGACATCTAGACAAAAGCACCCCTGACCGTTGCGCCGTTTGAAAAAAGCATGGCTGACACCCCTGATCCTGACATCCTCGTCTGAAGCTTTCGCTGACAGTTGGGCCAGCTCAGCACATCGAGTCAGCACGCCAGGTCAGCCTCACCTAATCACATCCATCAGGTATAAATACCCCTTCGCTTCCAACGGGAAAGAGGTTGGCAAATTTACTATGAATCTCCTTATTCACATATAAGAGCAAAGGTCTTCCATATCTTTGTTCTTCCATAACTGATAGCTCATCACGTAAGGTCGGCTCACTCTTAGTCCGACCAGCATGCCTTGCCCCCACTTTAAGTCACATTACTGACTTAGGCATCCTAGAGGCTAAGGGTTGGACCCCAACCCGGCCTTTCTGACCAGTTGCTCCCTGTGCAGGCGAACTCATCTCCGCATGTCGCACTCAACTCCAACCTCTAGCAGTGCAGGCATGGAGAAAAGTCCTTAGGGAATCGGTTCCATGGTCATCCTTTGTAGTGCGCTCAGCCTCTTCAATATACCAATCACCTGTCAAATAGCCTGCCATAATCCCATCGTAAACATAACCATCGTGCCCTTGGTTCCCCGTAATACAAATTCATTGCACGTGAGTTTTACCCCGCAACAGTGTTTGTTTCACATACAAAATGTACAACAATAGCTGGTGCCCTTTGTGGATATACTAAAAAGTTTGACACGCGATTTCACCTGATTCAATTAACCTACCAAGAGCGATGGACACCCTAATCAGGTGACACAAGTGAAGCCTGACTACATCACCACGACGTAGTTAACTGATTTCTTTAATCAGTTGAACATGCTTATAGTTATTTTCCTCCACTCATCTTGAGCACGCTCGTGCTAACTGTCTTTTGAGGCTATCTAATTCGTATTTTCTCAGACTAGTTTGTTGTTGGTTTTGTTTTTGATGATTTGTTGAGATTGATGCTAGTGAGATGAGGTAGCTTTGCTCGCTTGGGTTTCTCTATGGAGTATAAATTTGTTAAAAAATTTTTGCATGGCATTCCCACAGAGTCGCTGAAATTGGTTATTTTCCAAATATTGGGAATGTGGTAAATCGGGGAGGATTTTATTATTTGGACCATTCCCCTCGGGGTAGGCGTAGTTTTGTTTATTCATATGGTAGTTGATACAACCTCTTGAATGGGCCAGAGAGAAGCGAATCAACTGCCTGGCCCAATGCCACCCTGGGCTCTGGACCGAGGGCCTCTAGAGCATATCGAGGCATCTTGGGCCAGAGATGGGGGCCAGGTGGACAGTCGGCTCTTGACGATTGGGGAAACCCCTCCCTAAACTAAGCCCACATTAATCACCATTCAAGCCACCATCAAAGCGAGCGGACGCAACGGGAGGGGCCATGAACGCCATGAACATGAGGCATATCAAGAGGAGGCGTTGAAATGATGCCCCCTATAAATACCCCAACATGGGAAGGCCGAAAGGACGAATGCTGGATATCTGACACCCTGGAATACCCTCCTTACATCTGCTTCCACCGCATATTTCTTCCTCCATAGCTCGGACCGAGAAATCGTGAACGGTCTCTAACTTAGCCGGACTCGATTTTACAGAGCACTCTTTCGTCAAGATCCGACTTAAGCATTGGAGGGGATTTGGTCGGAACCCAGATCCGACCCCCTGATGAGCTTCTCGTTTTGCATGTCAAGGGAGACATCATCCAGCCGAAGATCTGCTTCGGTGTTCCATCGCTCGGCTCCGAGCACCCTCGCACCAGAGCTTGCTCGGCCGAACGATACCGGAGGTCATCCTTGTCTTCCATGTCAGCGACGACCTTCAAACTACCATACTTCCAATCAGTGGTGAGAAAACACCCCGAAACATTGGGCACCGTCTTTGGGAAATGAGATCATCCCCCACGTCATCCATAACACCTAACATGGACCGACACAATGTCGGACGACAGCTACTCGCCAACCGACGCAGACCTCGGCCACTCAGCTGATGGAACGCCCGAATCGCATCATATAACCAGCGAACAATTCAACCTGATCGCCAGAAATATGAACACCAGTATTCAAAGCTCATTGGTCCACAACACCCGAAGATGGGGAATCCGCTGGGGTTCCCGGACCACCTGTGGCAGTGCCTCACGTTGCGCTCGACCGTGATCATGAACCATGGCGAAGGGTACCTGAACCTAGAGCAATAGTTCGGGCTGCCTCCCTTCTCTCCTCAGTGATCCCAAACCCCCATTCCCCCACCCCGAGGTGAGGGGAGACAAAGAGGCGAGGGAACCCGGGACAGGCCGTCCGAGGTAGGGATGAGAATGGGCATTCCCAGAGCCCGATTGGGCTTCCAATTGGGCATGCCACATCATCATCCCTACAAATCCTTCACTAATTCTTTCCCATTCTCATCCCCCATTCTCATCCCTAGTCCGCGGCCACATCCAAACGGTCACGGTCGGCCCGAGAGCAATCAAGCGACTGCCTGACCACTGACGACCGACAAGGACAGAGCAAGAGTCCCCATCGAAAGAGACGAGCGGGCCACGGAGAGTGACGTCGGAGGGAGAATTCCTGACCGCCAACCCCAATACCTGACTCGGGCATACATGGATGCGATCTCTCCCACACCTCCGCCGACCAGCCCAGGCAACCTGAATGCCAGAGTGATGGACAGCCGCACCACCCCCTAGGGAGGCCCTGTGGAAGACCACAACCCATTGGCAAAGAGTATCACTTTCGCATGGGTGCCGTCCAAGTTCAAAGTATCGAATTTAGAGAAGTACAATAGAACAGGAGATCCGCAGTAGCTTGTCCAAGACTATACAGGGATCATAGAGTTCCAGGGGTCTAATGACACCCTACTCTACTGAGGCTTTTACACTACCCTACAAAAGTCAGCGAGGGAGTGGTATAACAGCCTCCTCGATCGGTCCATCAGAAGTTTTCGAGAGCTATCCCAGGCCTTCTGCCTATAATTCATGGCCTGGCGAAGAAGGAAGAAGAGCTTGGACCACCAATTTGATGTGGTGCAGTGGCAAGGCGAAACACTAAGAAATTACATGCTTTGCTTCAATGCCCAGAGGCTGGGCATGGAGAACGGCGTCGAGGCGATCATCATAGCGGCTCTGAAGAAACGGGTCCGGTATAGAGACCTCATGAAATCTTTACACCACGATCCCCAAGGACCTAGGCCAGCCCCTGGCCTGGCCAGAGCGGTTCATGCTGGCAGAAGAAGCCCTATCCGCAGAGGAAGAAGGTCCCCACAAGCTCCTACTGAGGCAAAGAATAACTCAAGGCGCAACGAAGGCACGTGCCACGATCCATATGATCACAGGCAGGGAGAGAAGAACCCCTAGGGTGACCATGAAAAGGTGAAGCGGCTCCCGTCAAGCTGAATGCCCCCAGGACGTCGTATTGACCATACCCAAAGTGAAGGCCACATCAACAAACCGTCCCCAAAGATGAAGGGCGGTCGAAAGGATGAGGTGAAATACTGCAGGTATCACAAAGACTATGTGCACAACCCTAACGACTGCTGGCATGTGAAGAAGGATATTGACCAGCTGATCAGCCGGGGTCACCAGAAGAATTTCATCGACGCCCCAAAGACAGACCCAGGAGAATGCCCCTCTAGGCCAGCCGATAAAGGGAAGGGGGTGACCATTGTCCAGATTCTCCTCCGAATCATCTAGTGAGCAAGGGGCCGACGAGGAAAATTAAGGGCTGCCTCACCTCCCCCCTATCGGGTAAGTAACTCTTACCCATCCTTATCTTTCCTATTTTATTCCCTTTGCAAAAGATTGTACCTTTCTTTTTCCTTATAAAACACCGAAAACTGCTCTTGCACTCGATCATTTATCTACCAATGCTCTTGCACTGCTTGTCAAATTGAGTAGCACCGAGAGGGACTAGGTTCTGTTGGAAAGTTGGGGGCCAATCCTCCAGCAGGCCAATCGAAAACATGGTCTGCTGTAAGGCTGGGGGCAACTCCCCTAGCAAGCTAACCACCCGACCAGCCGTAAGGCTGGTGACCACTCTCCCAGTAGGTCAACCAAAAACTTTCTCGGCGTAAGGCTGGGGGAAACTCCCCCAGAAGGCCGATCATGAATTCGGTCTACCGTAAGGCTGGGGGCCACTCCCCTAGTTGGCCGACCACCCGATCGGCCATAAGCTAGGGGCTACTCCCCCAGCAGGCCAATCAAAAACTTGGTCTGTCGTAAGGCTAGGGGAAACTCCCTCAGTAGAAAACTCGGTTTGTCGTAAGGCTGGGGACAATGCCCCCAGCAGGCCGACCATCTGATCGGCCATAAGACTAGGGGCCACTCCCCTAGCAGGCCAATAAAAAACTTGGTCTACCGTAAGGCTGGGGGCAACTCCCCCAGTAGACCAACCGCCCGATCGATCGTAAGGCTGGGGGCCGCTCCCTGAACAGGTCAATCAAAAATTCGCTCGGCCATAAGGATGGGCAACTCCCTCAGCAGGCCGATCATAAGCTCGATCGACCGTAAGGATGGGGGCAAGTCCCCCAGCAGTCCGATCGTAACTTCGATGGGTCATAAGGCTGGGGGCCACTCCCCCAGTAGAACGATCTTAAAATTGGTCTGCTGTAAGGCTGGGGGCTACTCCCCCAGTAGACCGATCGTAAACTTCTTTGCCGTAAGGCTGGGGGCCACTGTGCTAGCAGGCCGACAGTTCGATCGGTCGTAAGGCTGGGGGCTGCTCCCCCAGTAGGCCAATCTTAAACTTGGTCTGTCGTAAGGCTAAAGGCTACTCCCCTAGTAGGCCGACCACCCGATCGGCCGTAAGGCTGGGGGCCAATTCTCCAGCAGGCCAATCTTAAACTTGATTTGCCGTAAGGCTGGCGACAACTTCTCCAGCAGGCCGACCACCCGATCGGCTGTAAGGCTGGGGGCCACTCCCCCAACAGGTCAATCAAAAACTATCTCGACCATAAGGCTAGGAAAAACTCCCCCAGTAGGCCGATCATAACCCTGATCTGCTGTGAGGCTGGGGGCCACTCCCCCAACAGACCGATTTTAAAATTGGTCAATCATAAGGCTGGGGGCTATGCCCCCAGTAGGCCGATCGTAAACTTGTCTGCCATAAGGCTGGGGGCCACTCTGCTAGTGGGCCGATTGTCTGAGTAGACGTAAGGCTGGGGCCACTCCCCTAGCAGGTCGATCTAAAACTTGGTCTGCTGTAAGGCTAGGGGCTATTCCCCCAACAGGCTGACCACCCGATTGGCTGTAAGGCTATGGGCTGCTCCTCCAGCAGGCCGATCTAAAGCTTGATTTGTCGTAAGGCAGGATGCAAATCCCCCAGCAAACCGACCACCCGATCGGTTGTAAGGCTGGGGCCACTCCTCTAGCAGGCTAATCAAAAACTTGGTCTTTCGTAAGGCTGGGGGCAACTCCCCCAGTAGGCCGACTACCCGATCAGCCATAAAGTTATAAGCCACTCCCCTAGCAGGCAGATCTTAAACTTGGCCTGTCGTAAGGCCGGAGGCAACTCTCCTAGAAGGCCGACCACCCGATCGGCCATACGGCTGGGGGCCACTCCCCTAGCATGCCAATAAAAACGTGGTATGTCGTAAGGCTGGGGCAACTCCCCCAGCAGGCCGACCACCCGATTGGTTGTAAGGCTGGGGCCACTCCCCCAGCAGGCCGATTTTAAACTTGGTCTGCATTATGGATGGAAACAACTCCCCCAGTAGGCCAACCACCTGATCGACCGTAAGGCTGGGGGCCACTCCCCTAGTAGGCCAATCAAAAACTTGGTCTGTCATAAGGCTTGGGGAAACTCCCCAGCTGGCCAACCACCCGATCGGCCTTAAGGCTGGGTGCCAGTCCCCCAGTAGGTCCATCAAAAAATCACTCGGCTGTAAGGCTGGGGCAACTCCCCCAGCAAGCCGATCATAACCTTGATCGGTCGTAAGGCTGGGGGCCACTCCCCCAGCAGACCGATATTAAAATTAGCTTGCAATAAGGCTCGGAGTCACTCCTCCAGTAGGTCGATCGTAAACTTATCTACCGTAAGGATGTGGGCCACTCCCCCAGCGGGCTGACCATCCGATCGGACATAAGGTTGGGGCCCCCTGCAGGCTATTCTTAAACTTGGTCTATAGTTAGGATATGGTTATTCCCCCAGTAGGCCGACCACCCAATTGGTCGTAAGGCTGGAGGCCACTCCTCCAGCAAGACGATCTTAAACTTGGTCTGCCATAAGGCTGGGGCCACTCCCCCAGCAGGCCGACCATAAACTTGTCTGCCATAATGCTTGGGGCCACTCTCTCAGTAGGCTGACTGTAAACTCAATCCATCGAAGGGCTAGGGCCGTCCCCGAAGCAAGACAACCACCTGATCAGCCGACACCTTTGCAAAGAACACTTTCCTCACTCGAGCATCCAACCAACCGAGGTCAGCCTAAGCTGCAGAAAGGTGGCAGCCAAAGTGGGATTCCACACAACACAAAAACCAAAAGAGAAGAAGAAAATACAGCTATTCCATAAAAGAAGGGAGGATCATGTTCTAAGTGATGTTCATAAATTTTTTACAACAAGATGGAAAGCGATAACCATCTACACTACTTTCGGGGCGGGAACCTCGGCCGACACCTCTTCAGCCTGTTCGGCCTACCCCACGTCCCCTGTCTCCGTGGGCTCGCTAAGGTCAGTCGAGGGGAGATGGAGCATTTTTCGGATCCGCTCCTCATACCTTTGGAATCCCTCTATAATTGAATTCGCGGTCTGCAGAGCCATAACCTCCTCGTAATCCTTCATGACTTCGGTGATGAGTCACTTGGGATCGACCAACTTCAGGGAGGTAATCTGAGACAGAAGCTTGGCCTTCTCTTTTCTACACCTCTCCCGCCCGAGAACCAACGCCCCCTCGGTCTCCTTCTTCAAAGAAGACAGGATTCAGACGTTCTCTTCAGCTACCGATCGAGAGGCATCAACGACCGATAATGCTCCCCTTAATCTCCCAACCTCTAACGAAAGCTCGGTGACCTTGAGAAGTGTAGACCGCAGCTCCTTGTGAATCTCCTTACTAGATTTGTCGGCCACTTCCACTCTCTGACGCTCTCGTTTGAGGACTGCTTCGACCTCGGCCATTTTTGTCGAACGTCGTTGCATCTCGACGGCCATCGAAGACATCTGTAAGGCAAAGGAATTAAGAACGTTTGAAGCTGAAGGGAAGCAAACGAGAGGCGAGAACCAACCTGAAGGATTTTCCATAACATGCAATCCGCCATGCCCTCAGGACCAATCTTCTCCATGAGGGAACGATCCCTTGGGAGGGCAGAATTCTCTGCCCAGTAGACCGCCACAGTGCAATTTGCAAAGACCGATTTGCCAGTCAGCGCCTCGGGGATAAGACCAACCAGGACAGACCCGAACATCGGTAGTATTTGAGCCAGCTCATATGGTATCTGGTCAACATCACCGAGCCGGGGAGCCTTGTTCAATACCCGAGAACTCCCCCAAAGTTAGCCGACAAGGCCGGAGCCGCTGGATCGGCTTCACCTTCCTTCACCCACTTCTCCAGAGTCTCCGGACCCGATGAAAATCGCTCTTTCCTCTTCCTCGAACCCCCGAAGATAGGTCCCCCTTGGGGCTAGCCAGATCTCCCCTGATGGAGCCTAAGTCGTCAGAGACATTAATCGGTGTCATGCCCCGCTTCCCAAAACGACAGAAGCGAAACGTGACTAAGATCCGCATGGGCCGGAGCTGTGAGGCTCGGACTCAATAAGCGTCTATGAACACCAAAAATAGAAACAGGTCCTTGCATGTATAAAATTCGGAACAACAGAAAGTACAGAAAGAAAGATGCATTCATTTTATTCCACAAAGATATCCAGAAGTACACGAGTCAAAAAAGAAGCCCATCATGGCTACAACTGCAGAAGAGAAAACTAATGGTGCTACGAACCCAACCTAAGAAAGTAAAGAGTGCTATGCACCCAAACCACGAACAATGAAACTCCAAGGTCAGTAACTGAGGAACCCCTAAGACTGGTCCTCACTCGGGTCGTACTCTTGATCAGCAACGTACTCCTACTCCAAGCCCTCCGGTACTGGCTCCTAGTCTACCAACCCTGTCTCGGTACCTGACGTACAAACACCAAGAGAAAGTGATTGTACGTCAGGCGAAGTCTGCAAGTAAACGTGAGAAGACTCCACTGCAAGATGTATAACAATTTAAGGTTGACATTTTAAAGGTTGTTTACATGATGATGAGGCAGCAGGATGATAGATATGTATATGTGCAAGAAAGTAAAGGCAACGCTGAAAAGTAAACGTGACAGGCAATAGTCGTAGAGTGTGCTACTAGCTACAAGACTAGACAAGACAAGACAAGACAAGAAATACCGTGTGTATCACAAAGGGTTCACGCCTTGCGGTTTGAGGGCGACCAGACCCTCTCCCCGTGCGACCGCTCAACCCTACCCCAAACCCGAGTACTCAAGACAAGATAATATAGGACCACTCGCTCTAGCTTGATGAGTGCCTCTATCCACACGGTCTGTAGCGTATCTCTCACTCCCTTGGTGAGTGACGAATGTTCCGTAGGTGAAATTGTAACCGAGATCACTCTCTCTAGCTTGGAGAGCATCTGAAACGCCCGTAATCTTTTTGTAACACAGAGATCACTCTCGCTTGGAGGGCATCTGAAACGCCCGTAGGCTTTTTGTAACACAGAGATCACTCTCGATTGGAGAGTATCTGAAATGCCCTTATGCTTTTTGTAACATTTCATGACATGACAATTGGTAAGAAGTTGTTCATTCTAGGGGGTCCACACGCATGCACACACAGATAGAACCTAGGGTGTCAGTTGTTGTTGTTATTTGTGCTTAGACTTCGTCGTCAAGTCTAGGCTGTCAAGGGGGTCCCGGATGCTATCATTTCACGTCCGGTTCTCTTTAGTCGTACTTTTACAGTTTAAGGGTGATGGCCTAAACGTGGCCGAAAGTACGCAAGTGGAAACTCTTGCATGCGGTGGTGAGTGGTACGTCCGTCGGGAGCATCTCGTCGAGGCGAATCGTCGGTAAGGGGTCGTCTGAAACGAGTCAAGCGACGGTGTCAGAACACATTTTTCCATCAATCCTATTATGGTAAGTTTCTAAGTTCAACGGGGCTGCCGTATTAGTTCGAAGTCACAATTTTTGATTCGTTCCGCCTAATCGACGACTATCCTATGTGCACATAATATCAAGTTCATTCGTCGATTTCTAGAGTTGAACATCGTTTTAAAGAGCGTAAAGTAAACTTTATTTAACGTTGGTGATTTTTAGATTAGGTTTTGGTTTGCTACGATTTGTGTTCTTACTACGAGTTAGAGGACCAACCTTAACGGCGTTTGAACGTAGATCAGACGTCGGGTTTGAACGGCGATAAATCTGCGGCATCAAAGATGTCTCGGTGGCGGGTAGTGCAGCAAGACTGAAACGGATAGTTAGGGGAAGGTGAGAACAGCGAGTATAGCGTCAGATCTCTCCGGTTGCGGGTAGCGCAACGAAACGTCACGACGACGGCTACGACGTCGAAAAACACGCGAGATCTACGGCGTGCGTGAACTCCTAAGAGAAAGAGGGATATCGGGGGTTAGAGGAGGTGGAAGATGGGTTGCTCGGCCTGATGGGTGGCTGACGGCGGCTGCGCACGGCGGCGGCCGGCCGTGAGAAGGTGAAATGGACAGTTTTGCACGCCAGGTCGCTGTTTTGGATCGCCGTGAAGATGTGGCGGCCTGAGGGGACAAAGGACACTTGCAGTAGGTAGATGGGATCGAGGGGGGGGGGTCTGTTGGTGGCGAGGGTGGTCGCCGGCAGCGGCCGAAGGCAGCCGACAGTGGACGTTTTCTGGCGGGCGCATGCTGTCGTTTTATAGCGGCTAGGGCTCGGTTTTGATGGGTTTTAAGAGGAAAAAGAGATGAGAGAGGAGAGAGGGAAGAGAAGGGAAGTTGCCTGAGCCTTGGGGTGGTTGGAGTGTGGCTGTGCGGTGGGAAGGTGCCCGAAAAAGGGTTGTGCACGTGGGTTTAATGCTGTGCTGCACCTGTTGTTTTTCATGCGGCCATAGTGTTTTGTGGGGAGGTTTTAAGAGAGAGTGAAGAGGAAGAAGAGAGAGGAGGATGGCCGGAGTTATTGGGGGGTGGTCAGAGACTCGCTGGTGGTGAGGAGGAGAAAAAAATGCAATGAGAAGAAGTGGTGGCTGTCAAGTTTCTATCCCTAGGATTTGTTGCATGAGATAGGTTTTAACATGAAGGGTTTGCTATTTAGGGGTTAAAAGGAGTGTACTTTAGGTGACTAGGAGAGAGGGTGTGTGAGAGGGGAGGGGTTTATCTTAGGGTTTTATAGGGTGAGGATAGCCTAGGAATCAATCATGATACGTAAGAATCCAATCAGAATAGGTTAATTTGAATTTCAAGATGGATTAGGGCTAAACGGGCTTCGAAAGTAATTAGTGTGTTGGGCCAAGCAAATGGTGTCCGAAAATTATGAAAAAATATCAAGACGACCGTGACGATGAGAGGATCAAAGATACGGGGTCCAGTTATGAGCTAAGCCTACCAAGAACAAAAATAAAAATAAAAACTAAGCGTTGAAGTCTAGGGGCTAGAACACCCCTTCATTCAAAGTTGATTTATGGGAGAACGACCCGTGAAATGACGTTCACTAAAAATCCCACAAATAACTACTCTTCCATATGGTCACAACGACATATAACATCGCGTATCCCAGATAGAAGAAAGGACGAAGGAAAATACGCATACGAAAGAGGAAAGTACGCACGAAAAACGAACGGTCGGAATGCGGCCGTTACAATCGGGCCCTCCGTGACCAGGGGAGAGCTCTCTACGGCCGGGGCCAAAGTCGGGAGGACGTCAGCCAACTCCAACTTCCCGATCGATGGCTCGTTCACCCCCTAGCCTCATCCACCGAGCGACGAGGCGATTGACCAGAGGTGCCACCCCTGGACCTTTAAAAGCCACTGCAAATGAGCTGGGACATGTCAAAGGGCTGGTTGAACTCCTGACCCTCCATTCCTGCAGAAAGGAGTGAAATCACGGTGAGCTAAAAGGAATATCAAAATCTAAAACCCGCCTTTACCGGGAGACCATAGGGTGCGTCTTCCGTAGGGTGCTCTTGAGAAGAAGATTGGCCAGCAAGGCCCAGATCGACCTATCTTCTCCGAGCAAGGACATCAGAAAATTGGCGACACTGGAATCGATCTCAGAGAGGGTTAACTCCAAATTGGCAGTGCCTGAGCTACCCCCAACAGGTCAGAATTATGGCATCCCCGGGGAAGGTGGAGAAAATGAAGTGATTCCTCCAGTCACCAACTCTGCGTGTTAACCCCAGCAGGAGGTGATTGCCCCTCCTGGTGGAAATATGGAGCCACGTCCCCGGATGGGCGAGCCTCTCCATAATTTACAACACCTCAACCTTTGTTACAATATAGAGGGAGGGAGGATATATTTGTTATACATTGATTTTCTTACAAAACTGGCCTGATGACTACCATGTCACAACCTTTTGGCATTGTTCACCACAACAGTTGCAAAATGCACAATGCAAGGTACTAGCAAAGTAATAATAGGTGGGAAAACGTACAAATGGCCTGATGACTACCATGCCACCACCTTTGGCATTCTTCACCACGGCAGTTGCAAAATGCCCAATGCAAGGTACTAGCAATGTAATAATAGGTGGGAAAACATACAACTTGCTATATAGGTATCTCAAAGAAACTAAAATGATGATAAAGGTAGTTTGCCTATTTACCATAAAGAAATGAAGGTATAGCAATTGGGATGAGATTGGATTCGGGCTAGCCCGATGACCATGTTGGGAGATGGGTATGCCCTCGAGGCAATTTATCTTTGTGTACGTGTATAAACGTCTTGTTCAAAATAATAGTAAGCTATTTAGTAAGTATTTACCTAAATTAATAATAATGTAGTCGACATTAGAACTTAGGTAAAGTCATGAGACTTGATGCGAGGTCAAACAAGTATCGACATGATGATCTAGATCACAGAGAATTGTTTGACCGTTTGTAGCATAAATCTAAAATCGTTCGTGGTCATAGATGTTTCAAGAAAAGGATATCGATACATCAGATAGACCATTGTGTATTTGTCTTCACTATAGAGTGGTGACGATGATCTCATGGTCGTTCGACTTAGCGAAGTCAGAGACGAGACACATGTACTCTTTGGAGAATGAGTTCACTGAACGACCCAACGAGAGTTATCACATGGTTAACATAACTGCTCTGTCAGTTATATCTTTCAGTGATGATAGGCAAGTTAGCCCTTAGACTTGAGGTCATTGTACGAACCTGTACGTGAACGTTGTCACTTTCATCTCTGACCTAGCTTCGAGGCAAGGCCTGTCGAAAGGTCTTTTGTTGGGTGACACTTGAAGCGTGTGAGAAGAGTAATGACCAAGAAAGGATTCATCTCTTTCGTTTATGGGGAGTTAGTGTTGCACGTGTAGGTCTGGTCTTTAGTGAAAAACTTTGGCCAAAGTATCTTGGAAGAAGTCCAACATTATTTGATTAAAGACCGATGGAACTAACCAAGTTCAAGCTATTAGGGTTAACAGTTTGACCGTACCCTAGGTTTGACTAAGCGACATAGTTTTAACGAAGGGACTTAAACTGCGGTGTTCATCACGGACACAGTCTGGGTGGTCCCGATAATACTCATGTCGATGAGTTAACCACGTAATTATGATACCGAAACAGGGACGGCATATGCTGCTCGTGGTCACTGTCGTCTGGGGTTTCGAGCCCCACCTGTAGTAGGGTCAGTCTGTAGGGTCTCACACAGAGTGAGACATTCGTCAAGTAATAGGAAGTGTTAAAGGAGATAATACATCGGATGTATGTGAGTTGATTAAGTCGCAAAGAATTTACGATGTAAGTCTTAAATATTAATGATGTGGATTATTGCATACGATGCAAGATAAAATAAAATATATATTGTAAAATGTTTACAAATGTATTTTATAATAAGTGCATAGAAATGAAGAGGATTTTCCACGAAAGTCGTTGAGAAAACCGCGCTCAAATCGGAGTCCAAATGAACCCGATAAAGATGTTTAAAATGGATTTAAACAATATTTTAAAAGGTATTTTAAAATATATTTTTAAACAAAAAAATCGGGGGCTAAATTTTTGCCCAGCTGCGAGCTGGGTAAAATGCCCAGCTAAGTGGGCAAATGCCCACTGAGCTTGGGGCCCTGGCCCGCCTGGGCCCAAAGCAGGTGCATGTGCACTCGTGCACCCAGGCGGAGCCTTGTTTGAGTGGAAGGCTGGCACCCGCGGGTGCCAGCTGGTGCAACTGTGGGTGAACCCCACTGGTGGGGCCCACTGTTAGGTTTTTGAGAAAACCTTGTGATGGCTGCAGTTTTCCAGCCAAATGCAATTTTGGGCCACCTTTGGAACGATGTTTGAGGGATCAAACAGATTCAGAATGGGTCCCCATTTGTTTCTATGCATTCACCGTTCAGCGCTCTTCGATTTGATATATTATATCACTTGCGAAGCTCAACGGTGAGGGAGGAAAAATTCGCTAAAGATTGGCCTTTGTGAAAGGCAAACTTTAATTAATTTTCTCCTCCAAAAATCTTTAGTCCCACATCGGTAAATGAGAAAGGGGATGGGTCAGCCGACTATATAAATAGGGGCCAACCCCCCTTCTTGAAAAATGCGCCAAGTCTTCGATTCGAGTAGCTCCAAAAAGTTTTGAGCATGCTCAAATCAAGACTTAAATTAATATTCCCCTTTTCTCCCAAAATTCTTTCTTGCTCCTGATCGGGCTCTAGGAAAGTTACGAAGAAGTTCGGATCGGATCCGAAGTCTTGACGGAGGATCCACTCAAGGTGAAGCTTTCTGGAGTGCATGGTTACTCGGTGACAAGGGTGTTGCGCGCCTCGGGACACGGTTCGGCTCAGGAGAAGTGGCTCAGCCCCAATGCAGAGCATTGCTTCGGAGATAAAGAAATGTTATTGAAAACGACGCTTCGTATTCTGCAGAAACGAACTGAAAGGTATGTATTTTAATTTACATGTGTTTATAAGTGTTGTTAGATAGATATATGTTTAAAGGTTGGTCAGACCCAACCCCAGGATAGTAGCGATTTTGGCTAGGGTTATTTCTTTAGGGCTAGACTTAAAACTGTTTTAAGTTGTTTTTCCGCTGCTTTTATTGCCTTCGTCGTCCGTCCGACTTAGGCCAGACGTAGATTCTATAGCCCTAAGGACCTAGAAAACCCTTCAGTGTTATGAGAGCCAGTTTACTTTGATATATGGTTTTACAATTATAAAGTACATAGGTTGCAGCATGTTTATCCATCAGATGAAGGTTTTTAATTAAGCTATTAAATTGTTGTTCCATGTGATGGTTTTAACTTCGAAAATTTGTTTTTTGAAAATTAGATCTAATTCTAAAATCATATGTTAATTTTAATACTTAGATCGTTAAATTATATGATAATTTTTAATGTAACTTAAATTTATGAGATATTTTTAAGTTGCATTCTTAACTAAATTTTATGAGATAATTTTACTTGATCTGTTATCATGCTAAAATGTTTAGTTGATATTTGTAATTGTTATATTATTTCTTGTTGATTATGTGATAATACAAAAAAAAACTTTTAGGATAGCCATTAAAAGATTTCAAAAAATTATAAGGTAATTTTGATTGACATGCTATGATTTAAAATTGTTGCAACAAATTAAACTCCTAATACATGATTAGGGTAGCCCTATCCAATAATTATTATTTTAATTGTTCTAATAATAATTTTGAAAAAGGCTATGATTTAAATTGTAGCAACTTGAATTTTTCAAATCCATAATACATGGTTAGGATAGAACGTTGATATTAAAAAATCCTTATACTTGATAATGATTATAATAAAAGTTATTAACCAATCCTAATAATTTCGAATTTTAGGATTCAACTCGTTGATATGATTAGCTAGTTTTAATGAAGCCATATTACATCGATGTTACAAAAATAAATAATTCAAATCCTTAGAAGATCATGATCCAGTCTAGCGTTTTTGACTAGTATTGTGGATCACCCTAGCTTGACTAGGGATAGTGATCCTGGCCTAGCCAAATCCCTAGTCGGGTTCCACTAGACCAATGATGCAAATTGTTATTATGTGAAACCATCAATCACATCTAGTCAATTACGTTTAAAATCTTCAAGATTAGCCGTAGTCCTCCTTGTTTTAGATGTTGGCAACTATAAGTTCTGTGTTGTAGTTGTTGAGCACACTCAAGCTATGGCATAGCTACCTTATGGAAACCAACTTCTTATTACATGAGATGTAGTTTCGACTTAACCCAAACTATCGCGTCGTGCCCATACACCGAGCGCTTGCGTATGTTAGGCTAGATACGAAAACAGTGGTCCGACTAGATGAGTCATTATGATTTGGATGAGCACACTCATGATCATAAGTGTCTAGGGGTAAAAAACCAATAAGGAAATCACATTTGCTATGATTGATGGAGAGTCATCTACCAGTCACAGAGTTAAGCAATTTGTTGAAAACACTCAAGGTTGTGAAACTCAGGGTGGTTGGATCCCTTTCCCACTAATTTTAATTTAATTATTTAAATCGTTCATTATTATGGCTAAAAATAATCGCCAAAATAGTAGGAGGATATAATTAGATAAAAGCCATTATATCTATATTTAAAATTGAACATATGCTAAACTACGGTAGTTCAATGTTTACCGATGAAATCCAAAACATAATATCATAAGAGAATATGATAAATGGTCAAGAAGATTGATTAAAGGAATATCATCTCAAATTTTATTTGATAGACTAAATTATGTTCTCACTGACATTACAGTGTTCTTCTTAACACTGGCTCAAGGACAATGACTTCCTTAAAGCCCTAGACCCAACACAATTCAATCCGCAAGGTGTGGAACTTCGTGCAAACTGTTTGGCTCGAAGATGAATGTATGAGCGGTGCAAGACTATGTATCCCAACCGAATCTTGAGACGAGCAACTTGTTGAGCACACTCAAGGTTGTAAATCTCAAGCATTTGGATACATGAGATTTTTACACAACTATTATTTGTATTGGGTATATATATATATATTTTTGCAAGGTAAGTTAGTTTGTATATATAACAATGTTTGAAATACAATGTGGTTGTTCATAGAATACTGAGTTCAATAACTAGAGGAGAGGACACAAGCGTCGTCACCCTAGAACATTTAACCCAGTACCATGTCCAAGACCACAGAAATTTACAATATTCAACTCCAACAAAATAAAATAAAACACTCTAGCAGGCCGGGCCAAGTGCATCACAAAGGATGCTGCACAGCAAAGCAGGTACGGCATGATGTAAGCACGCACAAGCCTCACAAAGAATGATGGCCAGAGGTTACGCAAGACGCATGGTCATCACAAGGAATGCCAGGCAGATGTCAAAACGCACAGCAAAGCAAAACGAACTGGGAAATAATTCAGGCCAAAGATAACAAGCCGCGACCAAAAATAATTCAGGCCAAATAATTCAACCAACATCCCAAATGCCCCAGTTATCAAATGCTTCTTTGGCTGCGTCTTCTATGTCTTCATATTTGCGCAGGGCAATGCGGATGTCCTCAGCAATTGCATCAAACAGAACAGTTTTAGATCTGGTTTTGTTGTCAAAAACACGTTTATTGCGCTCTTGCCATAGGTGCCAAGTTACAGCTGAAAGAACAGTTTTCACAAGGGTTGCCAGTGCACCTTTTGTATTAAATTTAGACATGTAGTAGCTTCCAACCGAGCTCAGAGAAAGTTCAGTAGGACCGACACTTCCAAGTTTCAGCAACGACCTCCGCATTATGTAATTTGAATAGGGGCACATAAAGAACAGATGTGAAGTCATTTCTGGACAATCTTCAGCACATAGAACACAAGTATTAGAGACCTGGGGACACCAAACTTCCAGCCGATCTTTAGTGAGGAGTTTGTTCTTCATAGCACATAGCAAGGTGATCGAAAACTTTGGAATATATTTACTGTACCAAATAAGAATAGAGAGCCGGAAAGGTGGGGCTTTGTTACGAACAGTATCCCAAGCCTCTTTGAAAATGAAATTCGAGCCATTCTTCCATTCCTAATAATCTGAACCCGAAGACAGTGTAATATTTTGGAGTAGAGGCTGTAAACCTTGAATTTCTGTAGTATTAGCCCAAGAGGATCCATTCCAATAATCACTTACTCTCCTTTTGCTTGCTGTAACAGTCGGTTTCCGATCGTTAGTTCTTTATGCACGTGCGCTTGACCGTGCACGTTTTTATTTTAGACTTTGGTTGTTTCCGAACCTTATCGTGTGATATGTCGTTGTGACCCACTCTGAGAGTACTACTTTTGTCATGTTGATTTGCAACGTCATTTCACGGGCCATTCACCCACGATTTGACTTTGTCTGAGGAGACGTCGTGTATCTCACTTTTGACTTGAGGCATTTTTATTTTTAATTTCGTTTCTCGTCATTGAAATTGTGATCCGTCTCCTCTGGCTTCTTTCTATCGTCGCCCCGATCGCCCCGGTATTTTTCTTATAATTTTTGGGCACCGTTTGACCTATGTGCTCTTTTAGACCCAGTTAATTACAATTTTGCCCTAACAACTTGGCCCTAATTAACCCTAATTAACCCTAATTGGCAGCCCCTCACGTGTGACCCTTTCCCCTAGTCATGTGGGACCCACCCCTATAAAGAAAAATCTAGGTTCTTCTAAAAATTTTCACAGCAACCCCAAACTCCTTGCGCCGGCCCTAGAAACCAAAACCATTCACGCAAAAACCCCTTCCTCTTCCACCAGAGCCCACGCCGGAGCTCCTAGCCACCGCCGACCAACCCATGGCACTCCCCTAGCCTCCCTCTCTCCCCTGGGACCCCGAGCTGCCGCTGCTGCCACCGTTAACTCACCGCAACCGCCGGAATTCACGCACAGAAGCTGCAGCAGCAGCAGCAGCCGCCGCCGCCGCCCTATAGCCGCCGCCGTGGACCCCCCTCTGTCTCTTCTCTCCATTGGCAGCGACATCAGGCCGCGAGACTCCCTTAAACAGCGTGTTCCCTCGCTGTTTTGGGTGTTTGGCGTTGTTCCGACGCGTCGCCGAGATCTCTCCGTATCCCCTCGTTGTTGGAGTTCCCCGACAGCCTCCTACACCTCCTAGGAGTATTTATCAACGTCACGAACTCTCCCTACGACACCCGACGTCGTAGACATTGAGTACGACGAACCACTCATCTCGGTTTGTCGTTACAGCTCTCCGGAAGCCGTAGAACGCCTACCCGACGCGCTGCTCGCTGATTCACCCTTACTCACTGTTCACGTGCTTCATCCGCTGCTTGGACATGTCCCGCTACGCTGCCCATAGCCGAGACGCCGTAGGTGGCGCAGATCTTCTACCGTTCAGACACTACGTCCGCTCTACCCCAGACTCCGGAAGAGGTTAGTTTTCCCAAACTCGTAGCACAACCCACATCGTAGCAAAACTGAAAACTTAACTAAAATCGGCAACTAAACTCATTAAATTTGTTTTCTGCTCCTTTAAAATGTTGTGAACAATAGAATCGATGATCGGACTTTTTGAACTGTGCACATAGGATAGAATCGTCGGATAGGCTGAACGGACACTGCTGACTTGTGACAGTTAGGGTAGCCATGCCTAACCTAGAAATGAACCTAAATAGGATTTGATGAAAATCACAACTTGACCCTGTCCCCGTGATTCTTTTCAGACGGATTACCGCGGACGCGACAACTGGACGAGACGCCCCGGACTGACGACGCACTCGCCATTTCAGGCAAGTGTACCCACTTGCGTTCTTGACCGTGCCTTAGTGCTAGATTGTAGAACTGTTAGACTGTGTGTGCTGAGAACTGGACGTGAAATGATAGCGTCCGGGACGACCTGTGACGGCTCAGACTTGACGACGAAGTCTGGGCCTGACAACAATAAACTGCTGGCATCATAGGACTATCTTGCGTGTGCGTGCGTGTGGACACCCTAGAATAACGACTCCCTACACTTGTCATGTCGTGTCCTGTTACACAAAAAGCCTTCGGGCTTTTCAGATGCTTCCCGAGCGGAAGTGATCTCTGTGGTACCGAAAAGCCTTCGGGCGTTTCAGATGCTTCCCGAGCGGAAGTGATCTCTGTGATACCAAAAAGCCTTCGGGCGTTTCAGATGCTTCCCGAGCGGAAGTGATCTCTGTGATACCAAAAAGCCTTCGGGCATTTCAGATGCTTCCCGAGCGGAAGTGATCTCCGTGATACAAGAAGCCTTCGGGCGTTTCAGGTGCTTCCCTAGCGGAAGTGATCTCTGTACTTCTTGTCCTGAGTCTCTGGGTTGGGGTAGGGTTGAGCGTGCGCACGGGGAGAGGGTTTGGCCGCCCTCGAACCGTAAGGCGTGAACCCTTTCGTGTCTCACTTGTCTTGTCCAGTCTTGTCATGTCACGTCCCGTCTTGTCTTGACACCTGTAGGTTAGTCCCGTAGTCGGTAGCACACGCTACGTCTACTGCTTGCCACGTTTTACTTTTCCTGCTACGCTACTTTTTCGTTACTCAGTTATAACCCCAGCATGCTAAAACAACCAGTAAATCATTGTTAATAGTTGATACACTTGCAGTAGAGTCTGACCGTTTGTGTAGACTTTGCCTGACGTACAGTTTCCTCTTTTGGTGTTGTACGTCAGGTGTGGAGCCAGAGTACGTTGACGAGGCGGACTTGCCAGTTGACTTGGAGCCGGAGGACGCTGATCCGGAGTACGATCCAGAGGACGACCAGAGTTAGAGACCCCTTTGTTGCTGATCCAGAGTTATCCATTTTAGTTTTGTTGGGTGCGTTGCACTCTTACTTTCTAGTCTAGGTTGGGTGCTTGCACCATTAGTTTCCTTTCAGCAGTTGTAGCCGTTTTCGGCAATTTTAGACTCTCAGTACTTTGATGATAAACTTTGGAATAAAATGAAATGTTCTTTTCTGTACTTTTGTTATTTCGTACTAACATGCAGGGACCTGTACTTTCGCTATGGAATACTACAGACGCTTATTGGGTCTGGGCTCTTAGCCCCGGCCTAAGCGGGCCTTCGTCACGCTTCGCCTCCGTGTTTTTGGTAAACGGGGCGTGACAGGTTTTAGTGGTGGCCCATGCAGGTCACCTCTTCTGTGAGTACGGAATAATCGAAGTATTAAATTTCATTTTATTATCATCCCGTAAATGTACGAGTCTAATCCGTGTCTTTCTGTCAATAGGATGGCAGGACGACGTGTTACCTGATCGGGGAGCTCAGGAGATGGAGTTCCGGAAGACCAGGGCGGAGAGTTCCGCCAGTTTTTGGGCGTGATGAGAGAGATGCTGGAGGTGCGGCATCAGTTGGTTCAGCAGTCCCAGCGTGCTGCCCAGGCTGTTCCAGTTGCCCCACCTCCACCTCCGCCTGCCCCTCGAGCTGCTCTAGGAGTGAAGCAGTTCAACGAGCTCCAGCCGAGGACATTTTCAGGGAAGGAGGGACCCCAAGCTGCTGACGAGTGGATCCAGAGCACGGAGGAGAAGTTAGTTGCTGCGAAGATCCCAGACGATACCCGAGTGGAGATAGCGAAGATGCAGCTGACGGAGAATGCGAGGAACTGGTGGCGCCTTGAGGAGAGGCGTCTGGAGAAGCCAGTGGATTGGAAGACCTTCAGGTCCATGTTCAGGACGAAGTACTTCACCAAGACTACCAGGAGGGAGCTGGTGAGCAGATTTATAGATCTGAAACAGGGGAACATGACCGTCGAGGAGTATGAGGCGGAGTTTGAGATGCTGAGTCGCTTTGCTCCGCATATGGTGAAGAAGGAGGAGAAGCGAGCTGATCGTTTCCGACAGGGACTGCGTCCGAAGATTCAGTCTTCTATGTCTTCGACGAGTTTCACGACTATGAGGGAGGTGCTGGATGCTACAAAGAATCATGAGCTTATTTCGCTCCTACCTGACCCTCCAGCTGATAAGGGGAAGCGTCCTATGGAGCAGTACCGGCCACCTGCTAGGCCAGCGATGAGGCCAGTTCAGACAGTACCATTTAAGAGGCCTGGAGCACCCATTCAGAGTCAGAGCAAGGGACCGTGTCATTACTGCGGGAAGCCAGGACACGTTCAGAAGGATTGTAGAAGGAAGCTGGGATTGTGCTTGGTCTGTGGAGATGCGTTGCATGCAGCTAAGGATTGTCCGAGAGCCCGTCATGCTGTAGTTGGAGCGCCAGCCCCGTTGCAGATGAGAGCGCCTGCTCCAGTTCAGAGAGGACCTGCCGTTCGTGGACCACCCTTGGCGCCTCAGAGGCAGATGTTTTAGAGAGCAGCGCAGCCCCAGAGGCCGGCTTACACCATGACGGCTTTGGAGACTGAGGAGCTAGATGGAGTTATTGCAGGTAACTCTTTGATTCTAGTCTTTCCTTTCATAGTTTAGCTTTCAATTGTTAGTCTTGCTTGTTTGACTTGTTTGTTAGAGTAGTTTGGTTTGACCGTAGTTTCTTTATATCTTAGGCACCATTCTAGTGTCTTCTCACCTGGCCTTGGCCTTGTTCGACTCCGGTGCATCCATGTGCATCTTATCCCAGAGGTTTGTAACAAGACACTCCATTCCCACCCATACACTTCCTAAGTGTTGGGACATCACCACTGGGAACGGGGTGGTGACGGTGAACTTGGGATGTAGATCGATTTCTTTGGTGGTCAGTGGACACGAGCTCTTTGCAGATTTCATTGTCCACGACCTGTCGCATTTCGATGCCGTTCTTGGCATCGATTGGTTGGGAGATTTCCACGCCTCAATCGATTGTCATAACAAGAGGGTGGTGTTCCAGATTCCAGGCCATCCAGAGTTCGAGTTCCGCAGCAGAGATGAGTCGCTTGGGCCCATCAGATATCGGGCCATGCCAGTGGTGCCGATTGTTGCGGCTATGCAGATGGAGATGGAGATCGAGCGACCAGCAGTCGTACGAGAATTCGACGACGTCTTCCCAGAGGATATCTCAGGTTTGCCACCCGATCGAGCTTTAGAGTTTGGTATTGATCTTATACCAGGAGCGCAACCGATATCGAAGGCGCCGTACCGTATGGCTCCGTCGAGCTCGAGGAGCTACGGAAGCAGTTAGATGAGTTGCTGCAAAAGGGTTTCATCCACCCTAGTGTGTCACCATGGGGTGCACCAGTTTTACTCGTGAAGAAGAAGGATGGGTCCCGCAGGATGTGCGTGGACTATCGAGGGCTGAATGCTGTCACCGTGAAGAATAAGTATCCGCTGCCGCGCATCGATGATATCTTCGACCAGCTTGGAGGATCGAGAGTCTTCTCGAAGTTGGACTTAAGGAGTGGATACCACCAGTTGAAGGTGAAGAAGGACGACGTTCAGAAGACAGCATTCCGGACGAAATACGGGCATTATGAGTTCGTGGTCATGCCGTTTGGCGTGACCAATGCTCCTGCTGTGTTCATGAATTTGATGAACTTGATATTCTATGATTTCCTGGATAAGTTTGTCGTCATTTTCATTGATGACATCTTGATTTATTCGAAGTCTGAGGAAGAGCACAGCTGTCATCTGAGGACAGTGCTGGATACGCTGAGGCGACACAAGCTTTATGCCAAGTATAGCAAGTGCGAGTTCTGGCTGGACAGAGTCGCATTCCTGGGACACGTGGTGTCCGGTGATGGCATATCTATAGAGCCGGAGAAGGTCAGAGCAGTCAGAGATTGGCCGACCCCGCAGTCAGCGTCAGACATCTGGAGCTTCCTTGGTTTAGCAGGATATTATCGGCGGTTCATCAAGGATTTCTCGAAGATTGCAGAGCCGATGACGAAGCTGACGAGGAAGGATGTGGAGTTTCTCTGGTCAGATGCTTGTGAGGAGGCCTTCAGTATCTTGAAGGCGAGATTGACCACAACGCCGGTGTTGGCACTACCAGATCAGAGCGGAGGCTTCGAAGTTTATTGCGATGCTTCAGGGAAGGGCCTAGGATGCGTCTTGCATCAGCATGGCCACGTGGTCGCGTATGCTTCTCGTCAGTTGAGGACTCACGAGAAGAATTACCCGACGCACGATCTGGAGTTGGCAGCAGTAATCTTTGCACTGAAGATTTGGAGACACTTCTTGCTAGGTGAGAGTGTGAAGATTTTCACCGATCACAAGAGCTTGAAGTACATCTTCACACAGAAGGAGCTCAACATGCGTCAGAGACGATGGCTGGAACTCATGGCTGACTACGAGATAGACTTGCAGTATCATCCGGGGAAGGTGAATGTAGTGCCTGATGCCTTGAGTAGACTCCCTACTGTGTTGATGCATACTGCCGACTGGAGGATTCAGCAGGAGCTGAGAGAGATGGATTTGGAGGTTGTCCTACCTGGTGTGGTTCATTCCTTCATGAATTTGCAGATTCAGTCCACGATCGTGGATCGGATCAAGGCAGCATAGGCAGGAGATCCGAAGCTACAGAGGATCAGAAGACAGGTTGAAGCTGGACTTCAGACGGAGTTTGTGATACATGAGGATGGTTCACTGCGGTACGGCAGTAGGCTCTGTGTACCTACAGGTGACGTCTGTGAGGAGCTATTGAGGAGGCTCATAGCTCGCCATATTCTATACATCCTGGGGGCACCAAGATGTATAAGGACCTCCGTCTGAATTATTGGTGGATCGGCATGAAGAGGAGCGTGGCACGGAGCGTTGCCAAGTGCCTGATATGCTAGCAGGTGAAGGCTGAGCACCATCGTACTGCCGGGTTGCTGCAACCGCTTCCTATTCCAGAGTGGAAGTGGCAGCATATTACGATGGATTTCGTGACTGGTCTACCTCGGACCCCGAGGCAGAATGACACAGTTTGGGTGATCATGGATCGATTGACCAAGTCTGCACACTTTATCCCATTCCGAGTGGGTCAGTCTACGGAAGCCTTGGCGAGGAAATATCTGGAGGTAAAATTTCTTTACTTACTTCCCTTTTAAATTTTCTTCTGAGTTAGTAGTGATGTAGACCGTGTACGTGCAGGAGATTGTACGCTTACATGGAGTCCCCGTGAGCATCGTGTCTGACAGAGATACGAGGTTCACATCTCAGTTCTGGAAGAGTCTGCAGGAGAACTTGGGTACGAGTCTGAGCTTCAGCACGGCGTACCACCCGCAGACCGACGGCCAGTCCGAGAGGACTATTCAGATCCTGGAGGATATGCTGCGAGCTTGTACGCTCGATTTGAAGGGTTCTTGGGAGGACCATCTCCACTTGGTGGAGTTTTCATATAACAACAGCTACCAGGCGAGCATTGGTATGGCACCGTTTGCTGCCTTATATGGAAGGAAATGTCGTTCGCCTCTGAGCTGGGATGACATCGGAGATCGAGAGCTGTTAGGTCCAGAGATGATAGTGGAAGCTGTGGATGTCGTGAGGGACATCAGGGAGAAGCTCAGAGTTGCACAGGATCGCTTCAAGCATTGGGCAGATGCCAAGAGGAGACCTTTGGAGTTTCAGCCTGGAGATCATGTCTTCCTGAAGATTTCTCCGAACCGCGGAGTTATTCATTTCGGGAAGAAGGGAAAGCTGAGTCCGAGATATATTAGGCCTTTTGATGTGCTAGAGTGTGTGGGAGCAGTGGCCTACCGCCTTGCTCTGCCGCCATCTTTGGAGGGAGTTCACGACGTTTTCCACGTATCTCAGCTACGTCGGTACGTCAGTGATCCATCGCACACGGTCGATTTCTCAGAGATTACAGTTCGCCCGGATCTGACATATGACCAGCAGCCTGTGCATATCTTGGATCGTCGACAGAAACAGTTGAGGAACAAGATAGTCGACCTGGTGAGAGTGATGTGGCGTCATGGATCACCTGGAGAGTCCACCTGGGAGCGCGAAGATGACATGAGAGAGCGTTTCCCGCATCTCTTCCCGAGCAGTGCTTGATGTTGATTCCGAGAACGGAATCATTTCTAAGTTGGGGATGATGTAACGGTCGGTTTCCGATCGTTATTTCTTTGTGCACGTGCGCTTGACCGTGCACGTTTTTATTTTAGACTTTGGTTGTTTCCGAACCTTATCGTGTGATATGTCGTTGTGACCCACTCTGAGAGTACTACTTTTGTCGTGTTGATTTGCAACGTCATTTCACGGGCCATTCGCCCACGATTTGACTTTGTCTGAGGAGACGTCGCGTATCTCACTTTTGACTTGAGGCGGTTTTATTTTTAATTTCGTTTCTCGTCATCGAAATTGTGATCCGTCTCCTCTGGCTTCTTTCTATCGTCGCCCCGATCGCCCCGGTATTTTTCTTATAATTTTTGGGCACCGTTTGACCTATGTGCACTTTTAGACCCAGTTAATTACAATTTTGCCCTAACAACTTAGCCCTAATTAACCCTAATTAACCCTAATTGGCAGCCCCTCACGTGTGACCCTTTCCCCTAGTCACGTGGGACCCACCCCTATAAAGAAACACCTAGGTTCTTCTAAAAATTTTCACAGCAACCCCAAACTCCTTGCGCCGGCCCTAGAAACCAAAACCATTCACGCAAAAACCCCTTCCTCTTCCACCAGAGCCCACGCCGGAGCTCCTAGCCGCCGCCGACTAACCCACGACACTCCCCCAGCCTCCCTCTCTCCCCTGGGACCCCAAGCTGCCGCTGCTGCCGCCGTTAACTCGCCGCAACCGCCGGAATCCGCGCACAGAAGCTACAGCAGCCGATGTGGCCGCCGCCGCCGCTGCCGCCACCGCCGCCGCCCTATAGCCGCCGCCGTGGACCCCCCTCTGTCTCCTCTCTCCATTGGCAGCGACCTCAGGCCGCGAGACTCCCTTAAACAGCGTGTTCCCTCGCTGTTTTGGGTGTTTGGCGTTGTTCCGATGCGTCACCGAGATCTCTCCGTATCCCCTCACTGTTGGAGTTCCCCGACAGCTTCCTACACCTCCTAGGAGTATTTATCAATGTCACGAACTCTCCCTACGACTCCCGACGTCGTAGACGTTGAGTACGACGAACCGCTCATCTCGGTTTGTCGTTACAGCTCTTCGGAAGCCGTAGAACGCCTACCCGACGCGCTGCTCGTTGATTCACCCTTACTCGCTGTTGACGTGCTTCATCCGCTGCCCGGACGTGTCCTGCTACGCTGCCCGTAGCCGAGACGCCGTAGTTGGCGCAGATCTTCTACCGTTAAGACACTACGTCCGCTCTACCCCAGACTCCGGAAGAGGTTAGTTTTCCCAAACTCATAGCATAACCCACATCGTAGCGAAACTGAAAACTTAACTAAAATCGGCAACTAAACTCATTAAATTTTTTTTCTGCTCCTTTAAAATGTTGTGAACAATAGAATCGATGATCGGACTTTTTGAACTGTGCACATAGGATAGAATCGTCGGATAGGCTGAACGGACACTGCTGACTTGTGACAGTTAGGGTAGCCACGCCTAACCTAGAAATGAACCTAAATAGGATTTGATGAAAATCGCGACATGACCCCGTCGCCGTGATTCTTTTCAGACGGACTACCGCGGACGCGACGACTGGACGAGACGCCCCGGACTGACGACGCACTCACCATTTCAGGCAAGTGTACCCACTTGCGTTCTTGACCGTGCCTTAGTGCTAGATTGTAGAACTGTTAGACTGTGTGTGCTGAGAACCGGACGTGAAATGATAGCGTCCAGGACGACCTGTGACGGCTCAGACTTGACGACGAAGTCTGGGCCTGACAACAATAAACTGCTGGCATCATAGGACTATCTTGCGTGTGCGTGCGTGTGGACACCCTAGAATAACAACTCCCTACACTTGTCATGTCGTGTCCTGTTACACAAAAAGCCTTCGGGTATTTCAGATGCTTCCCGAGCGGAAGTGATCTCTGTGGTACCAAAAAGCCTTCGGGCGTTTCAGATGCTTCCTGAGCGGAAGTGATCTCTGTGATACCAAAAAGCCTTCGGACGTTTCAGATGCTTCCCGAGCGGAAGTGATCTCTGTGATACCAAAAAGCCTTCGGGCGTTTAAGATGCTTCCCGAGCGGAAGTGATCTCCGTGATACAAAAAGCCTTCGGGCGTTTCAGAGGCTTCCCTAGCGGAAGTGATCTCTGTACTTCTTGTCCTGAGTCTCTGGGTTGGGGTAGGGTTGAGCGTGCGCACGGGGAGAGGGTCTGGCCGCCCTCGAACCGTAAGGGGTGAACCCTTTCGTGTCTCACTTGTCTTGTCCAGCTTGTCATGTCACGTCCTGTCTTGTCTTGACACCTGTAGGTTAGTCCCGTAGTCGGTAGCACACGCTACGTCTACTGCTTGCCACGTTTTACTTTTCCTGCTACGCTACTTTTTCGTTACTCAGTTATAACCCCAGCATGCTAAAACAACCAGTAAATCATTGTTAATAGTTGATACACTTGCAGTAGAGTCTGACCGTTTGTGTAGACTTTACCAGACGTACAGTTTCCTCTTTTGGTGCTGTACGTCAGGTGTGGAGCCAGAGTACATCGACGAGGCGGACTTGCCAGTTGACTTGGAGCCGGAGGACGCTGATCCGGAGTACGATCCAGAGGACGACCAGAGTTAGAGACCCCTTTGTTGCTGATCCAGAGTTATCCATTTCAGTTTTGTTGGGTGCGTTGCACTCTTACTTTCTAGTCTAGGTTGGGTGCTTGCACCATTAGTTTCCTTTCAGCAGTTGTAGCCGTTTTCGGCAATTTTAGACTCTCGGTACTTTGATGATAAACTTTGGAATAAAATGAAATGTTTTTTTCTGTACTTTTGTTATTTCGTGCTAACATGCAGGGACCTGTACTTTCTCTATGGAATACTACAGATGCTTATTGGGTCTGGGCTCTTAGCCTCGGCCTAAGCGGGCCTTCGTCACGCTTCGCCTCCGTGTTTTTGGGAAGCGGGGCGTGACACTTGCACCATTAGGGATCGGATAAAGAGTTTTTAGTGGGCCGCAGGGTAGCCAATTATCGTGCCAATATAGGGTATCTTGACCATCCCGAACCCTTCTTTTTATGATCTTTTGAGAATGAATTCTACAATGAAGCAAGAACTTCCAAGTTCCAGAATGTGTGGCCGCAACTTTAGTTTCATAGAATGTAGATGTATCCTTGTACTTTCGTCGCATGTATTCTGCCCAAATGCCTTTAGACCCGAGGAATCTCCAAGTAAGTTTAATGCCCGCTGCAAGATTCAAATCAGACAATAAGCGTAGACCAACACCACCTTCCTCCTTCGGTCTGCAAGAATCATTCCAGGTCCATGCCTTAGTCTGACCCCATATGAAGCTTCTACATATAGATGTTAGGGTTCGCAAAACAGTAGCTGGAATTCTATAAACATTGATCCAATAGGCAATCATACCGTAGATTACCGATTTCACAAGCTCAATACGCCCAGCGATGGATAAAATCGAAGAAGTCCAGCCACTCAGCCTTTTCCTGCACTTATCAATGAGTCGATTATACATGTAAGCTTTGGGATATTTGGAAGACAATGGGAGGCCCAAATATGTTGTGATAGTCGATGTTTGAGTAGCTCCTAGGTAATCCGCAAGCTCCCCTTTGCATTTAACCCCCTTGCTGAACATAGATTTGCTTTTATCCCAATTGATGTCTAAACCTGTGAAATTTCGGAACTCTTCAAGCAAATTTTTTAAACCCCTGAAAGATTTCCGATTGGCACGACAGAATACAAGAAGATCATCTGCAAATAACAAATGTGAAATAGCTCCCGTCCTCCTCATAGGTTGTATACTTCCTTTAATCAGAGATTTGGCGAGAAGGAGTGAGAAAGTTTCCATGACAATGACAAAGAGATAGGGTGATAGTGGGTCACCTTGCCTAAGTCCCCTGTTCCCACCAAAGAAGCCCACCGGGGAACCATTAACCATAACAGAAAAGGTGGCAGTGGATATACATTCCCTGATCCATCCAATGAACTTACTACCAAAACCCATCTGATGAAGAATATAATACACAAACTCCCTGTTCACGCTATCAAATGCTTTTCTGAGATCAAGTTTCAGACAAGCTCTCGATCCTATAGGATTACTGAAATCTCTGATTTGCTCATGGGCAAGCAGGGCACAGTCAGAAATCAATCGCCCCTGGAGGAAAGCAGACTGGTTTGGGGATATCAACTTTTGAATAATTCTCTGAAGCATGTTGCATAAGATCTTGCTAATAATCTTGTAAATCACATTACAACAGGCGATGGGCCTGTAATCGCCAAGATTTGAAGCATTAGAGCCTTTATGAATTAGAGTAAGGAAGGTATAATTTACCTGCTTGAGCAAAGAGCCAGATCTGAAAAAGGATTGGACTGCACTGACAACATCTGCGCCTACAAGATTCCAATTATGTTGAAAGAAAAAGCCATTGAATCCATCAGGCCCAGGCGCTTTGGAGGGGCCGATCTGAAAGACAGCTTCTTTGATTTCCTCAGTAGTGATACATCGTTCGAGCCACCTAGCTGTATCCTGCTTAATCTTCTTTCTAGGAACAAGTTTTGGGAACACATTCATGTAACTGTTCTGATTAAATAAGGACTCATAGTATTTTGTAGCCTCCTCCTTTATGTCCCCATAAGATTTGCACAGTACACCATTCACATCAACCAAGTGTTTAAGTTATTGCGGCACTGTCTAGATTTCATCACATTGAAGAAGAAGCTGGTATTCCTGTCTCCCAAATCCAGCCAATCCTGTCTGCTTCTTTGGCGATACATCTCCTCTTCCATATCAATTAGATTGGCCAGCTCAATAGAAAGTTTTCGCTCTTTCTCCTGAAGCATAAAATCCGAGTGTAGTCCAATCTCCTTCCTAGTAGCTTCTAGTGTAGTCTGACACGAACGGATAGGATTGATAGCATGATGTTGACTTTCCCATCTTTTGAGATCAGATTTCAAACCCCGCAGTTTGATTGCCAGCCGAAACATGGGGGTGCCTTCAGTATCATGGGCCCAGCTTGAATCCACAGTGTCATAGTAGCCTGGCAAGTGTATCCAGTGATTGTAAAATTTGAAAGGCTTTGGGTCAGCAAATACCTGAAGATGAAGGTTGACAACCATGGGTGAATGATCACTGGTCAGCGGGTCCAAATAATCAAAGTAGGAATCAGGCAGCGTGTTGATCCAGTTCTCATTGCAAAGCACCCTGTCCAACTGAGCTGCAATCCGGCGGGAGCCCATACGTTTATTGCACCAACTTAGTCTCTGGCCAGTACTTTTAAGATTCTGCAACTTACATTCAATTAGACAATTGTTGAAATCATGGAGCTTGCTAGCCTCCACCCTACGGCCTCCCACCTTATCGGTGGTGTATAAGATGGAATTAAAGTCTCCACCAACAAGCCAAGCCTCATTGGCCAGTATTACTGCATCCCTTTTCAGATTCTCCCATAGTAACTTCCGCTCAGAAATGTGATTGCTTCCATAAATAGCAGATAGAGCAAACCCAAATCCACCAACATTATCACAGCGAACAGTAATGTGTTGAATCGAAACTGAAATAATATTCATTTACCACACCACAGTATCAAAACCTATGAGTATACGCCCCCCTCCATGCAGGTGAAAATTATCCAGCTTTTTCCAATTCTTGGGAATGCATGATTTAGAAGTAATTGTCTCAACCTTTAGTTTAGTTTCTAGTAGAACAATAACTGATGGGTTTAGTATTTTAATACGCTCTCTGAGGTCCCTGCGCCTCACAGTATTATTTAAGCCTCTAGTATTCCAAATCAACATAGACATAAATATTTAACGAATACTGCAGAAGTAAGCTACTTACTTCAATCTGCTACTCCGCCTGGTAGCAGTGCTGGAGCTGGGCACTTCGATCTTCCTACACTTAGAAGATTCAATTTCTCTAAGCATAGCTAGCTGCTCTTCATCCCATTCGGGATTGTCATACAGGGGATCCTCAGGAAGGCATACTGAAGAATTTGCCTCCAAGTTTGGCTGCACGACAGTAGATGGAATGCCTGCATTATTAATGTTGGGAGGTAGATCGGACTGCTTTATTGAAGGCTGGATCTTGCTCTTTAGAACACGAATGAATTTCATCAGGTTGATAAAGGAATGAAGACTTCCCCGGATTGTCATAGACATCTCAACAAGTGGTGGTGAAACCCTCCCAGATTGGTCTCCTTCATCACTAGTGATGATTAAATCAGCACTTTGAATTGGTACGGCATTAAGCACCACGGCGATTGCAGCATCAGGTAAGGTAGGTTCGATGGTGAGTGCAGCATTTTGATCTTTGGAAGTGCCCGAAGACTTCCCTCGGTTGCGCTGCAGTAAATCCAAAGATGATTGCCCAGGCTGACAGGCAATGGCATCAATGCTTTTCCCCTTATATAGAAAAATCGATTGCTTAGCCATTATGGGACATTGCAGATCAGAGTGCCCAAAGCACACACAATGGCTGCATCGTGGGGGCTCCACTTCGTACCTTGCATCAAAAGAAAGAGTGGACCCATCATCAAGTTCCACCTCCACCTTTGTCGACAACTCCCGTGTAGCGTCAACCTCCACCAAGCATCTGGCATAGGTGATGCACTCTAATTTAGCAGTTGCTCGGTCCAAACACAACGGTTTGCCCACTACCGAGGCTAGGATATTGAGCGCCTCAATGTTCCACATATTGACGGGGACACCATGCATCTGCATCTAGATTGGAACTGAGGTGAGAATGTCTCGGCCATGGCATATGGCCGTGGTCCAAAGCTTCAGCACAACCAAACGGCCATCCAATAGCCAGGGACCCCCATGCAGAATCCTCTCACATTCCTCTTTGGACTCAAATCTGAAATAGAAGAAGCCATTTTCTTTGCTGAAAAGCTGAATCCTCTGCCTTGGCTTCCAGAATCGTTCCATCCAAGCTTGGACCTGCCCAAACATTGGTGCAGCACCTAGAACGTACCCGACCAAGGTTGATTTCCAGTGCTCAGCCCCCTTCTCCAAGAGAGAGTCCGGAACACGAGCAACCCGACTTCCATCATCCCTAACTTTCGGAGGGACAAATTTCATTCCTACGCCATCGCCGTAGGATCGTTTATTTGAGCAAACCTCAGACCAACTTATATATATATATATATATATATATATATATATATATATATATATATATATATATATATATATATATATATATATATATATATATGGTGCTGCAACGTTGGTGCGATGAGGCGGGATTCAACAGGGATTTGCTGACGGCTGTTCCTATCTGGGTACGCTTCCCTAACCTTCCCCTTAATCTCTGGACACGGCGGATTCTCAGTGCCATCTCCAGTGTTATCGGTTCTCCGATATGCTTGGACCGAGCTACGGCGAGGTTAGAGAGATTAGCATACGCCCGCTGTCTGGTTGAGGTGCATGCGGATGGACTTCTACCGCGAACTGTCCCCGTTCAGCTGGGGGAGAAGGAAGTCATTGAAGTTGGCGTCAATTATGAAAACGAGCCTCCTAGATGCGGATATTGTGTTTGCTTCGGGCACACAGACATTCAATGCCCAGTTGTTGCTACTGCTGTGGACAAGGGTGATGCCGAGGCTTGTAGATCATCTTGTGCTGAGGTAGGGGATCATCCTTTGGTTTCGAGTTGTAATGGTGATGTGGTATATTGTAACTTCTCGGGCGAACAATGTAAGGGTGATGTCGGAGGCAATATTGTCACGCTGGATGTGTCCAGTGTTGAGGAAAATGTGGAAGGCCGTAGTGTGGCGCTGGGAGTGTCCGGTGGTATTACGAAGTCCCCAAAATACACTGTGTCCAGCATTGTGTTGCTGGGAGACGTCGATGTTGGGGCAAGGATTTGTAGCCATATGGGGGAATCCTGTAACCCTGGCGGGATCGTGGAGGGTGCCGAGGAAGTTATGGGTGACAAAGCCAGTTCTGAGCTACTGGGTGATTATGCTGGGAATTCTGTAAGCTGTAAGCTAGGGGAAGATGACATGTATAGGGGATTTTGTAATAAGGGGAAGGAGACATGTACAGGGGAAGATCGGGGGGATTTGGCTTGCTTGTATAATTGTAAAGTGAGGGAGGGCACTGGTGATGTAAATAAGCTAGCTGTGCCTAGTAATGATACGGGATGTAATAGAAAGGAGCAGCGGTCCTTGTCTACTTCGACAGTAAGCTGGGACAGCGGCCAAAATCAAGGAGTTGTTTATACAAGTGGCGGAGAGGAGAAGCAGCGGCACCCTAGAGATCGGGCTACTGTTGCTGAAGATATGAAAGGAATAGTCCCTGTTGATGGGAATCTGTATTGTAATAAGAAGTGCGAGCTAGCTGCGACTAGCTATGAGGGGGTGTTGGGAGACCCGTGTAACAAAAAAGAGAGTACCTCTAATAATATAGGGGGGGATGGGTCGGGGGTCTCTGTGTCTTTGGGGTGTACGGTAGCCAAACCGTGCTCGCCCAGCGCTTCGATAATGGCGTCCCCCAGACACTGCAAGCCCCAGCCGAACGATAACAACCGGTTTAATATTCTTAGAAGGACGAACCCGACCCGACATGGTGCCTCCCTCCTTAAAATTTATAAGGATGCCATTGAATCCAATGAGGAGCCCGATAACATGACTATTATCAATGAAGCATGGCATGAAGAGCAAGTATAACTGAAACAAAAAAGTAATGAGCATAAGAAGCCTAAGAGCAACGGGGGTTCCAAAGTCACCCCTAAAAGCTCTAGAATCAATAAGGATGATAGGCATCCTCCTCCCCTCGACCAATGAACATTCTTATTTGGAATTCCCGGGGGCTTAATAACGTCGCTAGGCGTAATGAGCTCAAATTCTGGATTCGCAAATTCGCTCCCTCTATTGTTGGTCTCCTTGAAACCAATGTTACTGCTGCTAATGCCCAAAGAATTCTTAAGGTCTTCCCTAAAGAGTGGGTGTCTGTTGATAACCGTTCTGCTCATCCTAGTGGGTGCGTTGTTATTATGTATAACCCCGCTACTTGGAATTGTACGGTTGCTGGGATGTCGGAGCAGCTTATCTCTGTGAAGTGCATTAATAGCGCGGGTTTTGTTATGATGTTGACGGTGGTTTACGCTTCCAACTCTTACCAAGAGCGCAGGAACCTTTGGAAGGATATTGTGGTTGCTGCGTCCAATTTTAAAAATACACCATGGATTATGGGGGGGACTTTAATTGTGTTAGATATTCCATGGATAAGGTCGGGGGCAGGTTGATTGAGGGTCACATCGTTGATGAATTCAATGATTGTATCAATAATTGCGGTCTTTTGGAGCTCAAAACCTTTGGCAACACTTTGAGTTGGAATAATCGCAGTACTGGGCAGCGTCGTATCTCGGCTATGCTGGATAGATCTTTTTGCAACAATTCTTGGATTAATGTGCTCACTGCTTCTTAATGTGAATATAGTGCTGGTGGTTCTAGTGATCATTCCATGCTCATCATTCATACCCATCAGGTGGGAGGGACGGATCCCAAGCCGTTTAAATTCTTTAATGCTTGGCACCGTAGCCCTGAATTCCTTGACATGTTGAAGGAGCATTGGCGTTTCAGGGTTGGGGGTTGCCCGATGATTAGACTCATTGCTAAGCTTAAGCATTTGAAAATGGGTCTTAACAAATTTGGTGCATCTTTTAGAGATGCGAATGATGTTGCCAAAATCCGGTCTGAGCTTGACACTATTCAAAACAATCCCTTGTTGGGGTCTTGTTCTGAGTTGCAAATGAAAGAGATTGGTCTTGCTAAGCAACTCGCTGATGCCATAGATATAGAAGAATCCATCATTAAACAAAAAAGTAGGCAAGATTGGCTCCATCTTGGAGATCGCAACTCCAGGTTCTTCTATACTGCTATGAAGGCTAGACAAAGCCACAATAACCTTGGGCACCTTATTACTGTGGATGGTTCTCAGAATGATTCTATTGAGTTGCTTAAGGTTGATGCGCCTAAGTTCTATTCAACCTTATATAATCAGAATGATTACTGGAGGGTCTTTTCTAGTCTTATCCCTAAAAGAGTTCTCACTAATTGCGCTTCTGATTGGGTTGAGAGGCCGGTCCATGCTGAAGAAGTTAAAAATGCTGTGTTCCAAATTGGGGTTGATAAAGCCCCCGGTCCTGATGGATTCAATGGGTTCTTCTATCAACAGTACTGGGATATTATTGGCAATGACGTCACTATTGCTATCCTCAATTTTTTCAAATCAGGGAAACTCTTTCGGCAAATTAATCACACCTTCCTCACCCTTGTTCCTAAGAATGCTAATGCCTCTGGGCTTGGGTACTACAGGCCAATATCCTGCTGCAATGTTCTATATAAGATCATAAGCAAGATTCTTTGTAACAGATTGAGTAGAGTGGTTATCGAGCTCATCTCTCCTACCCAAGCAGCCTTTCTCCAAGACTGGTTACTAGCGGATTGTGCGTTACTGGCTCATGAGCATATTCGGGGGTTTAATAACCCTATGGGGTCTCGGGCCTGCCTTAAACTTGATTTGCGAAAAGCCTTTGATAGCGTGAACAGAGAATTCATCTACTTTATGTTGCATCAGATGGGTTTCAAACACAAATTTATAAGTTGGATTTGTGAGTGTGTTTCCTCGCCTTCCTTCTCCGTTATGATTAATGGATCCCCTTATGGTATGTTCCAATCTAATAGGGGGTTGAGACAAGGCGATCCGCTATCCCCCTATCTCTTTGTTATCTTTATGGAGGCTTTTTCATTACTCATGGCTAAGGCCAATGCTTCTCGCAGTATCTTGCCTATGCATAGAGTTGGGGCGGTCTCTCACTTACTCTTTGCTGATGACTTGTTGGTTTTCTGTCGGGCCAACTCTAGATCTTTTGAGGGGCTTAGAGATCTTCTTACTGAGTTCAAATCCTTGTCTGGGCTTGATGTTAATTGGGATAAAAGCACTGTCATCTTTAGCAAAGGTGTCAAAGGTTCGGGTAGCCTTGCGGATATATTGAGAGTCAGGCGTGTGCAATCTCTTTTTACATATCTTGGTCTACCTCTATCACCTAAATACCCTAATGCTTCCATGTACAGTCGTTTGATTGACAAATGCAAGGGAAGGCTTCAAGGGTGGTCCTCATCCTTGCTCTCCATAGCTGGTCGTATTGAGTTGGTTAAAACAGTTATCTATGGAATGGTTAGTTTTTGGATGCAGGCTTTCCGGATGCCCAAGTCTGTGATATGTACTCTTACCTCCTTGTGCAGAAAATTTATTTGGGGGAAAAACCATTTATGGGCCTGGAATGATTTGTGTGCCCCCCAAGCAAGAGGGAGGTGTGGGGATCAGAAATCTCACTGAACTTAACACTGCCTATGGGGTTAAAATGACTTGGCGCATGCTTACTCACAGAGGTATTTGGGCGTCTCATATGAGAAGGCAGTATATGAGTAATACGGGTTTATTTTGTGCCAAGGCCCATCCTATGCAATCTGGCACTTGGAAATTCATTCTTCATTGTCGTGAGTTCTGTCACGCCCCGCTTCCCAAAAATATGGAGGCGAAGCGTGAGAAGGTCCGCTCAGACTTGAAGCTACAAAGCTGCAAGTCCGATAAGCGTCACTCAAGTTTAAAACTGCAGGTCCTTGCAACGCGAACGAAACAAAGATAATAATATTGAAATGAGACAAAAGAGGTATCTCTGAATATCCATAAAATAAGTTTCAACATCACAGAAAAAGCCACCATGCTAAAAGAAAAAGAGACTAAAGGCCCAAACATGGCCAACAAAAGTACAAAGTACAAAACAACGGTGCTACGCACCAACAACTAACAAAAAGGCCTAAAACAAAATAAAGCTCAACAAGACTCAAAGAATGGTCATCGGTGTCCACCAAAATCCTCCTGGCAATCATGGACTCAGACTCAGCGTCAGCAAAACACCACGTACTCAGCAACGGTCTCTGGCTCAGGGTCTAACATGTGACACCCAAAAGAGCAAGGGGCACATGTCAGCAAGTCTACAAGAGACTTGTGCAAGGAAAATGAAACTGAAAGTAAAGCAACCTAGCAGTTCTAGCATGATGCAATGACATGGCAGTTAAAGTATGAGTGCAGCGGGTAAAGAGAACAACAAGTAAACTAGCATGGCATGGCAAATGTGGCAAGACTAATAATATTTACAAGGATTTCTCTAGTCATGTTTTCATGTCATGTGCAGAGTTTACGCCTTACAGCTGAAATGAGTTTCTTTCACACTGATTGGTCGCTTAACTCCGCCCCACCCAGAGTTTACGCCTTACAGCTGCAGTTGCTGATCAGGCAGACTCCCAGCTGATTGGCCGCTTAACACTTACCCCTCCCACGTGTATCGAGCCAGGGCCTTACCCCCGAACGGTAATGCTCGCTTCTGGAACACGAGCCAGGAAGTGTTTTTCATGATGGCATAGGGGTGCACCTAGCCAGGACAAGCAAGTACAAGTATGTAGCGTGTGCTACGAATGCAGTATTCAACTTGGATGACATGTAGAATGCAATGCATGGCAGTTAAAAGGGCGTACAGATAAATAAAGTAAACATGACAGTTTAGTATGCATGAACAACAAGTTTAAAGGGGTTGGATCTAGCTTCGTTGTCAAGCTAGAACAATTAGGTGACGGATCTAGTTTCGTTGTCAAACTAGATCAAATAGGTGTCTAGCCAGCTATCATTTCACTGACTAGTCTCTTTTAAGCTAAAAGCAAGGAAGTGGCCTAAAACATGGCCCTACACAAGAGTTGGCAAGTTTCACTTGCCTGCAAGTTCGACGTCTGAGCACACCGTCCAATGAGTCCAAAAATCACAATTATCCTACGTGCACAAGTCCACCGGCCTAAAGTCCATATTATTAATCTTGATTAGTGAATTTAAAACATTTAAAATACTTTGAAAATACTGATTTTAGTCTTGATTAGCATGCATTGGGTTGGGGGTCCTAGGGGTGCAAAGCGTTACCTCAACACGACGCGAAAGCTACACCGGCGTCGGGTAGCGACGCCGGGGGTTGGAATAGAAGAACGCGCTCCAATTCCTGATTCCAAGTTAGTTTCCTCGCTGGAAAGTTCAGAGCGATTAACCGGGGCGACGATTCCAGATTCCAAAGCTCGCACGTGCGACGACGGGCTACGACGTGCGACGACGTCGTACGCGGCAAGTCGTCGAAGAGAACGCACCTAGGTGAGGCCCACAGTAGTCCTAGGGACCTTTGGGGGACCCACAATACCTCTAGAGAACTTGGGGGGGCCCACGGGGGCAAGTGGTGCGACGGATGCGGGGTTGCGACGTTTGCTCTCGGTCGTACTCAGCCAAATGCGGGGGAATGGCTCGGTCGGTGCGGGGGGACGGGCTTGTGCAGCTGCGGGTGCGGTGCGGGCCTTGGTGCTCTCGGTCGGTGCGGAGGGAGGGGTCGGTCGGGTGCCTTGGATGCGGGGGCTTGGGCGCTGCAACGTTGCAACATTGCAACGTTGCGGAGAGCGGGCGTAAGCGGGGGGCAGCTGTCGGTCGGGCACGGCGCGATGCGGGCGAACGGAGCTGCTTTGGTGCGGAGCTTGGTGCGGAGCGGGGAGCGGCTGTGTGGAGCGGAAAGCGGGCGAAGCTCTCGGTCTGACCGAGAGCTTCTCTCGATCGGTGCGGGCGAACGGGGTGGGCGACAGTAGCGGGTGCGGACGGGGCTTGGTGCGGGGGCAGGGCCGGTCGGAGTGGGGAAAATGAGGCCGTTCTCTCGGTCGGTGCGGGGCAGCTTCGTCGCAACGTTGCGACGATTCGTCGCAACGTCCAATTTGGGTTTTGGAAGAGGCTAGGGTTAATTTCTTGCGAAAATAGGTCTTCCTAGGGGTTGTTTATATAGTGTAGGGGGGTTGACTTGGTCCAAATGAGCTGGAAATTGGCTCAAAAATTCTTTAAAACGTTTAAAACTCAAATAAATTTTATTTGGCCGAAAATAATTTATAAATTAATTATTAAAAATAATATAAAACTTGTTAAAAATATAAAAGTGGTCAAATAAACTCCAAAAATTATAAAATAAATATCGGAGTGATCGTGATGACGAATGTGAGCTAACTAAGAAGACGGATCTCAAATTCGATGTCGGACGACGAAACTAAAAATAGAAACGTCTCCCGTCAAGAGTGAGAATCGTCACGTCTCATCGAGTAAGATTAAATTGTGGAAAAACGACTCGAGAAGTGTCGTTCCAAGATAGTGCCACTATTTAATACTCTCAGGGACGTTCACAGCGGCATATCACACGAAAGTGTTCACAAACAAACAAAGTCTAAAACAAACACGTGCACGGTCAAAAGCACGTGCACGAACAACGTACAACGAAAAGTGGTCGTTACATCCTCCCCACCTTAGAATAAAGTCCGTCCTCGGACTTTCTAATATAGCTAGTCGCTCTAATAACTACCCCAATCGAGTCAAATAATAATTCAACCAGGTATAGTCATTACAAGTGCTTATATATGCACTAGGTAGTCAAACATTAATACTACCGACACGTATATATATTTATATATATTCACGTACGTCACACTCTTATACCTATTATAGTCAGTCAAATCCATACACGTATTTCAATCACGTATATAAGCATGCACCCCTTATATAACTACTACCTACCTAATCGCAAACAATATTTCAGATACTCATATAAGGATAGTATACTTAGCAAATACAATCATTGCTCTACCTATAGGTAGCTACCTATGCACAAACATCAAGGGTATACTACCCTCTAATATTTCCTAGTATACATCCAATACTAAGCACATCCACATAAGCAGTCACACCATACCATTTTTAAGTCAAATTTCACTATATATATATATATATATATATATATATATATATATATATATATATATATATATATATATATATTCACAACTACTATAGTTTCACAATACACAGTCATTCCAATACATGCAAATAGTTCACCGTATATTCACATCACGTACGGTCATATAACTGTATTTACGACACGCCACATATATCATAGTCATCAATGCCTATAACTAAGCACATACTTACCCGTGCATGGTGCACACCCATACACGCTAACATTTCATTTACGCATACCAATCATACCATTACATTACTAGTACATCTACACACCTAGTTTAGCTAGTACTCAAGCAAGTCCTTAGTAAATAACTATACCACAAGACCAACACCTATAACTATATACTGGTGTAGCGACCCACAGTCATGTGCGTAACTCAACCAGGCACAAACACTTCTATCACTATACATACATCAAGCATTGCTATATTCAAACTACAAACATACATTCAATATACCTAGAGTATACTCACTCAAGCTCGAGTGAGACACAATACACATATTAGAATATTCTATATACGTAACACGACATTCATACCTATACCAATACCACTCCCATATATATACATCTACCAATACAACCATATACATTCCATAAATCAATCACACTTAATATTTAGTCAGATAACACCCACATAGTTCAATCTAATTATATACCATAATAATAACATTACAGACATCAACACCCACATATTTATAATACCCTCTCTAGTACAAACATTCACCGTATAGTCACACATAAATAATGTATATATTGACACCATAGCCTACTGCCTATAATTAGTATACTAACACATTCACACCTACATAATTAAGATGTGCAATAGTCGTGTATACCTCACGGTATGCACGCATGCAACATCCCGAAAAGCAAGCAATACCAATCAAAATTATACTCCTACTACCATATGTATATCACCTATATACTCAGGCAACAAAACATAACTACTTACGTCTAAACACAATACATACCCACATACGAGCACACACTCATACGTGCTAACATATAGATCACATAATAGGCCTACCCTCTTAACCATACGTACTCTTATTATTATCACTACTAACATACACATAGCTTTACCAATCATTTATTTCAACCATTATAAGTATCTCTAACTACATACACAACTTAGATATTTCAACGCTAACTCTAATACACACCGGCATCCCTAGTATAGTATAGCTATCCACACAAAAATCTATAACTCCTAACCCACGACAACTTCATAATATCACGAATAACTCCGAGTATATATATATATATATATATATATATATATATATATATATATATATATATATATATATATATATATATATATATATATCACACAATAGGCAAGCACCAATATACTATGGGAATTCTCATTCAAGCCTACGTACACAACTTAGGTACGTGCACCACGACAACCTCACAAGGGTCCAAGGGTCTACTAACAACTAAGAGTTGACACAGACATTGAAGGACCCTAAGGCCTAAGCAATAAAGAGAGGTCGAGAGCGTGACGAGGGAAGGATCGATAAGCACGAGTTCAGATAGGACGAATACAAGGAGACAGCTTGGTTAGACGAAACATTGACTCAATTAAGATGTTTAGGTTGAGGGAAAAGGGAGATGTAGTGATGCTTATATAGGAGGGGAAAAAGAAAATAGGGTAAATAGCATGAGTTAAAATACGCAAAATTGAAAACTGTTGTTCTTCAAAATTAAAATCCGCGTCTGAAAAGAAATATTTGGGGATCGATAAAACGAGTTGTTCAAAATAAGTTTGAGTCGAATATTCATGATAAGGGGAAATGTTTTATTGGTTTATATAAAATCAATGTAAAAGGAAGTAAAATCATTTACACAAATATTAAGGACCTGGTTTAGAAAATTCTATCCGTCAGTAATTTAATATAATGTTGTCAAAAGTTTTTGAAAGTCAAAGAATGAAATCAAGTAACGGAAGAATTTAAACTCATGTTAAATGCTTCAAAACTTTAGGCTATGGAAAATTTTAAAATGATCAATTTGAAACTGCTTTTAGAGAACCAGGGTTTGCCAAAAATGAAAAAAACTGATTTACGCAAGGTTCTTAATATACGAGCTCAATAAGTCTGGCACGGATATAAAAATAATTGAAATTCAATTTGGTTTAGAAATTTTTCTAAAAGCGTGTATGGTGAGCGGAAAGAAAATAATAGTAACTTAGCATAAGAATTATCAAGATCGAATAGCAAATCTTTAAAATCAAATCAGGGAGGGTCTAAAGCAGGAAGAGGCTATGAAAATAGTACTTTGCAAAAATCTGAAGTAGCGAAAACGACGAGCAAAGTCCAACTTGCTGAAAGCTGAAATTCCATGTGTCTTGAAAGCATATTAAAGTAAACACGACGCATCATTCGTATAACACAAATAAGAAGGAAAATTATAAATCGAATTGGGCAAAGCAAAAGTGCGGTCCAGAATAAAATTAATATATGAAGGGGTAACGCATTTACATAAGTACGAAAGGTATAAGCTGGAAAAATATTATAAGCTAGAGTTCAAAAATTCAGACAAACGTTTTAAAAATTTAAATCAATGAAGGAGGATGAAATATAGGTATATTAAAATTTTGAACAAAATTAAACTTAGTGGAAGAGAAGATTGAAAAATACTTTCAGAAGGTTCAAGTTTTGCAATGGCGATGTTTGAAAATTGACGATGATCGTCACGGGGCGATCTCGTGAATCGAGGCAAGGAAATTGGTCGGATGATCAAAACATTCATACGCCTAGGTTATGAATCAGGAGAATCTACGGGGAAACTCCTACGGTCGACCAACTTAAAGACTAAGGACTAGGCGCTAAGACTTCTAAAGGTTAGACGGTAATTGAATGCGTTCAGCTTGGTCCGAAATCGATGAACCCAAGCGAACGACTAAAGGGAATTCTAGAAGTCTAATATGGTCAGGGGTAGACATGAACCACTAAGGTAACTCCTATGGCGATCAAATCAATTGCTAAAAGGGAGTCTAACTACAATCAAGGCCTCTAACTAGCAAACACACGTCTAACTGAGTCTTCTTATCACCTAGTGTCCTAAGAAAACGACTAGACTCGGGCTTATGACTCGGATGTTGCAATTTATTTAATGGACATTCCGTTATTATCGTTGTTTCGTTAATTCGCAATTGCAAGACTGGACCTGCATGGGCCACCAACAAAACTTGTCACGCCCCGCTTCCCAAAAATATGGAGGCGAAGCGTGAGAAGGTCCGCTCAGACTTGAAGCTACAAAGATGCAAGTTCGATAAGCGTCACTCAAGTTTAAAACTGCAGGTCCTTGCAACGCGAACGAAACAAAGATAATAATATTGAAATGAGACAAAAGAGGTATCTCAGAATATCCATAAAATAAGTTTCAACATCACAGAAAAAGCCACCAGGCTAAAAGAAAAAGAGACTAAAGGCCCAAACATGGCCAACAAAAGTACAAAGTACAAAACAACGGTGCTACACACCAACAACTAACAAAAAGGCCTAAAACAAAATAAAGCTCAACAAGACTCAAAGAATGGTCACCGGTGTCCACCAAAATCCTCCTGGCAATCATGGACTCAGACTCAGCGTCAGCAAAACACCACGTACTCAGCAACGGTCTCTGGCTCAGGGTCTAACATGTGACACCCAAAAGAGCAAGGGGCACATGTCAGCAAGTCTACAAGAGACTTGTGCAAGGAAACTGAAACTGAAAGTAAAGCAACCTAGTAGTTCTAGCATGATGCAATGACATGGCAGTTAAAGTATGAGTGCAGCAGGTAAAGAGAACAACAAGTAAACTAGCATGGCATGGCAAGTGTGGCAAGACTAATAATATTTACAAGGATTTCTCTAGTCATGTTTTCATGTCATGTGCAGAGTTTACGCCTTACAGCTGAAATGACTTTCTTTCACACTGATTGGTCTCTTAACTCCGCCCCACCCAGAGTTTATGCCTTACAGCTGCAGTTGCTGATCAGGCAGACTCCCAGCTGATTGGCCGCTTAACTCTTACCCCTCCCACGTGTATCGAGCCAGGGCCTTACCCCCGAACGGTAATGCTCGCTTCTGGAACACGAGCCAGGAAGTGTTTTTCATGATGGCATAGGGGTGCACCTAGCCCGGACAAGCAAGTACAAGTATGTAGCGTGTGCTACGAATGCAGTATTCAACTTGGATGACATGTAGAATGCAATGCATGGCAGTTAAAAGGGCGTACAGATAAAGAAAGTAAACGTGACAGTTTAGTATGCATGAACAACAAGTTTAAAGGGGTTGGATCTAGCTTCGTTGTCAAGCTAGATCAATTAGGTGACGGATCTAGTTTCGTTGTCAAACTAGATCAAATAGGCGTCTAGCCAGCTATCATTTCACTGACTAGTCTCTTTTACGCTAAAAGAAAGGAAGTGGCCTAAAAACATGGCCCTACACAAGAGTTGGCAAGTTTCACTTGCCTGCAAGTTCGACGTCTGAGCACACCGTCCAATGAGTCCAAAAATCACAATTATCCTACGTGCACAAGCCCACCGGCCTAAAGTCCATATTATTAATCTTGATTAGTGAATTTAAAACATTTAAAATACTTTGAAAATACTGATTTTAGTCTTGATTAGCATGCATTGGGTTGGGGGTCCTAGGGGTGCAAAGCGTTACCTCAACACGACGCGAAAGCTACACCGGCGTCGGGTAGCGACGCCGGGGGTTGGAATAGAAGAACGCGCTCCAAGTCCTGATTCCAAGTTAGTTTCCTCGCTGGAAAGTTCAGAGCGATTAACCGGGGCGACGATTCCAGATTCCAAAGCTCGCACGTGCGACGACGGGCTACGACGTGCGACGACGTCGTACGCGGCAAGTCGTCGAAGAGAACACACCTAGGTGGGACCCACAGTAGTCCTAGGGACCTTTGGGGGACCCACAATACCTCTGGAGAACTTGGGGGGCCCACGGGGGCAAGTGGTGCGACGGATGCGGGGTTGCGACGTTTGCTCTCGGTCGTACTCAGCCAAATGCGGGGGAATGGCTCGGTCGGTGCGGGGGGACGGGCTTGTGCAGCTGCAGGTGCGGTGCGGGCCTTGGTGCTCTCGGTCGGTGCGGAGGGAGGGGTCGGTCGAGCGCCTTGGATGCGGGGGCTTGGGCGCTGCAACGTTGCAACATTACAACGTTGCGGAGAGCGGGCGTGAGCGGGGGCAGCTGTCGGTCGGGCACGGCGCGATGCGGGCGAACGGAGCTGCTTTGGTGCGGAGCTTGGTGCGGAGCGGGGAGCGGCTGTGCGGAGCGGAAAGCGGGCGAAGCTCTCGGTCTGACCGAGTGCTTCTCTCGATCGGTGCGGGCGAACGGGATGGGCGACAGCAGCGGGTGCGGACGGGGCTTGGTGCGGGGGCAGCGGCCGGTCGGAGCGGGGAAAATGAGGCCGTTCTCTCGGTCGGTGCGGGGCGGCTTCGTCGCAACGTTGCGACGATTCGTCGCAACGTCCAATTTGGGTTTTGGAAGAGGCTAGTGTTAATTTCTTGCGAAAATAGGTCTTCCTAGGGGTTGTTTATATAGTGTAGGGGGGTTGACTTGGTCCAAATGAGCTGAAAATTGGATCAAAAATTCTTTAAAACCTTTAAAACTCAAATAAATTTTATTTGGCCGAAAATAATTTATAAATTAATTATTAAAAATAATATAAAACTTGTTAAAAAATATAAAAGTGGTCAAATAAACTCCAAAAATTATAAAATAAATATTGGAGTGATCGTGATGACGAATGTGAGCTAACTAAGAAGACGGACCTCAAATTCGATGTCGGACGACGAAACTAAAAATAGAAACGTCTCCCGTCAAGAGTGAGAATCGTCACGTCTCATCGAGTAAGATTAAATTGTGGAAAAACGACTCGAGAAGTATCGTTCCAAGATAGTGCCAATATTTAATACTCTCAGGGACGTTCACAACGGCATATCATATGAAAGTGTTCACAAACAAACAAAGTCTAAAACAAACACGTGCACGGTCAAAAGCACGTGCACGAACAACGTACAACGAAAAGTGGTCGTTACAAGTTCACCAAAAAACTCATTAAGCATAAAGTCAGAGATGGTTCACCTACTCTTTTCTGGTATGATAATTGGCTTCCCTGTGGGCCCCTTTGTGATGCTTATGTTGTCCCTACTGGGGAAGAAGGCAAGATGGTGAGCGATTACTGGTCTGATGAGGTTTGGATGCCCTGCCACTCTCTTACTGCTGTACGACACATTATTGAGGGTGTGACTTTGTACTCCGGCACTGACTCTTGGTCTTGGGCTATTAAGTCTCCTTCACTTTCCAATGCTTGGGATGGTTCGAGGGTCATCAAGCCCCTTTTCCCGTATTATAAAGTTGTCTGGTTTCAGGGACATATCCCCAAGATGGCCATCACTCTTTTGTGAGCTTTTCATGGGAAACTCCTCACTCGTGACAAGCTCATACAATGGGGAGTCCCTACTTCTCCTTATTGTGTTTTATGCTCGGGCAACATTCATGAAGATTTGAATCATATATTTTTTTGAGTGCAGTTATACTAATTACCTCCTTTGCAGGAGCTTTCTTAAATTGGGGATCACCACTGTCTTGCCACCCTCTTTACCTGGGATTGGTGATTTGATTCTTGCGCATTTTAATGCTATGAATGGGGTGGGCAAGCTGGCCAGGATGGTTCTAGCTGGTTTAACATGGCACATCTGGAGAGAGCGTAACAGATGGATCTTTGAAGGATCTTGTCTAATGCAGACTTTGCTCTTTGATGCTATCGCTGAGGATGTTAAGATCGCCTTGAGACATGTGACTTGGGAGCATGATGTTGAGGACCCTATCCCCTCTAATTGGGGCCTCTTAGGCTAGGCTGCTATTACTTGTATTTTTTTGTTTGGCACTACGGGTAGCGGATGGTGTGTGGTATGGGTGGGTGTGGGCGCCTGTGCCTTTGCCCATCATACAAACATCCTTCTTCCACCCGTGAGTACCTTGTAATTTTTTCCTGAGATCAATAAAGATGCAAAGCATATTCTTCAATATATATATATATATATATATATATATATATATATATATATATATATATAATGGCTATCATACGCCATATGAGACTCTCTCTCATACGCCCTCTCACATAAAGCACCCAAGCACAAGCCCACATGGGCATGTAGTTGGTTGTACGTGTGTGCTTTATGTGAGAGGGCATATGAGAGAGGCTCTTATATGACGTATGATAGCCATTATTTTATATATGTGTGTGTGTGTGTGTGTGTGTGTGTGTGTGTGTGTGTGTGTGTGAAAAGGGGATCTAGGGCGCCTCCTTAGATGAAAATCTAAGGAGGCGCCTTCATTTCCCCCATCTCCTACAGTTTTTTTGAAATTTTTTTCATGGGGTTGTTGTTCACATCATGGATGATCAACATACCAAATTTCAAGGGATTCCAATACTTTTTGAGCCAACATCCCAACATCTACCCCTTACAACTTCAACGGTCTGAAAACGTGCTAAAACCCCCACGAAGTTGCAAGGGATAGATGGTGGCACAAAAAGTATTGGAATCACTTGAAATTTTGTATGTTGATAATCCATAAGGCGAACAACAAACCCATGAAAAAAATTCAAAAAATGTGGGAGATGGGAGAAATGGGGGCGCCTCCTTAGATTGAATCTAAGGAGGCACCTTAGGATCCCTTTACCCATATATATATATATACATATATATACCTATATATATGTATATATGTATATACATGTATACATGTATATACATGTATACATGTATATACATGTATATACATCTATACATGTATATACATGTATACATGTATATACATGTATACATGTATATACATGTATACATGTATATACATGTATACATGTATATACATGTATACATGTATATACATGTATACATGTATATACATGTATATATGTATATACATATATATATATGTATATATATATATGTATGTATGTATAAGATTTACAAAAGAAGAAGGCATTCAGGAAAGTCAATTGAGAAATAAAGTTTTATTTATCATTAGTAAAGGCAAAAGTAGGAGGAACCGAAATTGTGACATATTTGATGTCACGGTTTCAGGATAAATTGTTATACAAAAGGAATAGATTATCCTACGTGTTGAAAAAAGGAGCAATTGTTGTTTCTTGTACCATAGAGAACATCAAACACATTTTGGCAAATGTCGTCACCTTTCTTCTGAAGCAATGAGTAAGTGGTATAACGATATTGTATTAAGTGTTAATTCATGAATACACAAGTTATAAAAAACTTATCTATGGCAAAATAGACTAGGCCGTACCAAAGAGAACAACCTTGACAAGTCACATAAAGAGAAGGTTTTTAACCTCTTGTATTATGAGTCGAAGGACACTAGTAAGTCTTGTCTCAAAGGTATGATGGCAAAACTCCTTCTGTAAAACAGTAGGAGAATGAGTTGGAGAACTCATGGTCTTGTACATACGGATGTATTAAGACACAAGTCCAAATTAGCCCAGATATGTTATACTTATTTTATTACGACATGTGTTCTTGATAAAACACAAGTCTGATAAAATAGAGAACACAATGACAGAAGTATTTGAACTGTTTCGATCAGATTGAAGAGGCTAATACTTAGCTGTGCAATTCTTGCGTAATTAAAAGAAAATGAGATTTTCTCTCAGGTCAAGTTCTTAACACATTGGTGCGTTAGAGAAAATGAATCGCACTCTGTTACACATGGTGCGATACATGGCAAGTGACTTTGAGTTATAATCTTCTATGTGGGTTAAATCCCAGATAATAATGACTAGGTTCTTGATGAGGTTCTGTGAGGACCGTATCAACTTGATATTCCTCAAATCAATCGTTTGGAAGTTAAAGAATTACTTAAGTCTCGTGAGACAAAAAATTCGAGTAAGACATCATAGTTGTTGATGGCCTAAACAACTTCCAAGATGCCATTTGGAGTAGTAACTCTAAGAGATGACTTGATGTAATCCAAAAATGGTCATTGCACGTAAATAAGGTATGGACCTTAGTTGACGTGCCCATGGGAAGTGTTCCCTTTTGGCTGCAAGTGAATCTTCAAGACAGAAGATTAGTGCAGATGGAAATTAGTGAAGTACAAGTTAGGCTGGTTGAGTATAATTATCATCAGAACTCCCATAAACAAATTTTGATGAAACTTTCTCGCTAACAGCTATATACCGATTTATTCGGATCAGACTCGATGTCATTGATCATGATGACCATGAAAACTAGAATATGCATGTAAAGTCTGATTTCTAAATATGATTTAGAAGAACAAACTTATATGAATCAACCAGAAAGTTTTCAAGGTCAGTGGGAGTGAATAAAAGCTTGCGGGGCATCAAGGAGCCAGAACATATGTTTTGACAAAGTGATCAAAGAGTTTAACACTTTATCAGAAATGATTATGAACCGTGCAGTTAACCAGTAACCATTTTGGATTATTCTCGTAAGGTGGATTATTCTCGTAAGATACGATGAGCTGGATGAGATCCAGACAAGTTAAATATTATAGGTTCCAAACGACCAAGGTAATAATTTGGATGAATTCACATGTGTGGTCTAACATAAACATAGAAATTCCTCAAGTCTATACTTAAGACGGTTTAGCAGATTCACTAACGAAGGTTCTACCATATAAAGTCTAGAGAGACATATGTGTAAAAGCGGTCTGAGATACCGAGATAAATGGGCCTGAGTGTAAGTGGGAGATGTTGGGAGATGGGTATGCCCTCGAGGCAATTTATCTCTGTGTACGTGTACAAACGTCTTATTCAAAATAACAGAAAGCTGTTTGGAAGTATTTCCCTCAGTTAATAATAATGTAGTCGACATTAGAACTTAGGTAAAGTCCTGAGACTTGATGCGAGGTAAAACAAGTATCGAAATGAGGATCTGAATCATGGAGAATTGTTTGACCCTTTGTAGCATAAGTCTAAAATCGTCCGTGGTCATAAATGTTTCGAGAAAAGGATATCAATACATCAGATATACCATTGTGTCTTTGTCTTCACCATGGAGTGGTGACGATGATCTCATAGTCGTTCGACTTGGCGAAGTCGAAGACGAGACACAGGTGCTCATTGGAGAATGAGTTCACTGAATGACCCAACAAGAGTTATCACATGGTTAACATAACTGATCTATCAATGATAACTCTGGGTGATGATAGGAAAGATGGTCCTTAAACTTGAGGTCATTGTACAAATCTGTACGTGAACGGTGTCACTTAGATCTCTGACCTAGCTTCGAGGCAAGGCCTGTCGAAAGGTCTTTGGTTGGGTGACACTTGAAGAGTGTAAGGAGAGTAATGACCAAGAAAGGATTCATCTCTTCTATTTATGGGGAGTTAGTGTCGCACGTGTTGGTTCGGTCTTTAGAGAAAAACTTTGGCCAAAGTATGTTGCAAGTAGTCCAACATTATTTGACTAAAGACCGATGGAGACTAACCAAGTTCAAGCTATTAGGGTTAACAGTTTGACCCTACCCTAGGCTTGACTAAGCGACATAATTTTGACGAATGGACTTAAATTGCGGTATTCATCACGGATACAGTAAGGGTGGTTGTTCGGCTCCGAATTTACACCCGGAGATGCAAATCACCGCAATTGTACGGTTGTGCAGCATAGAAAGATTGTCAAACTCTAGGGAGGCAGTTATTTAGTGTTTAGCTTATTGGTTGAAGGAGATTACGTGGTTAATGGGTTGTCACGTTTGGTTGGTTGTCACGAAAGATTGTTTAACAAAATTTTAATAAAATCTTGGGCAATCGGGAATCCCCACAAGTTCTTTTGGGGTTGAATATCAGGTTAAGGGTCCTTTCGTTGAATTATAATGGAGGGTAAGAGTGTCACATTTGAAAATGAGAATGAGTAGTCAACTCTCGTTGTCCTACTCATCTAACGTATCTATACTCATCTTTACTTTCGCAATCAGCTTCGTATAGGGATACGTGCATTACGCTTGACACGATTCCAGTATCACAATCCTTATCCACTCTCATGATCTTTGGTTGGGATACTACACTATGCTTAGTTTTAGTAGTCAAGATACTGTCGTAGTCACCGACTAGCATATTGGGGATTAGAAATCACCCCTAGTGCACGAGTCACTCTCGTGATCATGAGCCCTAAAGAGCGACCACTAAACCCTAATCAGATTCCTTGGGATTTTCCTTAGAATATGGAGTTATTCTCACGGTCCTCCAATTCTAGGGCTAATCCCCCAAAATCCTCGTCCAAACTACCATAATGCAACCCTAAGTTCATTCAACTAGGGGTAACCGAATAATCAATCATTAGGATCTTTGGTTTCATCCCTAAACCCTAGAATAGAACTACCCAGACATCACAAATATCAATAACGGCGAAAAAATAATAAGATTCATCACAGGCATCACAAATATATCCAAATTGATATTCAAACACGGAGAATGCAACAAGAAATAAGAATATATAAAAGAAGTAGCGATCGAACCGTTCACGAGAGATCGAAGCCGTAGAAAAGATGACAAGAATTCCCCTCTCCTAATGACGGCTCGCCAAATCTCCAATAAAACAAAGCTTAACTCTAACCTAATTTTGTTCACTTTTATACAAAACCCATAAAATTTGCCAATATCCCGAAATAAAACCCAAACCCCAATAAGAAAACCCAATTCTTAAAGGCTGTCGGTAATGTGCTCGGTCGAGTAGGGTAGCCGCTCGGTCGAGCCCTCTCTTGTAGATCCAGCCTTCGAGTTCTAGCAAGGGGCAGCTTGACCGATCATGCCATAGTGCTCGGCCAAGGTCCATCTGGGCTCCAATTTCTGAGTCTTGCGAAGAGGGGGCCGCTCGGTCGAGTGGGCTAGCCGCTCGGTCGAGCTAACTCAACAAAGAATTCTAGGCTAAATTTAGGGTTCGTTTGCATAGGGTTGCTCGGTCGAGTGGGTAGCCGCTCAGCCGAGCTAACTCAACAGAGAATTCTAGGCTAAATTTGGGGGTCGTCTGTAGAGGGACTCTCAGTCGAGTGAGATGAGTCGCTCGGCCGAGCTAACTCAATAGAGAATCCTAAGTCATTTTGGCTCGTCAGAAAGGGGGTCGCTCGGTCGAGCGAGATGGGTCGCTCGCCGAGCGACCTGTTTCTTGAAAGCTATCTTTTGCCTTCGTTTTTCTCTTTGATTTGTAGCTCCAGCTCGGCCGAGTGTGTCAACCACCTGGCCGAGCGACTTGGCAATCCTAGCCATGGTCATCTCTTTGGCTTCCCTCCCTCCTCTCCTTTCTTTCTTTCTCCCTTCCTCCTTTGCTTCTCCAACCGCGTCGAGTCGTCAAATGCGACACCATTGATGCTCCAGCTTTGACGTTCATGTCCATCATCCAGTTTTGCTCCAAATCGTGCCAAAGTTTCTGAAAGTCCACAAAACACTACGAGAATCAAATATATCATGAAACACGCCATAAATTATCGAAAAGTGAACTTTGGGCGATCGAAATGGTATGAAAACATGGAAAATATGGACACATCAAAATCCCTCAACCTTAACTCTTACTTGTCCTTAAGGAAGACGAATAAGAAGTTCTCCAAGGAGTAAAAACAATGAAAACGAAAAGGGAAGAAAAGTAGAGGGAGCGCTAGGTTATTCTCTTTAATCTCGTATCAATCACCATAAGTCACAACAACTGAGAAAAGTAATCACATGTTATCACAGAGATTTCATATTCTTATGTAAAAACAAAGTGATTAAGATTTAGAGATGAAAGATGGGGATCTCTCTAAGTGTTCATGCAATCAATCTACATCCCCTTCCTACACTTCATAGCGTCATAGTATACAAGACGATGGACACGCACTTTTCAATCATTAGTCCTAACTGAAGCGTAGAAATATCATGTGTAGCAAGCAACAAGAATAGATGTATCAAGACTATACACACCCATATCAACTCATAGAGGTCATCCCACATCTCAATCTATCATTAAGCATTGGAATTCTCTAACTTCGTCGTTTGTGCACATAATCCACTCTAATGTCAAGCTCACTTATTTGGTCAAAGAATTCCCCCCTCCCCCAAAGCTTAGCTTGGTGTATCACATCCATGGAATTTTTGTGGAATTGGAATTTTGGATTTGGATTGCCCAAATTAATTTGAATGGCTCCAAGGAAACGAAATTTTGAATTTTGGAAATTGAAACTTTTGTCTCCTTCTTTTTCTTTTGGTTTTGTAGGAGCTTTGGAATTTGATTTGTATTTGTGAATTTTTGGCTCCTTTTTTCACTTTGGCTTTTTGGTTTCACTTTTGATTTTTGGAGCAATATTTAGAATTGTGGGTATTTTTGGGAATGGGTGTACACAAACCTAGTTTGGGGGAAAACCCCAATGACATGTAGAGAATAAAAGATTTTTGTGGAGAAGGAAATATTGTAACACTCGGTTCACTCATTTTTCAACTTTGTCCACAAACAGTTTAGAAAGATAATTCTACTGCTCAAATCTATCAAGAGAGAGGGTTATCTAATTATTTCAACAAGTGGCATAGTTTATCTATGCAGTTTTCAGAATAAGCATGCAAATAGCAATATGAATAAGACATCAAGGCAATTGCTTCAGTTATTGAACTAATGATTCATGAATCTTGGTGTGTTTCCATTGAAAGCATACTCCGTACTAATTCTTATAGACAGGTTCAATAAATTTCAAGCATTCACACTATAGAGATAGCAAACGAATCACGTAAGTACTTATAATAGATTAAGAACATGAGATTTCTATAATAGTGTGGCATAGAGAAAGTGTTATGACAATGGTGAAATAACAAGATATATCATCATAGAATATTCACCTAGTAAAAGAAGGAAAATAAAAATAAAAATAAAAATAAAACCGACATGCACACACACAAAAGTAAGAAAATGCGATGATTAAAACAGCAAGAAAAAATGGGGTGAAAAATGGAAAGAAATAGAAATATAAAACGCGAAAGAAAGTAAAATATAAAGCAATAGCTCATCCCCCAAGCTAAATGTATCAGTGTCATCATTGCTGAGAACACGTGCGTAGAGGCGGAGAATGATGCTAAGGGTGGGATGGGTGGGATGAACTAAAATAAGAAGGAAAAAAAATCCTAAAAATAAGAAAAGGATGCAAATGCATGATCTTATGTATCTAAATGCAAAGCATGCAAGATGTGATGATGATGATGAGACACGTCAAAATGGGTCTCCCCCCAAGCTATACGAAGCTGGGCCCCATGTAGACAGATGGGTACCAAAAATAATAGGGGGAGATAGTACTTATAGAGTTGGGAGAGATAAAAAATATAGAGTTGGAGCAAGAATACCGAATTGGTGCAACAATCTCCCCCAACATTTGGATGATTTCATGTGGGAAGGCATTCGGCTAGAGCGAGAGATTCTTCCCCGCCGATCGGCTCTTGGCCGTGTAGGGCTTCAATCTTTGCCTATTAACCTTGAACGGTCCTTTCTTTCCTCCTTCAATCTCCACTGTTCAGCTTGGAAATATCTGAAGGATTTTAAATGGGCCATACACTGGGACTTCAACTTCCCTGGAAAGAGTCGCAATTTGGAGTTGTAGAAGAGTACTTGATCTCCTACATCAAAACGCTTTACGGTGATCAATTTTTCGTGATAGATTTTAGTCTTCTCATTCTATATCTTGGCGTTTTCATAGGTACGCCTCCTAAGCTCTTCTAATTCATTGATGTCCAAGAGACGACGCAATCCTGCGCTCTTGTAATCGTAGTTGAGCTTTTTGATAGCCCAAAAAGCTCTATGCTCTAGTTCCACTGGTAGGTGGCATGCTTTTCCATAGACTGGTTTGTAAGAGGTGGTGTCGATGGGGGTTTTGAAGGCTATGCGGTATGCCCATAGCGCATCATTCAGCTTCTGGGACCATTCCTTCCTTGACGAGCTCACTTTATTTTCGAGGATCGTTTTTATCTCTCTGTTGGAAATCTCTACTTGCCCACTCGTCTGTGTGTGATAGGCGAGCCCAATCTTATGATAAACCCCGTATTTCTTAAGTAATGCCTCAAACTTATTTTCAATGAAGTGAATGTCGCCGTCACTTTTGATTGTCCTTGGCACTCCGAAGTGAGGGAAGATGATATTCTTGAAAAATTTTGCCACGACCCTGGTATCATTCGTTGGGGGTAGCTATGGCCTCCACCCATTTGGACACATAGTCCACTGCCACTATGATGTATTTGTTGCCATAACTCACTGGTAATGGGCCCACGAAGTCGATCCCCCATCAATCAAATATTTCAATCTACAGAATGCCTTTGAGGGGCATCTCATCCCTCCTCGTAATGTTCCTGGTCCTCTGGCACCTGTCACATCGTTTGATATATTCATTAGTGTCCTTGAAAAGTGTTGGTTAGTAGAACTTGCATTGGAGGATCTTTGTCGTGGGTTTTGTTACTGCTGTGTGGCCACCATAAGGTTGGTTATAGAAAGGAGAGATGACAGAAGTGGTTTCTTCCTTTGAAGTGCACCGTCTAATGATTCCGTTTGGACATGATTAATAGAGATGAGGGTCATCCCAGAAATAATGTTTGGCATCGCTTATAAACTTCCTTCGCTGGTAAGTGACCAATCCATGAGGAAAAATCCCGCTTACCAGAAAATTGACTATATCAGCGTACCATGGTGTGTCGACAGAATCGACTGCAACCAACTGCTCCCCAGCGAAGGAGCCGTCAATGAATAAACTATCATCCTTGTCCCCACAAATGAGTGGGAAAAAATGGTCAACTACCACATTTTTCGCGCCCTTCTTGTCTTTAATTTCAACATCAAACTCCTAGAGGAGGAGAATCCACCGTATCAGTCATGGTTTAGCGTCCTTCTTGCTCAGTAGATATTTTAAAGCAGCATGGTCAGTGTGGATTATGACTTTTGATCATAGAAGATATTGTCGGAATTTCTCAATGGAGTACACGACTGCTAGCAGTTCCTTCTCAGTGGTGGTGTAATTCCTTTGGGCATCATCCAGCGTATTACTGGCATAGTAGACAGCATGCAGCTTCCTTCTTTCATCTGCACTAATACAACACCAACCACATGATCACTCACATCACACATTAGTTCAAATGGCAAATTCCAGTCCAGCAGCTAGATGACTGGAGTGGAGATGAGAGCTTCTTTCAATCTGTTGAAAGCTTCAAGGCATGCGTCGGTAAAATTAAATGGTGTGTCTTTTGCAAGTAATTCAGTAAGGGGGCACGTGATCGTCGGATTCCCTTAAGATTGGTCGGCAGGGGAAGTTCCTTGATGACCTCGATTTTAGCCTTATCAACTTGTATCCCCTTGGATGAAATGACATGCCCAAGGACAACCCCCTCAGTTACCATAAAATGGCATTTCTCCCCGTTCAGAGTAAGGCTGTGTTCACGGCATCGCCCTAAGACTTCAGATAGGTTCGCTAGGCAGGAATCGAACTCAGTGCCATACATCTAGAAATTATATATGAAGACATCCATGATATCCTCGATGAAATCGGAGAAGATAGAAGTCGTGCACCCTTGAAAGGTCACGGGTGCATTGCATAAGACGAATGGCATCCTTCGGTAAGCAAATGTGCCATAAGGGCATGTGAAAGTCGTCTTCTCTTGGTCTTCCCTATGTAACGGGATTTGGAAAAACCCCGAATATCCGTTAAAGTAACAGAAATAATTGTGCTTGGAAAGCCGCGCAAGCATCTAGTCGATGAATGGAAGGGGGAAGTGATCTTTTCCGGTGGTTTTGTTGAGTTTTATATAGTCTATGCACATTCACCAACCAGTGACGGTCCTAGTTGCTATTAACTCATTTTTATCGTTCCCTATGACAGTCATGCCACCCTTCTTAGGCACGACCAGGATATGACTGACCCACTTGCTATCTGAGATAAGGTAAATAATGTCTGCTTCGAGCAGTTTCAGAACCTCCTTTTAACAACCTCTTTCATGTTTGGGTTCAAGCGTCTTTGGTGTTCTATGGAGGTAGAACTGTTATCTTCGATGTGGATCCTATGCTCACAAGGCCCAAGACTAATACCCTTCAAATCGGTGATACTATATCCTGTTACGTCTCTATGCTCCCTAAGAATTTTCAAAAGATCCTCAAGTTGAGGCTCGGTGAGCGAAGCATTAACTATAACCGGGTAAGTTTGGCTTTCACCCAAGAAAGCATATTTAAGGTTGGCAGGTAAATGTTTGAGTTCTACCTCAGGGGGCGCTGTACCCCCCCCCCCCCACCGTGCATGCCTGCGACTGGAACGCCTCTTCCTCAGGTGTCGGTTCATTTGAAATGGAACCGTCTGATGTCGTCTCATAGCATGAGCTCAAACTAATTGGTGAGTATGCTTCATAAAAGATCTCCTCATGCTCTGCTTTCGGATCTTCGGAGTTCTCAAGTTCTTTCGAGCTTCGCCCGTCCGTAAGGGAAAGATTTTCATCCGACCACGCATCGTCAAGGGCATTGTTCAAATCACATTCTTGGAAGTTGCCAGACTCTAGTGCATTTGTGTTTTCGAGATTTATTCGTCCTTCCAATATGAGGTGCTCAAATACTTCGTCAAATGGGATGTCGGCAAGGAAGAAGTATGTTCCTTGAGAATCAACTCGTATATGTATTCCCTCTAGAATGTTATTGGTATCTACGTAGTATTCCAAAATGAACTCTAAGAGATGCGATACGTCTGGATCTGCTGTTGTGATAAACACTACTCCGTTGCGCCTGGTTGCATTCACAATATTGTTCAAGGAATTTAGAAGGGATGCCTCATTTGGTGGGTCAAATGAGTGGGCTTGTGGAATGTTCTTGATGCAGATCGAGAGCGTATCCCCTTTAATGTTAGCATAAACATCATCGTCGAGAGCATCTAATTGGATTTGTTCCGCAATGTAGTTCAGAATTTCAAATTCAGCTTCGTGAGTAGCTTTGATAACCAAGGAGCCATCAGATCTGACATGTTTCAGCATCCCATTTAGTGCATACCGATCCTGAAAAGGAATCTCATGCGGACACATTGTGGCTTTTCCAAATGTATGATGGGCAAATAAGGGTAGGTGGGGGAAGGACGTTATCACAAGAGAAGTAAAACAACATGGAAAATAAAATTAAAAGAACGATGGAAGATAGAGAGTGGATGGAACCACCACACACACTCTCTCTCTCTCCAAGCTAAAACAAATCGTTGCCTCCCCAGCAACGGCACCAAAAACTGGTTTGGCTTCGGATTTACACCCGGAGGCACGAATCACTGCAAGTGTACGGTTGTGTAGTATAGAAAGATTGTCGAACTTTAGGGAGGCAGTTGTTTAGTGTTTAGCTTATTGGTTGAAGGATATTACGTGGTTAAGGGATTGTCATGTTTGGTTGGTTGTCATGAAAGATTGTTTAACAAGATTTTAATAAAATCTAGGGCAATCAGGAATCCCCACTAGGTCTTTCAGGGTTGAATATCAGGTTAATGGTCCTTTTGTTGAATTATAATGGATGGTAAGAGTGTCACATCTGAAAATGAGAACGAGTAGTCAACTCTCGTTTTCCTACTCGTCTAAAGTATCTTTATACTCAGCTCTACTTTTGCCATCAGCTTCGCAAAGGGATACGTGAATTACGCTTGATACGATTCCCGTATCACAATCCGTATCCACTCTCATGATCTACGGTTTGGGATACTACACTATGGTTAGTTCTAGCAGTCGGGCTACTCTTGTAGTCACCGACTAGCGGATTGGGATTAGAAATCACCCCTAGTGCACGAGTCACTCTTGTGATCACAAGCCTTAAAGAGGGACCGCTAAGCCCCAATTAGATTTGTGGGGATTTTCCCTAGAATATGACATCGTTCTCACGGTCCTCCAATTCTAGGGCTAATCCCCCAAAATTCTCATTCAAACTACCATAATGTAACCCTAAGTTCATTCAACTAGGGGCAACCTAATAATCAATCATTAGGATCATAGGGTTCATCCCTAAACCCTAGAATAGAACAACTCAGACATCACAATAACAATAACGGCGAAAACAATAATAAGATTCATCGCAGGCATCACAAACCTATACAAATTGATATTCAAATGCAGCGAATGCAACAAGAAATAAGAATATATAAAAGAAGTAGCGATCAAACCGTTCACGAGAGATCGATTTCGTAGAAAAGAAGAAGAGAATTCTCCTCTCCCAATGACGGCGCACTAAATCTCCAATAAAACAAAGCTTAACTCTAACCTATTTTCGTTCACTTTTATACAAAACCCATAAAATTTGTGAATATCCCGAAATAAAACCCAAAACCCAATAAGAAAACCCAATTCTTAAAGTTGTCGGCAATGTGCTCGGTCGAGCGGGGCAGCCGCTCGGCCGAGCCCTCTCTTGTAGCTCCAGCCATTGAGTTCTGACAAGGGGCAGCTCGGCCGAGCATGCCTTAGTGCTCGACCGAGCTCCATCTGTGCTCCAATTTCTGGATCTTACGAAGAGGGGGCCGCTCAGTCGAGCAGGGTAGCCGCTCGACCGAGCTAACTTAACATAGAATTCTAGGCTAAATTTGGGGGTCATCTGTAGAGGGATGCTCGGTCGACGAGATGAGTCGCTCAGCCGAGCTAACTCAACAGAGAATCCCAAGTCATTTTGGCTCGTCAGAAAGAGGGTCGCTCGGTCGAGCGAGATGGGTCACACGACCGAGCGAGATGCTGCTTGAAGGCTATCTTTTACCTTCGTTTTTCTCTTCGATTTGTAGCTCCAGCTCGGCCGAGCATGTCAGCCGCACGGCCACGGAACCTGGCAATCCTAGCCATGGTCATCTCTTTGGCTTCCCTCCTTTCTCTTCTTTCTTTCTTTTTTCCTTCCTCCTTTGCTTCTCCATCCGCTTCGAGTCGTCAAATGCGGCGCCGTTGATGCTCCAGCTTTGATGTTCGTGTCCATCATCCAGTTTTGCTCCAAATCGTGCCAAAGTTTGTCAAAGTCAACAAAACACTACGAGAATATAATATATCGTGAAACACGCGATGAGATATAGAAAATTGTACTTTGAGTGATCGAAATGGCATGACAACATGCAGTAAAAACATGGAAAATATGGACATAAGATTGGTTCTGAAATACTCATGTCGATGAGTTAACCACATAATTTTGATTCTGAAACAAGGACGACACATGCTGATCATGATCACTGTCGTCTAGGGTTTCGATCCCCATCTTAGTAGGGTCAGTCTGTAGAGTCTCAGACAGAGTGAGACCTTCGTCAAGTAATAGGAAGTGTTAAAAGAGATTATACAACGGAATCCAAACGAGCCCAATAAAGATGTTTAAAAGGGTTTTAAACAATATTTTAAAAGGTGGTTTAAAATATATTTTTAAAGAAATAAACGGCGGCTAAATTTTTGCCCAACTGCGAGCTACGCAAAATGCCCAGCGAAGTGGGCAAATGCCCATCGGGCTTGGGGCCATTGACCCGCCTGGGCCCAAAGCAGGAGCATGTGCACCTGTGCGCCCAATCGGGGCCCCGTTTGAGCGAAAGGTGGGTGCCTGCAGGCGCCAGCTGGCGCAGCTGTGGGTGGGCCCCACTGGTGGGCCCCACTGTTAGGTTTTTAAGAAAACCTTGTGACGGCTACATTTTTCCAACCAAATGCAATTTTTGGGATATCTTTAGGACGGCGTTTGAAGGGTAAAAAAGAGTAGAAACGGGTCCCCGTTTGTTTCTATGCGTTCATCATTCAGTGCTCTTTGATTTGATATATTGATATCACTTGCGAAGCTCAACGGTGAGTGAGGAAACATTCTCTAAAGATTGGTCATTGTGAAAGGCAAACTTTAATTAATTTTCTCATCCAAAAATCTTTAGTCCCACATCGGTAAATGAGAAACAGGAGGGGTCAGCCGCCTATTTTCACGCCCTGCTTCCTAAAACGACGGAAGTGAGACGTGACTAAGGTCCGCATGGGCTGGAACTGTGAGGCTCGGGCCAAATAAGCGTCTGTAGGGATATCATTTAAAATTACAAGTTCTTGCATTTATAAAATTTCGGAACAATAGGAAGTACTAAAAGAAAGATGCATTCATTTTATTCCATCAAGATATCTAGAAGTACAAGAGTCTAAAAAGGAAAGTAATGCCCAGCGTGGCAACAACAACAGAAAGGAAACTAATGGTGCAAGCACCCAACCTAGGCAGAAAAGTAAAACGGTGCTACGCACCCGAACTAGGAAGCGATAAAACCTCGGAGGATCCGCAATATGGAAGTAGTTCTAAGACTAGTCCTCGTCAGAAAAGTACTCTGGGTCAACGTCCTCTAGCTCCATGTCCTCATGTAGCACTGGCTCGTCCACGTACTCTAGCTCAGTACCTGCCGTACAACACCCAAGAGAAAAGGAGCTGTACGTCAGGTAAAGTCTACAATGAAAGGTTAGACTCTACGGCAATTGTGAAACAATTTACTAAACAATGTTTTACTGGTTGATTACATGTAGTTGCGATGATATGGCAGTTATACAATTATACAAGGAAAGTAAAGACTGAGCAGGAAAGTAAACGTGATGGACAATAGCCGTAGCGTGTACTACGGGCTACAAGACTGGACTAGACAGGACAGGACAAGACAAGAAGTACCGTGTGTGTCACAAAGGGTTCATGCCTTACGGTTTGAGGGCGACCAGACCCTCTCCTCGTGCGACCGCTCAACCCTACCCCAAATCCGAGTGCTCAAGACAAGACAATATTGGACCACTCACTCTGCTAGGTGAGTGTCTCTATCCCTACGGTCTGTAGGGTCACTCACTCTGCTAGATGAGTGCCGAGCTTCCCGTAGGTGAATCTGTACCACTGTATAGGACCAATCACTATGCTAGGTAAGTGCCTCTATCCCTACGGTCTGCAGGGACACTCACTCTACTAGGTGAGTGCCGAGCTTCCTGTAGGTAAATCTGTAACAAAGATCACCCACTCTGCTAGGTGAGCGTCTTATTGCCCGCAGGCTGTATAAGACATGACGTGCAGGATGTTCATGACATGGCAAGAGCAAAGTTGTTCTAGGGTGTCCACACGCACGCACATACAGATAGAACCTAGGGTGTCAGTTGTTGTTGTTGTTTGTGCTTAGACTTCATCGTCAAGTCTAAGCTGTCAACGGGGTCCCGGACGCGATCATTTCACGCCCGGTTCTCTTTAGTCGTACTTTTACAGTTAAAGGGGTGATGGCCTAAACATAGCCGCAAGTACGCAAGTGGAAACACTTGCCTGTGGTGGCGAGTGAGTCGTCGGTCTGGATTGTCTCGTCGAAGCGGCGCCGTCGGTAAGAGTTCGTCGGAAACGGGAAAATGGCGATGTCAGATCGCGTTTTTTCATCATTCCTATTAGGGTTTGTTTCTAAATTCAGCGGGACTATCCTAACAGTCAAAAGTCACATCTTTGTTGATTCGTTTCAGCCTAATCGACGTTCTACCCTATGTGCACAGATATTCAAGTCCGTTCGTCGATGTCTAAGGTTGAACAACATTTTAAAGGAGCAGAAATGTAAACTTAGTTATCGTTGATGACTTTTAGATTAGGTTTTAGATTCGCTACGATGTGGGTTCTTACTACGCGTTAGGGGCTAACCTTTTCGGCGTTTGATCGTAGATCGGACGTCGGGTCTGAACGGCGATAGATCTGCGTCGTCAGCAACGTCTCGGCCACGGGTAGCATAGCGAGACATGTCTGGAGAGCGAGCGGAAGGCAAGATCAGCGAGTGAGCATCGAGGTCTCTTCGGTTGCGGGTAGCGCAACGAATCTATACGGTGGCGGCTACGACGTCGGAAAACACTCGAGATCGGTGACGTGTGTGAACTCCTAGGAGCAAGGGGGCTGCTGGGGATTGAAGGAGGTCGATGGGGGGTTGCTCGGCCTGGTGGGTGGCTGACGGTGGTTGCGCGCGGTGGCGGCCGGCCGTGAGAAGATGAAAAGGACAGATTTGCACAACTAGTCGCTGTTTTGGTTCGCCGCCAAGATTATCGTGGCTTGCGGGGCAAAGGGGTATTGAAGTAGGTAGAGGAGGTCGAGGGGAGTCCGATGGTTGCAGAGTGGTCTCCAGCGGCAGCCGAAAGCCGGTAGGCGCACGTTTGAAGGCGAAAAGGACAGATTTGAAAAATACTGGGTGTTTGGGTTCGTAGCAGGGTTATCACGGCTCGAGAAGGTAGCAAACGGGGTGCAGTAGATAGAGGGGCCTGTGGGGAGTCGACGATAGTAAGGGTGGTCGCTGGTATCGGCTGAAAAGTGGCAGGCACGCGTTACAAGGCAGCAAACAGCAGATCTGGGCAATGGCATTTTTTGAGAGTTTCAATGGAGTTTTGAGAGGTGTTTTGAGGGAGAGAGAGTAGGGGAGAGGGAGAGAAGAGAGAGGATGGGGAGTGGGTAGTTGGAGGTGGTCGGCGGCGGCCGGAGGTGGCCGGAAAGGGGGTGGCTGCCGGTTTTTTTGGAGCTGGCTGTCAAGGTGCGGCCATGGAGTTTCTTGGTGTTTTAAGGGGGAGAGAGAGAAGAGGGGAAGGAGAGAAGAGAGAGGAGGGAGAGAGGGTGGTGGCAGGAAGTCGCCGGAGGCAGCCGTGCGACGACGGGAGGAGGATGCCGTGAGATATGAAGGGAGGTGGCGGCTGGAAAACGTGGAGCCTAGGGTTTTGTGGTTTGTGTTGATTTTAACATGAAAGGTTGCTAAGGAGGTATAAAAAGGGGTAGATTTAAGGCTAGATGGGACAGCGTGTATGAGAGAGGGGGTGTGCAAAGAGGGAAAAATCTTGGTGAGGGTAGACCCATGAAATCCCATGTGATATGTATGAGGGATCTTAGGGACTTGATTAATTTTGAAATTTGAATTTGGGTTAAGGCTAAGCGAGCTTCGAATTTGATTAGTGGGTTAGGCCAAGCAAATGGTGTCCGAAAATTACGAAAAAAATATCGGGACGACCGTGAAAATGAGAGGCTCGGGGGTACGGTGGTCGATCGTGTGCTCGGTTCACAAAAAAGAACTAAAAATAAAAAGGTACGGCGTCGAAGTCTAAAGTTGCGATGTCTCTCCAATCAAAACTGTTTTGTGAGAGAACGACCCGTGAAATGACGTTCACCAAACATCCCACAAAGAAATACTTTTCCATACGGTCACAACGACATATCACAATGCATGTTTCGGACACAAGAGGAAGTCAAAAAAAATACGCGTACAAAAAGATCATACGCGCAGAAATACGAAAGGTCGGAAAGCGGCTGTTACATTCTACCCACCTTAGAAATGATTCCGCCCTCGGAATCACTTATAATAATAATAATAATATCTATATACACTTATGCCTACAACTCCCATATTCCACATAATGATCACTAATCCTATAAATTTTAATCAGTGGTCCTCAACAATTCATCACAACTCGTCTCTCCACTGAATAAGCTACAACTAGAATCACATCCTAGCACTTAAGTATAGATCCACATTACCGTGTACAAATCAACAATCATATCGTCCTCAATATATCATCCATCATATTGACTCATAAATCTATTCTCCATAATAAAAGAACCATCAAGCCACATTTTATCCCTACCCTTAACATCTAACCTCCTAACCATACTAAATCCGTCTACCTAACCATCCATTCATCTCGATATGTCGTGTTATTTCCAATGTCTTCTCACGTCAACTTAATAATCAAGTCGTGATGCTTTAAATGCTTTACTCATTTCATGATCACTCTAAATCATACTATACCTCCATAGCTACTCCTATCTACCACTCGTCCAAGTTTCAGATCTGATAAGTACTCATCTCCCTGTGTACAATTTCATCCAACTAGAATTTCTCCATTGAGTCCTTTACACATTGGTATAATTAAAAGTAAATAGATAAGTCTTGGACCCTCATTCCTTTCATCCGAAAGAAATCTAATCGAATATCCTTGTGTTCAAAATCAACTAATCACCGGTACAATATATCTCATCTCACGCTATACCTACCCGTAAACATAATCCTATAACAATAATAGCTAGTATTAACAATATCATAACAAGAAAAAAAATAACACTCCCGAAGAGGGAAAGAGAAGAAAAGAATGTTTAAAAACATGTGGGAAAACATGTGGAGTTGTGGTATTGGATGGGGAAGATTGGGGGTTGTGATCTTGTGTGCTAGTCTCAAAACTTTAAAGATTTGATTTAAAAGAAAACAAAAAAGGTTTTGATACAATCACATGCAGCCAAAAATAAGCTAAACTATAATATGAAAAACTAAGTCTATGGAAATACCTGCAATGACGCCATCCACGACCGTCATGGTATAAGCTCCACGAACAATGGCTCCTCTCTGGGCAAGTGCTCTACTCTGCAGTGGAGCTGATGCTCTGACTACGGCATGACGTGATCTCGGGAAATCTATAACGACGTATGTAGCAGCTCCACATGCCAGACACAAACCCAGCTTCTTCCTACAAGTGTTCTGCTGATGCCATGGCTTGCCGCAGAAAAGGCATGGGCCCTTCATCTGATGTTGAGCCGGTGCTCCTGGCCTCTTGAAAGGCACTGACTGAACTGGTCTCATAGCTGGCCCAGCAGGAGGCCTGTACTGCTCCATCGGTCTCTTTCCTCCACCAACAGGAGGATCAGGGAGGCGTGTCACAATCTCATGATTCCTGGCTGCATTCAGCATAGCTCCCATAGTCGAAAAGTCTGCCGAAGACATGGAAGCCTGAATCTTGGGGTGCAGCCCCTGACGAAAACGATCAGCTCGGTTCTCTTCCTTCTTAACCATATGCGAGGCGAATCAACTGAGTATCTCGAACTCTGCCTCGTACTCATCAACCGTCATATTCCCCTGCTTCAGATTCACAAATCGGCTCAAAAGCTCTCTCTTTGCAGCCTTGGAAAAAAACTTCTCTCTGAACATGGACTTGAAAGTCCTCCACTCCACTAGCTTCTGCAGGAGCCTCTCCTCAATGCGCCACTAGTTCCTAGAATTCTCGGTCAGCTGCATCTTCTCTATCTCAACTCTGGTATCCTTAGGAATATTTGCAGCTACCCGCTTCTCTTCTGTGCTCTGAATCCACTCATCAGCACCTAATGGTCATTCCTTCCTAGAAAATGTCTTCGGCCGAAGCTCATTGAACTGCTTAACTCCAGGAGCAGCCCGATGTATAGGCGGGAGCGGTGGTGGTGCAACCGGAGCAGCTCGGGCAGCACGGTTGGACTGCTCAACCAGGTGGTGATGAACATCCAACATCTCTCTCAAAACGCCCAGAAATTGGCGAAACTCGCCACCTTGGCCATCCAAGGTCCCGTCAGCTGAAGATCCGGGTCAGGTATTGCGTCCTCCTGCCATCCTATTGACAAGGAAGACCCAAATTAGACTCGTACAAGATAAAATGGAGGTTAAAAATGAATGCAAGTAATACTATTGCTACGAACTTTTATAATTGCTTGACATGAATGGGCCACCACTAAAACCTGTCACGCTCCGCTTCCCAAAATGACGGAAGTGAGACGTGACTAAGGTCCGCATGGGCCGGAGCTGTGAGGCTCGGGCCCAATAAGCGTCTGTAGGGATACCATTTAAAAGTACAGGTTCTTGCATTTATAAAATTTCGAAACAACAGGAAGTACTGAAAGAAAGATGCATTCATTTTATTCCATCAAGATATCCAGAAGTACAAGAGTCTAAAAAGGAAACTAATGCCCAGCATGGCAACAACTACAGAAAGGAAACTAATGGTGCAAGCACCCAACCTAGGCAGAAAATAAAATGGTACTACGCACCCGAACTAGGAAGCGATAAAACCTCTGAGGATTTGCAACAAGGAAGTAGCTCTAAGACTGGTCCTCGTCAGGAAAGTACTCCGGGTCAACGTCCTCCGGCTCTAGGTCCTCAGGTAGCACTGGCTCGTCCATGTACTCTGGCTCAATACCTGACGTATAACACCCAAGAGAAATGGAGCTGTACGTCAGGTAAAGTCTACAAGGAAAGGTTAGACTCTACTGCAATTGTGAAACAATTTACTAAACAACGTTTTACTGGTTGATTACATGCAGTTGCAATGATATGACAGTTATACAATTATACAAGGAAAGTAAAGACTGAGCAGGAAAGTAAACGTGATGGACAATAGCCGTAACGTGTACTACGGGCTACAAGACTGGACTAGACAGGACAGGACAAGACAAGAAGTACCGTGTGTGTCACAAAGGGTTCACGCCTTACGGTTTGAGGGCGGCGGACCCTCTCCTCGTGCGACAGCTCAACCCTACCCCAAACCCGAGTGCTCAAGACAAGAAAATATATGACCACTCACTCTGCTAGGTGAGTGCCTCTATCCCCACGGTCTGCAGGGTCACTCACTCTGCTAGGTGAGTGCCGAGCTTCCCATAGGTGAATCTGTACCACTGTATAGGACCACTCACTCTGCTAGGTGAGTGCCTCTATCCCTACGGTCTGCAGGGACACTCACTCTACTAGGTGAGTGTCGAGCTTTCCGTAGGTAAATCTATAACAAAGATCACCCACTCTGCTAGGTGAGCGTCTTATTGCCCGCAGGCTATGTAAGACATGATGTGCAAGATGTTCATGACATGGCAGGAGCAAAGTTGTTCTAGGGTGTCCACACGCACGCACGCACAGATAGAACCTAGGGTGTCAGTTGTTGTTGTTGTTTGTGCTTAGACTTCGTCGTCAAGTCTAAGCTGTTAAGGGGGTCCCAGACGCTATCATTTCACGCCCGGTTCTCTTTAGTCGTACTTTTATAGTTAAAGGGGTGATGGACTAAATGTGACTGAAAGTACGCAAGTGGAAACACTTGCCTGCGGTGGCGAGTGAGTCATCAGTCTAGATCGTCTCGTCGAAGCGGCGTGTCGGCATGGGTTCGTCTGAAACGGGACAATGGCGATGTCAGATCGCGTTTTTTCATCATTCATATTAGGGTTTGTTTCTAAATTCAGCGGGACTGCCCTAACAGTCAAAAATCACATTTTTTTTGATTCGTTTCAGCCTAATCGACGTTCTATCCTATGTGCATAGATATTCAAGTCCGTTCGTCGATGTCTAAGGTTGAACAACATTTTAAAGGAGCGGAAATGTAAACTTAGTTATCGTTGATGACTTTTAGATTAGGTTTTTGATTTTCTACGATGTGGGTTCTTACTACGTGTTAGGGGCTAACCTTTTCGACGTTTGATCGTAGATCGGACGTCGGGTCTGAATGGTGATAGATCAACGTCATCAGCAATGTCTCGGCCGCAGGTAGTGCAACAAGACACGTCTGGAAAACGAGCAGAAGGAAAGAACAGCGAGTGAGCATCGAGATCTCTTCGGTTGCAGGTAGCGCAACGAATCTACACGGTGGCGGATACGACGTCGGAAAACACGCGAGATCGGCGACGTGCGTGAACTCCTAGGAGCAAGGGGGGCTGTTGGGGATTGAAGGAGGTCAATGGAGGGTTGCTCGGCCTGGTGGGTGGCTGACGGCGGTTGCGCACAGTGGCGGTCGGCCGTGAGAAGACGAAAAGGACAGATTTGCACAACGGGTCGTTGTTTTAGTTCGCCGCGAAGATTATCGTAGTTTGATGGGAAAAGGGGTATTGCAGTAGGTAGAGGAGGTTGAGGGGAGTCTGATGGTGGAAGAGGTGGTCATCGGCGGCGGCCAGAAGCTGGTGGGTGCGCGTTTGAAGGCGAAGAGGACAGATTTGAAAAATACCTGGTGTTTGGGTTCGTAGCGGTGTTATCACGGCTCAAGGAGGTAGCAAAGGGGGTGCAGTAGGTATAGGGGCCTGTAGGGGAGTTGACGACGGCAAGGGGGGTCGCCGGCGGCAGTCAAAAAGTGGCAGGCACGCATTACAAGGTGGCAAACGGAAAATCTGGGCAATGGCAGTTTTTTGAGGGTTTCAATGGAGTTTTGAGAGGTGTTTTGAGGGAGAGAGAGTAGCGGAGAGGGAGAGAAGAGAGAGAATGGGGAGTGGGTAGTCGGAGGTGGCCGGCAACGGCCGGAGGTGGCCGAAATGGGGGTGGCCGCTAGTTTTTTTTTGGAGCTGGCTGTCAAGGTGCAGCCATGGAGTTTCTTGGTGTTTTAAGGGGGAGAGAGAGAGAAGAGGGGAGGGAGAGAAGAGAGAGGAGGGAGAGAGGGTGGTGGCAGGAGGTCGCCGGAGGTGGCCGTGCGGTGACGGGAGGAGGAGGCCGTGAGATATGAAGGGAGGTGGCGGATGAAAAACGTGGAGCCTAGGGTTTTTCGGTTTGTGTTGATTTTAACATGAAAGGTTGCTAAGAAGGTATAAAAGGGGTAGATTTAAGGCTAGATGGGAGAGAGAGTGTGAGAGAGGGGGTGTGAAAAGAGGGGAAACCTAGGTGAGGGTAGACCCATGAAATCCCATGTGATACGTATGAGGGATCTTAGGGATTTGATTAATTTTGAAATTTGAATTTGGGTTAAGGCTAAGCGGGCTTCAAATTTGATTAGTGGGTTAGGCTAAGCGGGCTTCAAAATTACGAAAAAATATGGGGACAACCGTGACGATGAGAGGCTCGGGGGTACGGTGGTCGATCGTGTGCTCGGTTCACAGAAAACGAACTAAAAATAAAAAGGTCCGGCGTCGAAGTCTAAAGTTGCGACGTCTCTCCAATCAAAGGTGATTTGTGGGAGAACGACCCGTGAAATGACGTTCGTCAAAAATCCCACAAATAACTACTCTTTCATACGGTCACAACGACATATCACAATGCATGTTCCGGACACAAGAGGAAGTCAAATAAAATACGCAGATGAAAATATTGTACGCGCAGAAATACGAACGGTCGGAAGCGGCCGTTACACCTATATAAATAGGGGCCAACCCCCCTCCTTGAAAAATGCACCAAGTCTTCGATTTGAGTAGCTCCAAAAAGTTTTGAGCACACTCAGATCAAGAATTAAATTAATATTCACTCTTTCTCCCAAAATTCTTCCTTGCTCTTGATAGGCTCTAGTAAAGCTAGAAAAGAGTTCAGATCGGATCCGAAGACTTGACAGATGATCCACTCAAGGTGAAACTTTCTGGAGCACGTGGTTGGCTCAGCGTAAAGGGTGTTGCTCGCCTCGGGACACGGTTCGGTTCGGGACAAGGTTCGACTCGATGGAAGCGGCTCAGTCCCAACGCAGGGCATTGCTTCGGAGATAAAGAAATGGTGCTGAAAACGACGCTTCGTATTCTGCGGAAACAAAGTGAAAGGTATGTAGTTTAATTTACATGCATTTATAATTACTGTTAGAAAGATCTATCTTTAGGGGTTGGTCGGACCCAACCCCAGGATAGTAGAGATTCTGGCTAGGGTTATGTCTTTAGGGCTAGACTTAAAACTATTTTAAGTTGTTTTTTTGCTGCTTTTATTGATTTCGTTGTCTGCTCGATTTAGGCCGGACGTCGATTTTATAGCCCTAAGGACCTAGAAAACCCTTCAGCCTAATCGGACTTGCACGAAAAACCTAACTTAAAATCGGCCCAACTGGGTATTGGTTCTGCTCATTACTAGATTATTGTATCGGGCATACTCAAAGCCCAACTCAAAAAATTCTTAGAGGCCTGAAGCCCGATCCTCCGCCCAAACGAGCAACTATGCAACTCTCACACCCGAAGCACATTCCTCTGCCCAAACGAAATCCCAAAGTACCTCTGCAACTCACACGCCGACATCGCCGCATGACGATCATTGCTCAACTCTCATCCTCATCCTCCTCCAACCACGTCGCCACCCGTCGATCGTTCCTCAACTCTCATCCTCATCCTCCGACCAAGTTGCAGCCAAACTCGAGGCCCACTCTTTGAAGCTCGATTGCCCTTCGCCAAAGGTATTGCCTGTCAATTTTGTCCCATATATTACTTGTCAATTTTGTCTCTGCTATTTTTGATGTGGGTTCTTTATGCTGTTGTGAGCCAACCCCCAACACCAAGCAACAAAGGAGGAAGAAGAAGCACCAACACAGCGGAAGACACATGATCGTCAGAGACAGAGGACAAAGATCAATAACATTACAAGCAAACGAGAAGCGCTAAGAGAGATGACAACTTTTAGGCCATGGACCGGCCAAGAGGGAACACCGATGAGCTTTATTACAAAAGGAAAGAACAATACAAATCATCTCTTCGTCAAACGAAGAAGGACATAATATCTCTCCAAAAGCTCACAATACAATCTCTCTAAATTGGCTCTCAAAAATGGCGGCTCTATTAAAGGTTACAATGGTGTCCCATTATAACCTTAGGTTACAATAGGTATCATCATTGGCAAGGAATTCCAAAGGATGCGGATCCTATCAATTAAGGTATACAATCCAATCACCGCTCTATGCAATTAATGCCACTGCATCCTAATAGGCATCCGTCGCATCCTAATGGGTTGCATCCCAATGGGCTCCCTTCGACCGAGTGATCTTCATTCTGTATTGAACGACCGAAGTATCGAGCCATGCATACAAGCCATCACCATCGAGCCACCAAACCACTGTTCGACCATACACGGACTTTAAGCGAGTTACTGTATGGTTTTCTGAGTCCTTAGGGCCATAAATACGACGTCCAGCCTAAGCTGGTCGGATGAAGATATCAAACAAGCAGCGAAACATGGTCTTAAAACAGTTTTAAGAACAGCCCTAAAGATAAACAACCCTAGCCAAGATCTCAACTATCCCGGGGTTGGGTCCGACCAACCCCTAAGGATAGATCTATCTAACAGTTGCAATTTATAAACGTATGTTATTTAAACTACATACCTTTCACTTCGTTTTCGCAGAAAACGAATTGTCATTTTCAGCAACATTTCTTTGGCCTCACGCCGCTTCTCCCAAGCCGCACCGCATCCGGAGCCGCACCTTGTCCCAAGCCGAATGCTTTCCGAACCGCACCGCGTCTCGAGGCGAGCAACACCCTTGTACTGAGCTAACCACGCACCGAAGAAGATTTCACCTTGAGTTGATCCTCCATCAAGACTTCGAATCCGATCTGAGCTCCTTCATAGCTTTGCTAGAGCCCGAACAGGAGCAAGGAATAAATGTAGGGAGAAAGAGAATATTTAATTTAAGCTTAGATTTGGACTTGCTCACGTTTAATGGAGCTACTCAGATCTGGATCTTGGGACGAGATTCAAAGAGGGGAGTAGGCCCCTATTTATATAGGCGGCTTACCCCTCCCCTTCACTCCATATCCAATGTGGGACTAAAAGTTTTGGAGAAAAATTAATTAAAGTTTGCCTTTCACAAAGGCCAAACTTTAGAAAATTATTCCTCCCTCACTGTTGAGTTTCATAAGTGATACAACCTATCAAATCGAAAAGGGTTGAATGGTGAACACGTAGGAAGAAACAGCACGTCATTCCAAGTTCATTTGACCCCTCAAACGAGTGTCCAAACATAGCCCAAAACTAGTTTTTTGCAAAAACTGCAGCCGTCGCACAAAACTGGGTTAAAACCCCTACTGTGGCCTCCAGGCAGGTCGGGCGCCCGCCTAGCAGGCACCCGAACCGCAATGCCAAATTTGGCTTTTTCACTGTTTTGGCTCTATTTTGTGCGTTTGGTGTCTGTTTTTGACGCGGTTTGAACCTGCGTTTAGACCGGGATGATCCCGTCATCTAGGTAACATTTTCCATGCGTTTATTATAGTAAATATGTACGTAAAAAATTTATGACACATTTAATTCTCTTTGCATCATATGCAAAATTCCCACAAATATCGTAAAAAATCATTTGCATCAAATACAAATGATCTGAGGGCATAATTCCTCCAACATCTCCCACTTGCACTCAGGATCATTAATCCCGAATGCAGAAGCTAACTGTAAACTCTTTGCATTTTTCTATCCCTTGCATCAAATGCATTTTCTCCATATTTTCTACCTATTACTTGACGAAGGTCTCACTCTGTGTGAGACCCTACAGCCTGACCCTACTACAGGTGGGGCTCGAAACCCCAGATGGCAGAGACCACGAGCAGCAGGTACCATCCATGTTTCGGTATCATACTTATGTGGTTAACTCATTGACATGAGTATTTTTGCGACCACTCTGACTGTGTCCGTGATGAATACCACAGTTATAGTCTTTTCGTCAAAACTATGCCGCTTAGTCAAGCCTAGGGTATAGTCAACTGTCAACCTACCAGCTTGAACTTGGTTAGTCTCCATCGATCTTTAGTCAAATAATGTTGGACTTCTTCCAACATACTCTGGCCAGAGTTTTCACTAAAAGATCAAACTAACACTGCGACACTAACTCCCATTGATCGGGAGAGACAAATACTATCTTGGTCATTACTCTCCTTGGACGCTTCAAATGTCACCCAACCAAATATCTTTCAATGGGGCTTTCCCGAGGCTAGATCAGTGATCTAAGTGACACCGTTCATGCATAGGTTCGTACAATAACATCAAGTCAAAAGACCAACTCACCTATCATCACTAAGACTTATCATTAACAGATTAGTCAATTATAACCATATGATAACTCTCGTTGGGTCGTTCAGTGAACTCATTCTCCAATGAGCACATGTGTCTCATCTCTGACTTCGCCAAGTCGAACGACCATGAGATCATCGTCACCACTCCATGGTGAAAACAAAGACACAATGGTCTATCCGATGTTTCGATATCCTTTTCTAAAAACATCTATAACCACGAACGTTTTCAGACCTATGCTACAATCGTTCAAATACTTCTCCACGATCGAGATCTCCATCTAGATACATATTTGACCTCGCATTAAGTCTCAAGACTTTACCTAAGTTCTAATGTCGACTACATAATGATTTAACTTAGATAAATTCTTACCATATAGCTTACTGTAATTTTGAACAAGATGTTTGTACACTTACACAGAGATAAATTGCCTCGAGTTCGAGTGCATATCTATCTCCCAACATCTCTCACTTGCACACAGGTCCATTTATCCCGGTATCTCATACCGCATTTACACATAAGTCTCTACAGACTTTATGTGGCAGAGCCTTCGTAAGTGAATCTGCTAAACCGTCTTTCGTTTTAGACTTAATGAGTTTCTGTGTTAGACCATATATTTGAATCTTATCCAAATAATTCCCTTGGTCCCTTGGAATCCATAATATATGTTTTGCCTGGACCTCATCCAGCTCATCCTACCTTATAAGAATGATCCAAATTAGTTTACTGGTCATTTAAACGGTTCATAATCATTTCTGATAAAGTATCAAACTCTTTGACCACTTTGGCAAAATATATGTTTCGGCTCCTTGATGCCTCGCATGTTTTATTCGCTCCCATTGACCTTGAAAACTCTCTGGCCGATTCCTATAAGTTTGTTCTTCTAAATCATATTTAGAAAACAGACTATACATGAATGCTCCAGTTTCCATGGTCATCATGAGTATTTACATCGGGTTTGCTCCAGTAGATATGCACACATCTGCTAACGAGGCAGTTTCATCATAATCCATTTATAGGAGTTAGGATGATAACCGTTCTCAACCAACATAAGTTGTACTTCACTATTTTATTTCCGCACCAATCTTCTGTCTTGAAAATTTACTTGCATCCTATAAAAACACTTTCTTTGGGCACGTAAACTAAAGTCAATAATTTATTTACGTGCACGGACCCTTCGGATTGCATCAAGTTATTAATCAGAGTCCATACTCTGAATGGCATCCTGGAAGTTGACTAAGTCATCATCAACTATGATGTTGTATTCGACTCTTCATCTCACGAGACTCGAGAAATCCTTTAACTTCCTAACGATTGATTTAATGAATATCTTATTGATAAGCTCCTCATAGAACCTTATCAAGAACCTAGGCATTACTATCTAGGACTTAACCCAGAGGGAGGATTGTAACTCAGAGCCACTTGCCATGCATCACACCATGTCTAACAAAGTGTGATTCATGCTCTCCAACACACTGATGTGTTAAGAGACTTGACCTGAGAGAAAATCACATTTTCTATTAATTACGCAAGAATTATTTAGCTAAGTATTTGACTCTCCGATTTAATCAAATCAGTTCATATACTTCTTTTATTGTATTATTTATTTTATTAGACTTGTGTTTCATCAAGAACACGTGTTGAAATAAAATAAGAACAACTCATCCTGGCTAACTTAGACTTGGGTCTGTGTACATCCGTATGTACTACACTACAAGTTTACCAACTCATTCTCCCACTGTCTTACAAATGTAATTTCGGCCATCATACCTTTGAGACAAGATTCACAAGTGTCTATTGACTCATAATACGAGAGGTCAGACCCCTCTTTATGTTACTTGTGAAGCTTAGTCTATTTGGTATGGCCTAGTCTATTTAGCCATATAATTTTTGATACTATCTTGCGTATTCATGTATTAACATTCAATACATTATCGTTATACAAATTTCACTTTGCTTTAGAAGCAATGTGATGACATTTGCCAATAAATGTTAGACGTCATCTATGGTCCAAAAAACAACAATTGCTCCTTTTCCAAGACGTATGATAATCTATTCCTTTGTATAACAATTATCCTGAAACCGTGACATCAAATATGTCACATTTTCAGCTCCTCCTACGTTTGCCTTTACTAATGATAGATAAAATTTTCTTTCTCAATTGACGTTCATTAATCCTTCTTCTTTTTCTAAATCTCATTTAGATATTGCGCGTCTCAACACAAATAATAGTCGTGCAAACATCTCATGTATCTAACGCTTGAGCTTTGCAACCTTGAGTGTGCTCAACAAGTTGCTCGTCTCAAGATCCGGTTGGGATACATCGTATTGCACCGCTCATGCACTCATCTTCGATTCAAACAATTTGATCGAAGTTTCGAACTTTGCGGATCGAAACCATTTTCCATAAAACCTTGAGTTGACTCAACAAGTTGTATGGAGAAACATGCTTTGAACATCAATATGTTCAAGCTGCCCCTCGTAGAGGCGAGTGACAGGTAGCATGCATTTATTTTGTTGGACACAGAGCTTAAGGAAATCATTGTCCTTAAGCATGTTCTAAGAAGGTCATTTTAATGTCAATGAGAACATAGTTTAGTCTATCAATTAGATTTTGAGTTGATATTCCATTAACCAACCATTTGGACCAGTTAACTTATTCTCTTAGAATATTATAATTTGGATTCCACCCGGTAAAACATAGAATTACCCTAGTTTAGCATATGTTCATGATTTTTAAATATAGTTAAAATGGGTTTTATTCAACTATATCATCCCACTATTTTTGCAATCATCTTTAGCCATATACATGAATGAATATAGTTATTTAATGGGATATGGACCCAACCACCCTGAGCTTCACAACTTTGAGGAGACTCAACAAGTTGATCGACTCTGCAGTTGGTAGATAATCTCATTATCAATCACATCACATGTGACTCCCTATTGTTTTTTTTACCCCTAGTCACTTATGATCTCGAGGAGACTCAACAAACCATAATTACTAGTCTAGTCGAACCCCTGTTTTCATGTCTAATATTAACTTACACCGATACTCGAGGAGACCGGACACAGCGGTTTGAGTTAATACCAGACTACATCCCATGTATGATGGAGTCGGTTTCTAAAAGAGATCATGTTATAGCTTGAGAAGACTCAACAACTATGACAGGCATCTTTTAGTCCCCTAATCCAATAACAAGTAGGGCTACGGCTAACATTGAAGAAGATTTTTAACGTAATTGACTAGATATAATCGATGATGTCATATAATCATAATTCGCATCCTTGCGGTCCAGCGGAACACGGCTAGGGATTTGGCTAGGCAAGCCGAGCTAGGGTGATCCACAACACTAGGCAAAAAAACACTAGGTCGGATCATGGTCCATTGAAGAAAGCTTATTATTCATATGTGTCCCATTCGATTAGAAATGGCTTCATTAAAACTAGTTAATCCTATCAACTAGTTGAATCCTAAAATTTGAAATTATTAGGATTGGTTAATAACTTTTATTAATGTCCTATCAACTATAAGGATTTTTAAGGTGTTATCCTAATCATGTATTAGGCATTTTAAAATTCAAGTTGCAACAATTTAAATTATAGCCTCTTGTTCGAAATTATTATTATAACAATTGAAATAATAAATAGGAGAGGGCTACCATAAACAGGAATTTAATATGTTGCAACAATTTTTAAATCATAGCATGTCCATAAAAATTATCTTTTAATTTTCTGGAAGATTTTAATGGTTATCCTAATAGTTTTTTTGAATTATCACATAATCAATAAAACTAATATAATCCGTATCAACTAAACAGTTTAGCTAAGCATAACAAAGCAATTAAAATTTATCTCATAAAATTTTCTTGCTAAACATGCAACTTAAATTTTATCTCATAATTTTTAAGCTACATCAAAAATTATCACATAATTTTAAAGATTTAATTTTTAAAATAAAATTAAATCTAATTTTCAAAAACACTTTTCGAAAATAAAAACGTTGCTTTAAAAATGAAAATTTTAAAGTTTAAATCAAAACCTCCATCTCATGGAGAAACATGTTGTATCATATACATTTTATAAATTGCAAATCTATATATCAATGTAGACCATAGCTCGGATACCACTGTATGGTTTTCTGAGTCCTTAGGACCATAAATACGACGTCTGGCCTAAGTTGGTCGGATGAAGATATCAAACAAGCATCGGAAAATGGTCTTAAAACTGTTTTAAGAACAGCCCTAAAGATAAACAACCCTAGCCAAGATCTCTACTATCCCGGGGTTGGTTCCGACCAACCCCTAAGGATAGATATATCTAATAGTTGCAATTTATAAATGCATGTTATTTAAACTACATACCTTTCACTTCGTTTCCGCAGAAAACGAAGCGTCGTTTTCAACAACATTCCTGTGGCCTCGCGCTGCTTCTCCCGAGCCGAACCGCGTCCAGAGCCGCACCTTGTCCCGAGCCGAACGCTTCCCGAACCGCACCGCGTCCCGAGGCGAGCAACACCCTTGTCGTTGAGCCAACCATGCACCGAAGAAGATTTCACCTTGAGTGGATCCTCCGTCAAGACTTCGAATCCAATCCGAGCTCCATCGTAGCTTTGCTAGAGCCCGAACAGTAGAAAGGAAAAAAATTAGGGAGAAAGAGAATATTTAATTTAAGCTCAGACCTGGGCTTGCTCACGTTTAATGGAGCTAGTCAGATCTGAAGCTTGGAACGAGATTCAAAGAGGGGAGTAGGCCCTATTTATATAGGCGGCTGACCCCTCCCTTCACTCCATATCTAATGTGGGACTAAAAGTTTTGGAGAAAAATTAATTAAAGTTTGCCTTTCACAAAAGCCAAACTTTAGCGAATTTTTCCTCCCTCACCATTGAGGTTCGCAAGTGATACAACCTATCAATCGAAGAGGGTTGAACGGTGAACCCGTAGGAAGAAACGGCACGTCATTTCGAGTTTGTTTGACCCCCTCAAACGAGTGTCTCAACATAGCCCAAAACTAGTTTTCCACAAAAACTACAGCTGTCGCACAAAACTGTGTTAAAACCCCTACTGTGGCCTCCGGGCGGGTCAGGCCGCAATGCCAAATTTGGATTTTTATCACTGTTTGGCTCTATTTTGTGCGTTTGGTGTCCATTTTTGATGTGGTTTGAACCTACGTTTAGACCGGGACAATCATGTCATCTAAGTAATCTTTTCCATGCATTTATTATAGTAAATATGTAAGTAAAAAATTACGACACATTTAATTCTCTTTACATCATATGCTAAATTTCCACATCTATTGTAAAAAATCAGTTGCATCAAATACAAACGATCTGAGGGCATACATCCCCCAACAGTTACAACTGAACGACCCAATGTCGAGCAATCGACCACGAGACTCGAACTGACGACCGATCGACCAAATGCGCTGTAGAAGACCAAATGCTCAGCATCCTTATATCTGACTTGTGCAGTCAGATAGGTCGAACACAAGCACAGTCGAGTTATCTCCACACAAGATAACTCGTTTGTACGATCAATGCTTCTTCTGCACCGAATCGACCCAAATTTCACAAATCTCCACCTTGGCAAGATTCGAGCCATTGCCCAACTGGTAGAGCATCAACTGATGTTCTCCCCATCATTTTGCTCCGAAGAGCCAAATGTCCATAAGGACCAATCGTCCCGAAGCACCAACTTCTCCACCGAGCTACAAATGTCCCCTCCTGGGACCGACTGACTATTTCAAGTTACAATGCCCCCTCCTAGGGCCGACGTCAACTTCATTGAGGAACCACATTAAGAAAGTCCAAACAATGCTTGAACTTGACTCCTTATTCAATCTTCATCAGTATGTCCGTCGAGTTGTCATTTGTTCCTATCTTTTGCAAGTTGATGTCGTCATCTTCTTCTCCCACATAGTCCCTGAAAAAGTGGAACCTTACATCAATATGCTTGGTGTGAGAATGGAAGACCTGATTCTTAGCCAAGTGCACTACACTCTGGCTAACACAATGGACATCGTACCGCTCTTGGTACACTCCCAGATCTTCCATCAAGCCCAGCCATATCTCTTCTTTCACTGCTTCAGTCAATGCCATATACTATGCATCCATAGTAAACAGGACCGTCGTAGACTGAAGGATACTCTGCCAACATATTAGAGCACCAGACAGGGTGAAGACGTAGCATGTCATTGATCGACTCCATCCAAGTCGCCTGCATAGTCAGAGTCGACATAACCGACAGTGTGCGGACAATGAACACATCGGTTATATGTCAGTCCGACGTAGACTGTGCCATTTGTTGAGAGATGTATGCCCTCAAGGCAATTTATCTATGTAAAACATCTTGTTCATGAATGAAAGTATTCTTTCTAGTATCAATTGTCTAAGTATTTTTGTTATGATGTTTTCATTGAATCACTTAGATAATTTCCTTAGACGCGTAGTAAGGTCATACATGTATCTAGATAGAGATCTCGATTATGAGAAGTGCCTGACTTATAGGAGTTTGAGTCTTAAAGCGTTCATGGTCATAAATGCGTCGAGAAAAGGATATCAGCCCATCGGACAGATCATTGTGTCTTTATCTTAACTAAAAGGGTGATGATGATCTCATAATCATTCGACCTGGCAAAGTCGAAGACGAGACACATGTACTCATTGGAGAATGAGTCCACTAAACGACCCAATAAAGAGTTATTAAATGGACTAAACTATCACTGATAACTCTCTAGTGATGATATGCAAGTTCCTTAAGACTTGAGGTCATTAAATAAACCTGTGCGTGAACAGTGTCACTTAGATCTATGACTAGATTCGAGTCAAGACCCACTGAAAGGTCTTAGGTTGAGTGACACTTGAAGCGTACGAGGTAAGTAGTAATCAAGATAGGATTCATCTCTTTCGTCCATGAGAAGTTAGTGTCACTGGTTCAGTACGGTTCTTGGTGAAAAACCATCGCCGATGTATGTTGTAGGAAGTACAACATGAACATACCAAAGGCCGGGGCATACTGACCAGTGCTAGCTAGCAGGGTTTGTTGGATCCTGCCAAAACAGAGTTAGGATCGATACTATGAAGTTTAGACTTACGCTTGCGTATGCGGCACGGTAGTCTACGAACTTCGCCTTCGGATTCGCCACGACAGATCGAGTCTTCTCACGAACGGAGTAAGGCTACTAAATCCACAATCTAAATCTCTACTTTAGATTAAGAACTTGGATAGAGGAAGAGAAAGGATTTCTACAGAGCTTCGCTAGAATGAAGTTGCATGCATGAATTTCATGCAAAAAGGTGTTAGAAATTGCTTACCCTTGGGTCTTATTTATAGCCCCCAAGGTAGTTATTTTAGGGTAAGTTGTTCCTTTGGAACAACTTAATTAAGGTGTACCATGATACATGGCACATTATAAGCTTAAGTTGTACCATATGCATGGTACAACATAAGCTTAAGATATTCCCCCTTTATTAGCCATATGTCGCATGCACTTATGCATACATAATGCGACTTTCCCACTCATCCAGAGATCCTCTCCGCAAGGGAACAGATTCCCTTTGTACACGACTTCGTGTACGCGACGTTCGAGTTCCGTATTCCCTCGTACATCCCCCACAAGGGTGTACAAATGTCTTTCATATCCAACATCTCCCACTCACACTTGAGGGGATTGTAAGAGAACGTCTTTCCCTTAGTTCTTTCATCTATCATACCGAGAAATAGACCGTGCGACCGTCATGCGCGTAGAGTCTGTTTTTGTGCACTTGTTAGAGATACACAACGACCTCGAAGATGCAAAGTTGAGTAGTTCAACGCATGCTTTACCCTAGATTATTTCTTCACATTTCTTGTACTTTATATTCAACAATTGAATCCCATCTGGATTACAATTGGCTGGCCAGCTTTGAATCACTAAAGTCCAAATGCGAATATGAAATCAATCTTCCTCTTCTTGCGAACCTTCTGATCTTGACTTGATTCGCTTTTCTAACGTGCCCCGCCGAGCCGAATTACCATAGCCCATTAGTAACACGCTAAGATAGCGATCATCTCGTCAAATCTAAAGGAACCAATTGGAGTCCTTGAGGGTAAGAGTTAAGACCCATATGGCCTTTGAGTCTCACATAATAGCAAACACTATTGCTAATAACTCAGTGGTCGAAATGCATACGTGGTATGAACACGTATTACAACATCACTCCTTTCCCAGGGAGAGTATGTCTTAATGATGTTGTACGGATGAAAGATCAGACACCACAGTGCCTATCTTTTGAGTCCCCTTACTACTCAGGAAATATTCCCGGACTCTCATCCTGCATAAGACAGATAGGATTATAAAATCCAATGAGATCTTTTTATCCTTGTGATACAGATCTCAGATCTTTTGTAAGCATCCATATGATGCAGATCTTTCATTCGACTAACTTTGTTAAAGTCATGACTCTAAATCATTCGTCTAATGATTTTGACTTTAAACTAGTCTCATCTCTATCTTATCCATCTGATAAGATAAGGCGGTTGCTCATGTGAGAGAGCCAACCTTAATCTGTCCGACATACACACAATTCAGCTGAGATTTCAAAAAATGTACACAAACATTTCTTTAAGAAATTCATATGCAATGCTTGAAAAAGAACTTATTCTTTTATTAAATTTGATCTTTCTTAGACATGGGAATATATATTGGTACAACTCAGCTCATACGCAATTCTTGGGATGATAAGTGTTTATAAAACACATTTCTGGGGATTGCTTTCGTAAGCTGATCCTCTATCATCTCATGCGTAGATATGTACCTTATGTCTACCTTCTTGGTTTTATCATAGTCTTTTGCAAATCTGCAGTTCCTTTAAGATACTGCATTATCCTCTTAACCGCTTTCCAGTGTTCTTGCCCTGGGTTGGATTGGTAACAGCTTACCGTTTCCAACGGCAAAACAGATGTCCGGTCTCGTACACACCATAGCGTACATAAGACTATCAACTGCACTGGAATATGGAACTTTTTCCATAATTTCCTTTTCCTTTTTGGTTCTTTGGACACGATTCCAGATATAAATTATCGCATATGCTTATATGAATATCAATGGACTTGCAGTCCTGCATATTAAATCGTTCTAGAACCTTCTTTATATAAATCTCCTGTGAAAGAGAAAGAAGTTTCTTCGAACGATTCCTTGAAATCTTAACTCCAAGGATATATGCGGCTTTTCCTATGCCTTTCATCTCAAATACTGATGAAAGCCAAGCCTTGATACTCATCACAAAGCCCTTGTCATTTCTGGCTATTAAAATGTCATCTACATATAGAGACATAATAACATGCTTGCTTTTAATCCTCTTGATATATACGTAGTTATCTTCATCAAGTATGGAAAATCCATTTGATAAGACAATTTCTTGAAATCGTATATACCATTGCCTCGAGGATTATTTAAGACTATATATGGACTTACGAAGTTTACAAACCTTATGTTCATTTCCTTCTTTTACAAACCCTGTTGGTTGTTCCATATAGATCTCCTCGTCCAATTCTCCATTAAGAAAGGCAGTCTTTACATCCATCTGATGTAATTCGAGGTATAAGCAAGCTACCATTTCCAGAATCAGGCGAATCGAGGTAAAACACACAACAGGTGAGAAGGTCTCTTCGTAGTCTATCCCTTCCTGTTGCGTAAAACCTTTCGCGACAAGGCGAGCTTTATATCTATCTATAGAGCCATCAGCCTTATGCTTGATCTTGAGAACCCATTTGTTCCCAATTGCTCTATGTCCTCTGGGTGAGTTAACTAAGTCCCAGACTTGGTTAACTTTCATGGATTTCAATTCCTCCTTCATCGCTTCCATACATTTGTCTTTTGCAGGGCATGATGTGGCATATTTGAGATTCTTTAAGTCCTTGTTGACTCGAATTTAGATCAATTCTAATATCACTCCCACTTGAAATGTTGTTAGAATTGCTCCCACTTGGATCATTATTCCCGTATGGAATAGGATAATCGTCATTCGTATAATCCATTGGTGAAGGTTGAAAAGTATTTTCGTTTTCACCAAGAATTCTCCCACTCGAATGAGGTAATCCTTCTTGATCACAAATCTCAAATAGAGATAAGTCCTGACTTATCTCGTCCTGTCTTGGAAACTCGTTTTCCAAGAAAGTGACATCCCTCGACTCAAACTCAATTAGCACACCATTGTCTTCCTGACTAACAAAAACATAACCTTTGGAGTTTAATGCGTATCGTTTAAAGATACATTTCCTTCCCCATGGCCCAAGTTTGCCATACTTATGGGAGGAAATATGTGCGTTGAATGCACAAACTCAAGGTAAAATGTTTAAGTCAGGAGACCTTTGGTTCCACAACTCATAAGGAGTGGAGCTAACTGATTTCGAGGGTACGCGGTTTTAAAATGAAAACGGTTGTCAATAATGCATCACCCCAGAAGGTGATTGGCAAGTTAGCTTGCGCCAGCATTGAACGGACCATTTTTCATTAAAGTCCTATACCTCCTTTCTGCAACACCAATTTGTTGAGGAGTATAAGGCATAGTTACCTGATGTACTATGCCTTTTTCATCACAAAGTTCCTTTAAACTTGTTGATTGATATTCACCGCCCCTATCGGTTCGCATGACCTTAATCTTGCGATCTAATTGATTCTCCACTAAACTCATATAGTTTTTAAAGCAGGTTTAGTGCTTTCACTTTTGTGGGATATCAAATAGATATGACCGAATCGGGTGAAATCATCAATTAAAAGTGATGAAATAGGACTTCCCGCGTCTTGTCTTGACATTCATCGGACCACATATGTCCGAATGGATAAGCGGTAATGGAACCTTGGCCCTTGTGCCGGTTCCAAACGGCTTGTGACAAGATTTCCTTTCAAGGCAATGTTCACAGGTCGACATTTCAACCTTTGAAACATTGGATAGAAGGCCACGTTTGGCAAGTCTATCCATACGCGTTGGTCCAATATGACCAAGCCTTGAGTGCCAACAAATTATATTAGACTCATTAGTCAAAGAATTTGTCATAAGGAAATGAGAAATCATACATTGTACTTATTACAATGAATCCTTTAAATACATAACCCAGAACCAATAAAGGAATTATTACAAAAATAGGTCCATATTACAAACATGAAGGAACCAACCATTAACCAAGACCCAATAAATTGACCACAATTTTAATATTCCTTTGAATATATGGAATGAAGAGAACATCATGAAGTAGGATAGTGCGGCCGTTGTCCAAGACAAGCTTGCGAGTCCCAACGCCTTTCACTTCAACACGTGTGTTGTTTCCTACATTGATCCACTTCATTCCTTGAGTATCCGGTGATACTCTACGAAGGACCGTCTGTCCTTTGCTATGTGGTCGGTGGCACCTGAATCAATTATCCCAAAATGGATTAGATTCCACAAGAAATAGTGAACTAGAAACACATATGTAACTAGTATTACAAGTTACCTCGTCACTTCCACTCGTACACGAACGAGCATAGTGACCGAGCTTGTTGCACTTGAAGCACTTGATCCTTTTCAAGTCTTTCTTCTTGTGCCATTTCTTGTGTCCACCCTTATGTTTGGGTTCCTTGGTAGATTCAGGTTGCTTATTACGTTCATTAGAAGACTTCGAACGATCTTTACGTTTCTTTCCCCCGTGTGAGGAACTAGCAACCATGTGCACTTCTGCACCTGGCTTGGCAGCCGCAAGTCGCTCTTCCTCTAATTCGAGGTGCTTGGAAACATCGTTGAAGGTCTTGATGCTCTCATTATGAGTGAGATGCATCTTCATCTGATCCCACCCATTTGGTAGGGAACGTATGACTGCTTGGATTTGTTGCTCATCCGTGAGCACATGACCTGCGTCCTTTAACTCTGATATAAGGTTCGCCATATGTCGCAGATGTTTCCCCATGGAATGACCTGGACGTTTCTTATATGTATCGAACTTTATAGTTAAGGCGCAAAGTTTGGACACCGATGTGCCACCGAACTTTCTCCTCTAGCTTGGACCATATGTCCATGGCTAGGTCATGTTCTCGGAAGATGCGCATTATGTCATCAGCCATACTGCTTAATAACGTAATGCGCGCTATCTTATTCTTCCGAGACCAAGCATCAAAAGCTTCCTTGTCTTTTCGGTGTTGGGCCGTAGTGCCCAACTCGGGTTCAATCATTACGTTCTTTAGAGTTTCGAGCACTTCTTGCTCCTCTAAAACGTATTGTATCTTAATGGACCAAAGTTTGTAATTATCGCCGTTGAGTTTTTCACCTTTGTTTAACTCAGCGACGATATTCTTTGAAGCGGAAGACATTTTACTTTTAAAATGCTGCAAAAAGACAAAACCGAAGGTTCGATCAAAAACATTGCATAAAAAATTCTTAAAATATAACTCCCACTTGAAATGATAATAGAATATCCCATTTGGATAGTTCTAAAATTCAAATCCCACTTGGAATTATATTCTATTTGATAAGTTACTTTCGAAAAATATTGAAGGTGTTGTTCTAGAATCGAAAAGGTCTCTATGATTCCAATCACCATCTAGAACAACTTTCAATATTCCCCCATCACTTATCAAACAATAGTACTCTTATAGTACTAGCAGCGGAAAATAAGTATTTGATAAGTTACTTTCGAAAAATATTGAAGATGTTACTCTAGAATCGGAAAGGTCACTATGTTTCCAATCACCATCTAGAGTAACTTTCAATATTTCTCCCTCACTTTATCAAATGTTAGTACTCTTATAGTACTTAGCAGCGGAAAAGCGTTTTTGAAAACGTATTTTTCAAAACGAATATAAAATACATTGGCTAATCTCCGTAGAGTAGAGCACAACGTCATAAGTTCATTGGCTAATCTCCGTAGAGTAGAGCACAATGACATGGCTAATCTCGCATGAAGTAGAGCATTACGGCTAATCTTCAAGGAGTAGAGCATAATTTCATAAGTACATTGGCTAATCTCCGAAGAGTAGAGCACAATGACTTGGCTAATCTCGCATGAAGTAGAGCACTATGGCTAATCTTCAAGGAGTAGAGCCCAATGAAAAACTTCATTAAAACGTTAGTCCCGTATGAACTAGTCGGCACTGTGGTTAGCCCCGTATGGGCTAATCGACACATTCGAGTTTGACCAATGCCCTTTGTCACCCCGTATGGGTCAGTTGACAAATTTGCAGCCGACTCAGACCTTCTGCCAGATTGGTCGACCAAAAACACAAAATTGGTCGACCAATTTTCGAAATGCAAATTCTCCCGACCAGGGCCTCTGCCCTGGCCGGGGCTTGGCCAAGGGCCGGCCAGGGCCTCTGCCCTGGCCGGCCAGGGGCCCTGGCCCCCTCGGCCAGGGCTGGCCAGGCCCTGGCCTCTGCCAGGGCCGGCCGGCCAGGCCACTGGCCGGGGCCAGGGCTCCTGCCCTGGCCTCGGCCAAGCCCTGGCCTGAGGCCAGGGCGCCGACCCTGGCCTCTGCCAGGGCCGGCAGGCCGCTGGCCGGGGCCAGGGCTCCTGCCCTGGCCTCGGGCAGGCCCTGGCCTGAGGCCAGGGCACCGGCCCTGGCCTCTGCCAGGGCCGGCCTGGCTCTGGCAGTGGCCAGGGCGCCGGCCCTGGCCTCTGCCAGGGCCGGCAGGCCGGCCAAGGGCCGGCCCTGGCCACTGCCAGGGCCGGCCTGGCCGGCAGGGCTTGGCCAAGGCCGGCCACTGCCGGCCTGGCCTTGGCCGGCCAATGCCGGCCTGGCCATGGCCGGCCATGGCTTGGCCATGTCCGGTCATGGCCAAGGCCATTCGACGTTGGCCGGCCATGGCCCCTTTGGCCATGGCCGGCCACCCCCTTTAAATGGGGTTGCCGCACTCATTCCTCCCCCTTGATGGGGTGGTCGCCGGTGGTTATTGGCCGTAGCCAACCCCCTCCGCATGGGGAGAGGGGGTGCATGGCCTTCATAGCCCATTTGGCCATGGTGCACATGCACCAAATTTTCCTCTTACCCGATGGAAATAACTTCCATCATCTTCCTCGATGAAGCACCCGTTCGTCGATGAAGCACCCGTTCGTCGAGAAATTAGTTATTTCCTAATGGCCGTGTGCCAAAAATGAATAACGTACTACGTGAATGGTCGGTTCTTCCCGTCACGGAGAGTTCCTACCATATCCGTAATGATAGGAGACCCTAACGTGAAAAAACAACCGCTGCGTTCTCTCCGTCACGAAGCGTTCCTACTATATCCGTAATAGTAGGAGACCCATTCATGAAAAAGACAACGACTCGTTCGTAGTTTCGACGGGGCGGTGGATTGACCGGGGCGAACCCATATGGCTCTGATACCAATGTTGGATCCTGCCAAAACAGAGTTAGGATCGATAATATGAAGTTTAGACTTACGCTTGCGTATGCGGCACGGTAGTCTACGAACTTCGCCTTCGGATTCGCCACGACGGATCGAGTCTTCTCACGAACGGAGTAAGGCTACTAAATCCACAATCTAAATCTCTACTTTAGATTAAGAACTTGGATAGAGGAAGAGAAAGGATTTCTGCAGAGCTTCGCTAGAATGAAGTTGCATGCATGAATTTCATGCAAAAAGGTGTTAGAAATGGCTTACCCTTGGGTCTTATTTATAGCCCCCAAGGTAGTTATTTTAGGGTAAGTTGTTCCTTTGGAACAACTTAATTAAGGTGTACCATGATACATGGCACATTATAAGCTTAAGTTGTACCATATGCATGGTACAACATAAGCTTAAGATATTCCCCCTTTATTAGCCATATGTCGCATGCACTTATGCATACATAATGCGACTTTCCCACTCATCCAGAGATCCTCTCCGCAAGGGAACAGATTCCCTTTGTACACGACTTCGTGTACGCGACGTTCGAGTTCCGTATTCCCTCGTACATCCCCCACAAGGGTGTACAAACGTCTTTCATATCCAACAGGGTTGACAGTTTTCCATACCATATGCTATGCAATGACATATTTTTCACGAAGGGACAAAAACTGCGGTATTCATCTCGGACACAGTCAGAGTGATCCCGATGACACTTTAATCAATGGGTCAATCATGTAATTATGATCCCGAAACAGGGACGACACCTGCTGCTCGTGGTCACTGTCGTCTAAGGGTTTCGAGCCACAACCTGTAGTAGGGTTAGGCTATATGGTCTTACACAGAGTAGGGTTTGTGTCTTAGTAATAGGAAGAACGTAAAGAGGAATGCATCTGATGCATTGGAATAATTTAGCTCACAAACAAGTTGTGAGATTAAACCAATGACTTTAGCATTGGAGACTTTACATATGATGTATAATTACTACACTGTATTATATTGACTATGATGCATAGGTTCGAAGGGGACTTCCTAAGAAAATCACAGGAAGAAACCACACTCAAATCGGAGCTTAAACGAGTCCCAAAAAACAAAAACGACAAAAAAGGGCTAGCGGGTCGGACCCGCCAAGGAATAGCGGGCCGGACCCGCAAAAAGCGGGTCCGACCCGGGCGGCCCGCGTGCTCTGCACGTGGGCTGTGCCTACGTGGGTCCCGTGCACGATGCGTGTGAGCTGTGCCCCCACGCGGGTGCTCCCACAATTCCCAAGCGGGCATGCCACGTGGCGCGCCCGCAGTAGCTGTGGGCCCCACTGTAGGGCCCACATTTAGGGTTTTTTAAAACCCAAATGACGACTGCAATTTCAGTCGTTTGTTGTTTTTGCCCTAATTTGAGCTATCATTTGAGGGGACAAACGAAGTCGGAATTGATCGCCGTTTATTTCTATGCGATCACCGTTCAGTGCTCTTTAATTTGATAGGTTGTATCACTTGCGAAGCTTAATGGCGAGAGAGAGAAAATTAATTGAAGTTTGGCCTTAGTGTAAGGCAAACTAATTTAATTTTTTCCCCTAAAATAATTGTCACGCCCCGCTTCCCTAAAATGGAGGCGAGACGTGAGAAGATCCGCACGGGTGTGGAGCTGTGAAGCTACACGCTCGATAAGCGTCAGTAAAACAAGTGCAGGTCCCTGTAACCACGAACAGAACAAGATAATAACACAAGGAGAAACAGAAATAAGATTCCAAATCTCAGCATTGTCCAACATTAAAATTAAGTTCAACATCCAGAAAAGCCACCATGCTAAAAGAAAGAGTCTAAAGGCCCAGAACAAGGCCAACAAAAGGAACAACGTAACAAAGTATAGGTGCTACGCACCGACAACAAAACAGCAGTCTAAACAAAAAGGGAAAGCTCAACGAAGACACTAGGACTGGTGGCTTTTCTGGGCCTTAATTTTCATGTTGGACCATTTATGAGATTTGAGATTTTATTTTTGTCTCTCCTTGTGTTATTATTGCTGTTCCGTTTGTGGTTACAGGGACCTGCTTATGTTTTATTGACGCTTTTCAGGTTTGAGGCTTCACAGCTCCACTCTCGTGCGGACCTTTTCACGTCTCGCCTCCATTTTAGGGAAGCGGGGCGTGACAGGTTTTGTTGGTGGCCTATGCAGGTCACTTCTGTAACTGCGATTATCGGAATGACGATAATAATATTAGAATGTCCAATAAACTAAGTTCGACATCCGAGTCATAAGCTATGAGTCTAATCTGATTCGATTTCTGTGTCATTAGATGGCAGGAAGGTGATTCACCTGTGGTGGAGGTAGTGGTGCGTCCCCTCATGATGAGGAGCCTGAGCGGAAACCCACCAATGGAGAGATGATGCGGATGATGCTTCAGATGATGCAGGTGCAGCAGGGCGTGCTCCTGCAAGTCCAGAATGCTCCACTTGCTCGAGCTGCCCGGGCACTTCCGGATGCCCCTCGCTCCGAGCCGGGAGCGAAGCAATTTTGGGAGCTGGGTCCCGTATATTTTGATGGGTCTGAGGGTCCTCTGGCTATCGATGAGTGGATTCGGAACATTGAGGATAACTTGAAGATGGCCAAGATCACCTCGATTGGATGGGTTGATTTGGCGAAGAGGCAACTCAAGGATAATGCTCGGAATTGGTGGGATGCGGAAGAGAAGATGCTGGTGGAGCCGATAGCTTGGGCTACCTTTAAGTCCAGGTTTGATGAGGAGTTCTTCCCGAAGGCTGCTAGGAAGGAGATGCTGCAGCGCTTTATTGATCTGAAGCAAGGGAGCTTGACGGTAGACCTGTACCACCAAGAGTTCACTAGGCAGAGTCTGTTCGCACCGAAGATGGTGCAGGATGCTGATGAGAGGGCTCAGAGGTTCCTGCAGGGACTTGCTTTGGAGCTTCAAAGTTTTGTGTCTTCCTCTGATCTGGACTCTTATCAGAAGGTTCTGGTCGCTGCGAGGAGGCAGGAGCTGAACCTGAGTCAGAGGAGAGGACATGTTTCTAGTGCTGGGAAGAGGCCTATGGAGCAGGCCAGAGCGGTGGTTAGGCCTGGTTTCAAGCCTAATCATCTGGTGTAGTTCATGAGGCCAGGAGGGCCTATTCAGAAGACTTTCCATTTCTGCGGCAAGCCTGGCCACATCAAGGATCAGTGTAGGAAGTTTCTGGGACAGTGTTTGGTTTATGGTGATGCTTCGCGTGTCGCGAAGGATTGTTGGCATGCGAATCAGCTGCGGAGGGCACCTGTTGCAGCACAGTCGTTGTAGCAGCGAGCGTCTATTCCTGCTGGACGTGGAGCAGCTCTTGTTCCACAGAGGCAGGCTTTTCAGCAGGCTATTCCGCCGAGGAGACAGGCTTTTCTGATGACCGCTGTGGAGATCGAGGCTGTGGATGAGGTTATCGCAGGTAATCCTTAATCTCTGTTACTTTCCTAGCTAATTTTGACAGTTGGATTATGTTGTTTGCTTGAACATGATTGTTTGCTAGACTAGGGTTTGATTGTTAGATTGCTTGTTAGGTGTGGTTTTGGTGTGCACATTTCCTGCATGAGTCCTCTTTGACTTTGGTGCATCGATGTGCATTATTTCTCGGAGCTTCGTGGAGAAGCATTCCTTGTCGACGTCCCCTCTTTCCAAGAGTTGGAATATTGTTACAGGGAATGGCGTGGTCTCGGTGCATCATGGTTGCAATTCTTGCCCGTTGGTGGTTTGTGGACATGAGCTTTACGCTGATTTCATTGTTCACGACATCATCAACTATGATGCGGTTCTTGGGATGGATTGGCTTGCGAGCTTCTATGCTACGATCGACTGTCAGAGGAAGAAGGTGGTGTTCGAGATTCCCGGACATCCAGTATTTGAGTTTAGCCGTGGTAGCAACTCGCTTGGTCCTGTCAGATTTCGGGCCAGGCCGGTGGAGATTGTGGCTATGCAGATGGAGTTGGAGAGGACTGCTGTGGTGCGGGACTTTGATGACGTCTTCCCCGAGGAGATGTATGGTTTGCCACCAGATCGAGCTTTAGAATTTTCTATTGATCTTGTTCCGGGAGCGCAGCCGATTTCGAAGGCGCCGTATCGTATGGCACCCGCTGAGTTGGAGGAATAGCGGAAGCCGCTGGATGAGCTTTTGTAGAAGGGTTATATCAATCCTAGTGTGTCTCCATGGGGAGCACCGGTGCTGCTGGTGAAGAAGAAGGATGGTTCGCGTCGCATGTGCGTGGACTATTGGGAGTTGAATGCGGTGACCATCAAGAATAAATACACGTTGCCTCGCATCGATGATATTTTTGATCAGCTTGGAGGTTCGAGGGTGTTTTCGAAGTTGGATCTGAGGAGTGGTTACCATCAGTTGAAGGTGAAGAAGGGAGATGTTCCGAAGACAGTGTTCAGGACGAAGTATGGACACTACGAGTTTGTGGTTATGCCTTTCGGTGTAACGAATGCACCCGCAGTTTTCATGAATCTGATGAACCTGATTTTCTACGAATTTTTAGATAAGTTTGTCGTTATCTTTATTGACGATATTCTGATTTATTCTAAGTCGGAGGAGGAGCATGCATCGCACTTGAGGACGGTGTTGGAGATTTTGAGGAAGCATCTGCTGTATGCTAATTTTTTGAAGTGCGAGTTTTGGCTGGACAGGGTTGCTTTTCTCGGGCATGTGGTGACTGGAGATGGTATTTCAGTGGATCCCGAGAAGATCATGGCCATCAGAGAGTGGCCTGTTCCGCAGTCAGCGTCTGAGATCAGGAGTTTTCTTGGGCTTGCTGGTTACTATCGGCGCTTCATTAAGGACTTTTCCCGTATTGTTGAGCCAATGACCAGATTGACACGGAAGGATGTACCTTTTGTTTGGTCGGGTGATTGTGAGAGTGCTTTTGGTGTTCTGAGGGAGAGATTGACGACTGCCCCTATTCTTGTTGTGCCTGATCGCAGCGGTGGATTTGAGATCTTTTGCAATGCTTCTGGCAAGGGTCTCGGTTGTGTTTTGCATCAGCACGGGCATGTTGTGGCATATGCTTCTCGTCAGCTCAAGGTTCATGAGAAGAATTACCCGACGCATGACTTGGAGTTGGTTGTTGTCATGTTTGCGCTCAAGATTTGGAGGCACTTCCTGCTGAGTGAGAAAGTGAAGATCTTCACCGATCACAAAAGCTTGACGTATATTTTTACTCAGAAGGAGCTCAACATGCGACAGCGTCGATGGTTGGAGCTCATGGCGGATTATGAGATTGAATTGCAGTATCACCCTGGCAAGGTGAATGTGGTTCCTGATGCGCTGAGTAGGCTTCCAGCGGTGATGATTTTGACTTCGCAGTGGAGATTGTAGCAGGATTTTTGCGAGTCTGTTGTGGAGATTGTTCTTCCTGGGGAGGCTGTTGAATATTGGACTCCCCGGATTTGGTTTTGGATGATGAGCAAACATAAATAATTCATAAACTAACAATTTGTGAGCGCAGTATTGGAGATCGTCGCCAATTTCACGTGAACATTCAAAGCGACATCTCAACACTTTCCAAAGCTCATATTCATGCCTAAAGCTTCGTTGAAGCTCTTGCGACGCTTTGGAAAATATGAAGATTCAATCGAAGCTATTGAAGACCGTTTATTAAGGTTTTATTTATAGTCTTTTAGTTTCGATTGATAGAATGTTAAGCCTTGAGTATATCTTACGTTTCTATCTTCATTACGCTCATTTCGTAGCTCTAGGATTCTTGCACAAGTTCACTCTAACTTCCTCGAAGCGTCGCGCTTCGATTCGGACTTTGTTGTGCATGTTAGTTGGTACAAGAACAAGTACTGACCGACTAGATGGTGATCTAGTCGGTCGGCCACTGTTCTTGGACCGACTAGTTTCTGTCAGTTAATTTCTTGGACTTTACTGTTTACAGTTAGTCGGTCTACGTTGACTCACCGACCGACTAGTTTGTGAACTAGTCGGTCAGTGATGCTTCTTTGACCGACTAGTTGTGACGTACTGTTCACTCTAAAATTCTCCTAAGCTACTGTTTACCGTTAGTCGGTCTAAGAACGTTTGATGACCGACTAGTTGACAATCTAGTCGGTCAACTTTTGTTCTTGGACCGACTAAGTCAACTTGCCTTCAGACTATGTTGTTTTGCCTCTTAGTCGGTCTACGTTCATTGGATGACCGACTAGTTGTGAAACTAGTCGGTCAGAAAGTCTTCTTGGACCGACTAGTTTTCTAGGTCTGAAATTCTATCTCTTCTCAGATCTGCTCTTAGTCGGTCCATGCTGTTTGACTGACCGACTAGTTGATGAACTAGTCGGTCAGTGATTGTTCTTTGACCGACTAATTCTCACAGATTTCTATCCGTTGGAGAATGACCTAACTTGTTTTTATGGGACCCTATAAATACGAACCTAGGTCATTTCTATCTTCAATAGAGCTGTCATTAAGAGATTCATTGAGTTCTAAAGAGATAGCCATTTTCCCTCAAATCTAAAGCTCTCTTCCTCACAAGAAACCCATTCTCTCTCATTTCTAGATCTAGAGAGAAGCTTGTTCTTGGTGAGCTCTTCAAGCTATTGCTTGATTCAAGTTTCCAAATCTTCCCTAGGCACCCATTGCTGCTCATTTCCTTGGTGCTAGGGTTTGGTAACTTCATCTTCCTCAAATCCTTCATTCCACCTATTGGGTAAGAAAAACTCAAGGTATAGGATTTTGTGGTAAGATTGTTTATTTCATATTAAACTCTTTAATATTGCTTTGTGATTCTCTCGGTTGTGAGAGAAGGTTGTGATCCCGGGTTGTGGGATTCACGTTTGCTATTGCATGTATGATTTGATCTTGTGAAGGTTTTTCACAAGATATTCATAGTGGAAATCTTGAGTTAGGGTTTCTAACTCAAGTATCCGGAGGGGATCCGGGTGGTTGGGACGTAGGATCACCGGGAACAAGTCGGGGAGACTTGGGTGGATCCGAACCCATTAACATCGTTTGTTAGCATTGTTATTTTCGTTGTCGTCGTTCAATTTAAGCTTCCGCAAATTGATTTGGTAGTTGATTGCAATTTAATTTGGAATTATACTCCTTATTATTTTAAAGTACTATTCACCACCCCCCCCCTCTAGTACTTGTGCAGTAGCTGGTAGGGCATTACATTTGGTATCGGAGCCAGATACTCAGCTATGTCTGCCAACGACAATAAGACCGTGCCTCCACCTTCCAACTATGACACCTTCAGGAACCGTGAAGGAGCGTCATCGGTGATGGAAGGACATTCCTCTACAAGGCCTCCATTCTTCAACGGTACCAACTACGGGTACTGGAAATGTCGGATGGAAACCTTCCTCCGAAGTGCATCTTTATGGAGGACTACAATGAAGGAGTACACTGAGCCCGAAGAAGAAGATTTTGAGAACTGGACTACCGCGGAGGTCACCGCGGAGGTAAGCGATGCCAAGGCAATGAACGCCTTGCAATGCGCATTGGAGCCCGAGGACTTCAATAAGATATGCACATGTAAGAGTGCATATCAAATTTGGAACTCTCTCCTCATACTACATGAAGGGACGAGTCGGGTAAGAGACTCTAAACTCGTAGTCGTAACAAAAGATTACGAAATGTTTCATATGCAACAGGGCGAGAAGATGAAAGAATATTACGCTCGCTTCGTTGACATAATAAACGAGTTAGAGGCCCTCGGCAAGATCTACACTCAAAAGGAGAAGTGCCTAAAGCTTATTGAAGGACTTCCATCTTCTTGGGAAAAACGTACCTTCGCCATCGAGGAAGGTAATGACATGAACAAATATACCGTAGTTCAACTAATGGGTACTTTGATGTCATACGAGGTACGCAAAGATAGCAAGGAAAAGCTACAAGAAAAGATGAAGTCATATTTGAACCTAGATGCGCCTAAGAAAAAGGCGATTGCATTCAAGGCGGCTTCATCCACATCTTCCGATGATGAAGACTCGGAAAACGAGTTGGACTTGGAGTCCATGGCACTCATGGCCAAGAAGTTCAACCGTTTCTTCCGGAAAGGTAACTTCAAGACCAAAGGTAAATTTGGTTCTTCTAACGCCTCTTCCTCTCCTTTGTGTTTCAAGTGCAATAAGCCAGGACACATGAAAGCGGAGTGTCCTCTCAACAAACAAAAGGAGAAGTGGAAGGCGCTAAAATTCGATAAGTCCAAGAAATACAAAAAGGGGTACAAGAAAGGACTTGTCGGAGCAACATTCACCGACTCCGAGGATTCCTCAAGCGGAGAGTCGGATGATGAGAAAGTGGAGCAAGCACATATGTGCTTCATGGCAAGAGAGGAGAACGATCAAGGATCCTCCTCTTCCGATGATAGTAATGACGAAAGCGATGAGGTAACAATGGATGATCTTAGAAATGCTAACTCTCAACTTTGGTCAAAATACACTAAGTTAGTAAATAGATATACTAAGGTAAAAGATGACCTAGCTAGCATTCAAACATCGCCTAAGACTATCATCACCAACAACGACACCGTTGTTGAAGAGTTAAGAAATGAGATTGTTAATCTCAAATCTAAACTTGAACATGTTAGCATCGAGGATCCGGAAGAACATAGGATAGCGGATTTAACTTCTCAAAACTCGACTTTGAGTATTGAGAACGAGAATCTTAAATCTCGTGTTTTTGTGCTCACATCGCAAGTATCCAATTTGGATACTTCTATGCGTTCTCTCAAAGAGAAATATGAGAATACATTGGGCCGAATTAACAAATTCAACAAAGGTAAGGACCATTTGGATAAAATCCTAAGTGACTTACTTCCGGCCAATCACCACATTGGTTTGGGGTATACGATGGGATGTCCATCCAAAGCGGCCACTACTTTTGTTAGGCCAACTTCCGGTGACTCTACGAGTGGTAGCAAACACTCTATTGATAGTTCATCTACCAATGATGCTTCCATTTCGTCCACGCCCTCTTTTGGAAAGAAACCCACTTTGGGTGGACCTCCAAAGAAGGGGCATGCTTATATGTACACCAATACCATGCCACGTAGGAACACACGTCCTACTCCACCATCTCACACATATGATGATTTTTATGCAACACATTCTCGGGCACGTGCACACCATGTGAGACACCCTCACGCACGTGTTCCCACACATGCTTATGATCACACACCGCATCATATGAATAATTCTCATCGTGCACCATTCCATCATGTCCCGTATGCCTATCCACAACATGCATCACGTAGAAATCAACGTCGCATGCATGCACCCAATAGGATGATGGCTCCCAAAATATTCACTATTTGGAGCCCAAAGGACACAAGCATGGACGAAAAACAAATGTACATGAATGCTTATTTTTCGGATGTTGTGCATAGTAAGAATTATGTGGGGAAGTCTAAGTCCACTTGGACTTGGCTTCCAAAGGTCTAAACCCTTGGACCCAATGACATTGGGTACCATGATATGGAAGTTTCTATCTTTAGGTACTCAAGGAAAAGAAAAAGGGAAGGAGCAACAAATTTAAATTTAGCTCCAAAGGGAATTGGATACTCGATAGCGGGTGTTCCAAACACATGACGGGTGACGCACGTTTGCTCTCCGGAGTGGTTCCCATTGCGAATGGAAACCGCGTCGTATTTGGAGGCAACGAGAGCGGAACCATCATAGGTGTTGGTAAAGTCGGTAACCCTTCTAAACCCCTAATTAGTGATGTTTATCTTGTTAGTGGTTTAAATCATAATCTCATTTCAATAAGCCAACTTTGTGACAAAGGTTACAAAGTTAGCTTTGCGAAAGGATTGTGTCATATTTTAAGAAAGGATAATGAAAAATTATTATTTTCCGGAACTCGTCGTAAAGACATTTATATTTTGGATCTTCCTAAGTCATATGAACAATGTCTCGTTGCCAACACAAGTGAACAACACTTATGGCATCGACGCTTTGGACATGTGAACTTTGGAACATTATATAAGCTTTCAAAATTGAATTCTATTAAAGGTTTTCCGAAGCTCGTTTTTGAAAAGAAAAGTTTTTGTGATTGTTGTCAACGCGGCAAGCTTCCTAAATCTTCATTTAAACCTAAGAAAAGCATCTCTACTAAACGGCCACTAGAGCTATTACATCTAGATTTATTTGGGCCAACTAGAGTAGCTTCCTTAGGAAATGCAAGGTATGGACTTGTCATCGTAGATGACTATTCAAGATTTACTTGGGTATTTTCATTGTGTAATAAAAATGAAGCTTTTGAAAACTTCACAATTTTTGTTAAGAAAGTACAAAATCTCTTAGGAACCACCATTGTCACTATTCGTAGTGATCATGGAGGTGAATTTGAGAATGAGTCTTTTGAGACATTTTGTGATGAAGTTGGTATTACTCACACCTTCTCTTTCCCTCGTGCACCTCCTCAAAATGGTGTAGTTGAGAGAAAGAATAGGACGCTAGTGGAGTGTGCTCGCACTATGCTTGATGATAGCCAACTTGGCCATCAATTTTGGGCGGAAGCGGTACACACCGCTTGCTATGTGTTTAATAGAATACTTTTGAGGCCCGGCACTAAACAAACTTGTTATGAATTGTTGTTTGGTAGGTTGCCTCAAGTTAAACATTTTCGTGTTTTCGGTTCGAAATGTTTTATTAAGAACACATATGGTTGTTTGGACAAATTCGATCCAAGATCCGATGAGGGGATCTTTGTTGGATACTCTACGCGTAGCAAAGCATACCGGATATTCAACAAACGAACCTCAACGATCGAGGAGTCGCTTCATGTCTCATTTAATGAAGGATTTGTTCCAACTAGAATTTCAAATGATAATGATTCGTTGGATGTTTTATGTGATTCGTTTGATAATTCTAAGTCTAATGATTCTATTGATTCTATTGAGACTAACCCAACTAATGAAGTTGTTGAGAATGTTCCTAGTGATCAAGGTATTCCCAAACGGCTTCATTCGGTTCGTGACCATCCCCATGAGCAAGTCATTGGCAATATCTATGATAGTGTCAAGACGAGATCGCAAGTTCACCACTTCGCAAATTGTGCCTTTGTCTCATCGATAGAGCCAAAGAATATTAATGAAGCATGCGAAGATAGCGCTTGGATCTTAGCCATGGAGGAGGAGCTCATTCAATTCGAGAGGAATGAGGTATGGGAGCTCGTTCCATTGCCATCGAAGAACCACACCGTCATAGGGACAAAGTGGATCTTCAAGAACAAAACCGACGAAAACCAAGTCGTCGTCCGGAACAAAGCTCGGTTAGTTGCTCAAGGCTATCGTCAAGAGGAAGGTATCGATTTCGAAGAATCTTTCGCTCCGGTAGCTAGATTAGAATCAATTAGATTACTTTTGTCTTTTGCATGCCATAAGAATTTTAAATTATTTCAAATGGATGTTAAAAGTGCATTTTTAAACGGAGATGTCGTTGAGGAAGTTTACGTTTCTCAACCTCCGGGCTTCGTAAATGAAAAATTTCCGAATCACGTTTTTAAACTAAAGAAAGCTCTTTATGGTTTGAGACAAGCTCCTCGAGCTTGGTATGATCGCCTAAAGAATTTTCTTTTGGATTTGAATTTTAAAATGGGTGAAGCCGATTCAACACTTTTTATTAAGCATGCGAATAATGATATATTATTAGTTCAAATTTATGTTGATGATATCATTTTCGGTGCTACTAACTTCACTCTTTGCGAAGAGTTTTCTAATGTTATGAAGGAACAATTTGAGATGAGCCACATGGGCGAACTCAAATATTTCTTAGGTCTCCAAATTCGCCAAATGAACGATGCAATCTTCATCCACCAAACGAAGTACACGGTGGAGTTGCTAAAGCGATTTGGAATGGAGAATGCCTCCGGGAAAAAGACTCCGATGAGCACGACTACGCATCTTGACAAGGATACGGGCGGTAAGGATGTAGACATTCATCTATATCGAGGTATGATAGGTAGTTTGCTTTATCTTACCGCAAGTAGGCCCGATATTATGTTTGCCGTATGTATATGTGCTCGTTATCAGTCTCAACCTAAGGAGTCTCACTTAGTAGCGGTAAAGCGTATTTTTCGCTATCTAAGTTACACATTATATTTTGGATTACTTTATCCGAGATCTAGCACATATGAGTTAGTCTCATATAGTGACGCTGATTATGCGGGATGCAAATCCGACAGGAAAAGTACTAGTGGCACTTGCCATTTTCTAGGAAATTCTCTTGTCTCTTGGTTTTCCAAGAAGCAAAATTCGGTTTCACTTTCAACCACCGAGGCGGAATATATTGCCGCCGGTGCCGCTTGTGCCCAGGTTCTTTGGATGAGACACACATTGAAGGATTTTGGTATTCATTGTGATACTAGCCCTATCATGGTGGATAACCAAAGTGCTATTTGTCTTTCAAAGAATCCGGTGCACCATTCCCGATCGAAACACATAGATGTCCGACACCATTTCTTAGATGATCATGTTGCTAAAAAGGACATCATTTTAGTGTACGTTGAAACCCAAAAGCAAATCGCCGATATTTTCACGAAACCCCTAAAGGAGGACTCCTTTGTGCGGTTGCGTCGAGAATTGGGGATTATGGGTGAATCCGAGATATAGGATTCATATTTCATTCAATTATCTTGCATGCTTCTATATTTCGCGTTATTTCAATCATGATAGATTTATAGAATTTTTGAGAATTTTATGTGATTTGTTTGAATTTATGATCGAAATCGTATCTCAATGTCTATTTAAGATTTCGACGTTTAATGGGGTAGTTTAGATGAGTATTGAGAGTTTTGCGATATATCGTCCAAGTGTTTTGAGGAGAGAACTTGATTATCACTTTTTGGACTTTGTTAGTCGGTATCAGTTCAACCACCAACCGACTAGATGTTCATCTAGTCGGTTAGTAGAAGAACTTACACCGACTAACTCAAGCTTATTGAGTTTCCTTTCCATCTTGAACTCTTTAGTCGGTTCATGCTCAGTGACCGACCGACTAGATTGAGATCTAGTCGGTCAGTAAATGAACACAGACCGACTAAATCTTGTCAGTAACTCTTGGATTCAGCCACTGTTTGCAACTAGTCGGTTCAAGCTCATTGACCGACCGACTAGATCGTGATCTAGTCGGTCAGTGCTTGAACTGTGACCGACTAGTTGTGCCAGGGGCTGTTTGGTCTTTTGCGAAATCGACCGACTTAAACTCAGTTTAGTCGATCGATTTTCATTCTAATCGATCGAAATCTCTTCTCTCTCCGCTCAAAACCCCGACCTCCCTCGAAACCCTTCGACTTCTGATCGATCTCCGGCCATTTTTCCGGCCATCTCCGTCGATCTCCTCCGTCGGCCCCTCATTCTAGGTGATCTCCTCTCCTCCTAGGGTTAGATTTCATTTCCTAGAGCTAGGGCTTGCTCGGGTTCTTAGGGTTTGTTTATTTTTTTTCGGCTAGGGCTTCTTCGTTTGATCTCCTTGTCCCGTGTCTTGCTTCGACTATGGCAAGAACACGCATTCCGATCACTCCCTCTAGCCCCTCTCCGATGACCGTTGATCCAATCTCTTCAGATCCTGAGCATCCAACCCCTCCGAAGCGTAGAGCCAAGACCACCCATCCTTCGTCGTCTTCGCCTCCTCTCAAGAAGCAGAGGACGACGACCGCTAAATCTAAAGGTCAACCGAAACCCAAACCCAAGCCTAAGCCCAAGGCCAAAATTCTTGCTTCTGCATCTTCGTTCCATACTCCTACCGATTTCGATACGGAGTATAACCCCGAGACCGAGACTCATAGGGAACCCTCTCCTCCTACTCATCCCGAGTCTAGCACCCACCCTCGTTCGTCTACCCGTAAGCCTAAGGGAAAGGGTCCGATGCCGGTGGGCGGTGTCGATATTTCCTTATGTCGCGATGACCCTTTGTGTCTCGCGGCGTATAACCGTATCGAACATTGCCCGCTGCTTCTAGAGCATTTCGTCCAGTTTAGCGACTTCATAGGGTTAGCTGATCTTCTGTCGTCGTCGGGTCTTCTCGATTACCTTCGATATGACCCGAAGGCGAATCCTCATCCCTACCCTAGATTAGTGAAGCTTTTCTATGCGAATAGGATCCGGGGTCAGTACGATCAGACCCACTCTGTTGAGACGACCGTTTTGGGGACTCCTATAGTCCTCACTGCGGAAATCTTAGGAGAGATTTTGGGTATCTCTTCGTCTGGCCTTCTTCCTTCTGATATTTCGATAGATGATATTTCTTCTCTTGATCAGGCTATGCTTTCAGAGATTTTCCATCAGATCCCTCCTGCCATGATTGGCGTGCCTTCTAAATCTTTCAAGCCTAATGCGTGGGTCCTCAATCTGATTCTGAAGTCGTGCTTGCTTCCCAAGTACGGCTCCTCATCTTTACCTTCCCAGCCATTTTTGAAGCTTATCTATGCGATCTTCATGGGGAGCTCGATTAATTGGGCTCGAATTATACTCGATAAGATTGACTCTTTCGAGTGTATTCGAAAGTCCAATAAATCAGCTCATATCCCATTCCCATGCATGTTGACCCTCGTGTTTCGTCATTTTCGTGTCACGTTGCCTCGTGACGATGAGCGTCCCCTTGGTCCTCCCCTGAATGCGACGGCCGTCAAGAAATCTCTTGCGGCTCTTCGTCACGTTCAGAGGACGACACCTTCTGCGTCTGTCCCTGCCTCTGCCAGTGCCTCTGCCACTCCCGTTGCCACCCTTGATGATGTCCTACGGATACTTCGTCGTCACGAGTCCCGCTTGGCTCGTACCGAGGAGGTAGTCTGCCGTATGGCTCGTCAGATGGGTGTTGAGCTTCCTCCTTCCGTGTCTGAGGATGAGGAGTTTGATGAGATGGCTGAGGAGGACATTGAGGAGCTCTGTCGTGCTTCGACTCGTGCCCCCGAGGGCACTTCTGCTGGTACTGCTGCTGCTGGTACTTCCTCTTCGGCTCCTGGAGTTGCCACCTCTTCCGGTGTTCCAGAGCCATCTGCTGCAGCTCTTCAGCCTTCTGAGCCTGCTGCTGACCCAGTTTCCGAGCCTGCTCATGTATTTGCTGCTGCTGCTTCTGTCGAGACTCATGATGCTGTTGCGCCTGTTGCTGAGATCTCGACTCCTGCCCCGACGATTCCATCAGTTGAGACACCTCTTCTCCCTGTAGAGCCTGAGTCCACTCCATCGACTGGACCCACGGACGCTGCAGATCCTGCCTCCTCCTCGTGATCGTCTGTTCCGAGGACTCTCCACTGCATTCTGGATGATATATGTTTAGTGAGAGTGTTTTGGGTTAGGATGGGGTTCAGAGATGCTTTGATGTATTTTTTTTGTGCTTTCTGGTTGTCGGTGTTGGATTTTATGATGATGATGATGTATTTCTTTTTGATGATCTGTAGCGCTTGATATGATGTATCTCATATATTCGATGTGATATTTTTTGGATGTACTCATGTTGTCTCTATATATATATATATGTTCATCATCGTTCACTTTGTCTTTTATTCGTCGTGCAAATTTGAATATTCGTTGAATTCATTTGAAATGTTACTTCGTCGCTCGACGCATAAAAACTTGGTTAAATAGATTTAAATTCTATAATTGAATATTAACCAAGAATATTGAATATTGAAGAGTATGTTTCTTTATTCAAGAAATGAATAAACATTTGGTATTTTTGATGATTTTGCTTATCATTGATTTTTATTGATAATGGAAAATTTGGCACACCTTATTTTGATTTCCACAATTTTCCCTTGGTGTCAAGTTGGTCCATTGTCTTTGTCTACGACTCCCGATGTTGGATTTTACATTTCCTAATTGTTGTCGTTATATGCCCCCCATTTTTGGGATAATGCCAAAGGGGGAGAGATAATGATAATAAATAGCGCAAATGAAAATTTAACTCAATTTCCAAGAATCTAGTTTGATATGTTAGATTCAGGGGGAGTTAAGATACATATAAGGATTTTTCAAAATCCGATATTTCAAAAATCAATTCACTCTGTTTATCTTACTCGTCTGCTTGATGCATTTCATATATATTCATTTGGGAATTAACGTGTCATCAATGCAGGGGGAGTAAGTATTTTTCATTTGAATTACTATTTTTGATTATTATTTATGTTGGTTTGTCATCACCAAAAAGGGGGAGAATGTTGAATATTGGACTCCCCGGATTTGGTTTTGGATGATGAGCAAACATAAATAATTCATAAACTAACAATTTGTGAGCGCAGTATTGGAGATCGTCGCCAATTTCACGTGAACATTCAAAGCGACATCTCAACACTTTCCAAAGCTCATATTCATGCCTAAAGCTTCGTTGAAGCTCTTGCGACGCTTTGGAAAATATGAAGATTCAATCGAAGCTATTGAAGACCGTTTATTAAGGTTTTATTTATAGTCTTTTAGTTTCGATTGATAGAATGTTAAGCCTTGAGTATATCTTACGTTTCTATCTTCATTACGCTCATTTCGTAGCTCTAGGATTCTTGCACAAGTTCACTCTAACTTCCTCGAAGCGTCGCGCTTCGATTCGGACTTTGTTGTGCATGTTAGTTGGTACAAGAACAAGTACTGACCGACTAGATGGTGATCTAGTCGGTCGGCCACTGTTCTTGGACCGACTAGTTTCTGTCAGTTAATTTCTTGGACTTTACTGTTTACAGTTAGTCGGTCTACGTTGACTCACCGACCGACTAGTTTGTGAACTAGTCGGTCAGTGATGCTTCTTTGACCGACTAGTTGTGACTTACTGTTCACTCTAAAATTCTCCTAAGCTACTGTTTACCGTTAGTCGGTCTAAGAACGTTTGATGACCGACTAGTTGACAATCTAGTCGGTCAACTTTTGTTCTTGGACCGACTAAGTCAACTTGCCTTCAGACTATGTTATTTTGCCTCTTAGTCGGTCTACGTTCATTGGATGACCGACTAGTTGTGAAACTAGTCGGTCAGAAAGTCTTCTTGGACCGACTAGTTTTCTAGGTCTAAAATTCTATCTCTTCTCAGATCTGCTCTTAGTCGGTCCATGCTGTTTGACTGACCGACTAGTTGATGAACTAGTCGGTCAGTGATTGTTCTTTGACCGACTAATTCTCACAGATTTCTATCCGTTGGAGAATGACCTAACTTGTTTTTATGGGACCCTATAAATACGAACCTAGGTCATTTCTATCTTCAATAGAGCTGCCATTAAGAGATTCATTGAGTTCTAAAGAGATAGCCATTCTCCCTCAAATCTAAAGCTCTCTTCCCCACAAGAAACCCATTCTCTCTCATTTCTAGATCTAGAGAGAAGCTTGTTCTTGGTGAGCTCTTCAAGCTATTGCTTGATTCAAGTTTCCAAATCTTCCCTAGGCACCCATTGCTGCTCATTTCCTTGGTGCTAGGGTTTGGTAACTTCATCTTCCTCAAATCCTTCATTCCACCTATTGGGTAAGAAAAACTCAAGGTATAGGATTTTGTGGTAAGATTGTTTATTTCATATTAAACTCTTTAATATTGCTTTGTGATTCTCTCGGTTGTGAGAGAAGGTTGTGATCCCGGGTTGTGGGATTCACGTTTGCTATTGCATGTATGATTTGATCTTGTGAAGGTTTTTCACAAGATATTCATAGTGGAAATCTTGAGTTAGGGTTTCTAACTCAAGTATCCGGAGGGGATCCGGGTGGTTGGGACGTAGGATCACCGGGAACAAGTCGGGGAGACTTGGGTGGATCCGAACCCATTAACATCGTTTGTTAGCATTGTTATTTTCGTTGTCGTCGTTCAATTTAAGCTTCCGCAAATTGATTTGGTAGTTGATTGAAATTTAATTTGGAATTATACTCCTTATTATTTTAAAGTACTATTCACCCCCCCCCCCCCCCCCCTCTAGTACTTGTGCAGTAGCTGGTAGGGCATTACAGAGGCTTCTTCGTTGATGTGTATGCAGATACAGTCGACGATTGTGGATCAGATCAAGGCTGGCCAGGCCGGAGATCCGAAGCTGGTGAAGATTCGGGAGCAGGTGGAAGCCGGTCTGCGGACTGACTTTTTGATTCATAAGGATGGCTCGCTGAGTTTTGGAGCCAGGTTGTGTGTGCCGGCTGGGGATATCAGAGAGGAGTTGATGGTGGAGGCACATAGTTCGACGTATTCTGTGCATCCTGGTGGGACCAAGATGTACCAGGATCTTCGTCTGAACTATTGGTGGCATGGCATGAAGAGGAGCGTGGCTCGGAGTGTAGCCAAGTGTTTGGTTTGCCAGCAAGTGAAGGCGGAGCATCAGCGTACGGCCGGGTTGCTACAACCGCTTCCGATTCCGGAGTGGAAGTGACAACACATCACTATGGATTTAGTGACTGGACTACCTCGGAGTCCGAAGCAGAATGACGCGATTTGGGTGATCGTAGATCGGTTGACCAAATCCGCGCACTTTATTTCGTTCCGAGTAGGACAGTCCATTGAGGCGCTAGCGAGGATATACATGGAGGTAAATTCTTTTACTCTCCGTTTCTATTTCCTTTTCCTAGTTTAGATAGTGATGTAACGTGAATCGTGCAGGAGGTCGTACGACTTCACAAAGTCCCCGTGAGTATCGTGTCGGACAGAAACACGAGGTTCACATCTCAGTTCTGGCAGAGTTTGCAGAAGAGTTTGGGTACGCATCTGAGTTTCAGCACGGCGTACCATCCGCAGACGGATGGCCAGTCCGAGAGGACGATTCAGATCCTGGAGGACATGCTGAGGGCGTGCATGTTGGATTTCAAGGGTTCGTGGGAGGACCATCTACATCTGGTAGAGTTCTCTTACAACAACAGCATCCAGACGAGTATTGGCATGGCGCCTTTCGCCGCTCTTTATGGGAGGAAATGTCGATCGCCATTGAGTTGGGAAGACGTTGGTGACCGAGAGCTGTTGGGACCTGAGATGATTGTGGAGGACGTGGATATTGTCAGGAATATTCGGGAGAGGTTGAGGATTGCTCAGGACCGTTTTAAGCATTGGGCAGATGCTAAACGGCGTCCTTTGGAGTTTAAGCCGGGCGACCATGTGTTCTTGAAGATTTCCCCGAATCGTGGTGTGATTCGCTTTGGGAAGCGAGGGAAGTTGAGCCCGCGATACATTGGACCGTTTGACATTCTAGAGAAAGTTGGCGAGGTAGCTTATCGTTTAGCCTTGTCACCATCTTTGGAGGGAGTTCACAATGTTTTCCAAGTGTCGCAACTTCGTCGATACATTAGCGATACGTCTCATGCTGTGGATTTCTCGGAGATTACCGTTCGCCCTGATATGACGTATGACCAGCAGCCAGTGCAGATTCTGGACAGGTGTCAGAAGTCACTCTGAAACAAGGTTGTCAATCTTGTGAGGGTGATGTTGTGACACGGCTCGCCTGAAGAGTCTACTTGGGAGAATGAGGATGAGATGCGAGAGCGTTTCCCACTTTTGTTCCCGGACACGTGAGTGTTGGGAAATTCCGAGGACGGAATTTTTCTTAAGTTGGGGAGGATGTAAAGACTGGTTTCCTTGTATCTGGATTAATTATATTATATATATGTTTTGGTGGATTTTCTCCTCATGTGTGGTTTTCGTCTCCGTAGCTTTCATTTCCGATCGTTTCGTCGTGATTCTCTAGCTTCTTCTTTAGAATCGTCGATTTTGGAGTAAGTCATTCGTGACGGGCTTCATATCGGTCATATCTTATTGTTAGATCAAGCCTAGGAGTCTTAGGAATCGATCTCAGAGCTTCGCGCTCCATTTCGGATCTTTCTGTGCACGTTAGCTGGTACATGAAGGGGAACCGACCGACTAGATGACGATTTAGTCGGTCGGCAAACCTACATGGACCGACTAGTTGGCTTTGTTAATTTCTCAGGAGTTACTGTTTACTTTTAGTCGGTCTAAGAACAATCACCGACCGACTAGATGCTCAACTAGTCGGTCAGAACTTGCTCTTAGACCGACTAGTTTCTGTCAGTAGATTTCACCTAAGTTACTGTTTATCGTTAGTCGGTCTATGAACACTCACCGACCGACTAGGATGCAAACTAGTCGGTCGACGGGCCTTCACAGACTGACTAATTCATTACCCAGGTTTTTCCCTACTTTCGCTGCTTGGTGTTAGTCGGTCACAGTTAATCGACAGACCGACTAGTTGCTAAACTAGTCGGTCAGCCAACCTTCTTTGACCGACTAATCAGTGTCGAAACCCTAATTTCTGGGCAGCCGCCAAGTCGTTTTCTATAAATACCCCACTTCGTTTCTTTTATTTCTTTCTCTTCTCCTGGCTTCTTTCCTTCCCCCTTGACCTCTGATCTTCCCCAACCTTCCTCTAGCCTTCCTCCTTCATCAAGAGCTTCTCCCCCCCCCCTCCATTTTGACCAACCACCATGCCCTAGGCCATCTCCAACCCCCAAAATCCCCCAAAACCCCATTTCTCCATATTTTCCACATCCTTTCCAGATCTGAACCCTAGGTTCCCCGGAGCATTTCTTCCGTTGCCGTGCTTGCTCGGCATCGTTCTTCCGCTTTCGATACGGTAATAACTCGATCTCGTAATATCCTCATAACCCATTTGTGTTTTTGTGAAACCCTAATGAAATGAATGTTGTTTTGATGATTGTTTCTCCATAGCAGCGACTTCGCCGTAGTTAGCATTTGTGTGACGGCCTCGTTGATCGTCATCCTCAGTGCTAGGCAAGTGAAACTTGCCACTTAGGGTTTTGGGCCATATCTTAGGCCATTTGCTTGTTGTAGGCGTAAAAGAGACTAGGCGACGAAATGATACTCGCCTAGGCGCAATTTTAGGAACTAGCTTGACAACGAAGCTAGATCCGACATTTACCATGTTGCACAACTACCATGTCATGTTTAATTTCCATTAACGGTACGCAAATTAATTGTCATGTCATTGCATCCTTTAAGTGTTCCCGTGATTGCGTAGCTCCGCTACACCTTGTGAAATGATTGAGGCTAGGTGCACCCCTATGCCAAATGAAATACGCTCCTGGTTGTGATCCAGGAAACAAGCTCTTGTGCAGGGCAACCCTGGCTCATTTACTGAGCTCATGTACAGGGACCTTGGCTCGTTCACATGTGGGTATTGGGGTAAGAGTTAAGCGGCCATTCAACTGGGAGTCTGCCCGATCAGCAACTGCAGTTGTAAGGCGTAAACTCTGGGTTCTGGGGTAGTGTTAAGCGGCCAATCAGTGTGAATGTCAACCGTTCAGCTGTAAGGCGTAAACATCTACAAACAACTTGAAACGTGACTAATGAAAAGATTGAGATTGTTAGTAGCTTGGCTACTCTTGACTTGTCCTGATAAATTGTTCGCTTGTACTTAATGTTCACCATGTCTTACTTGTGCACTCATGTTATAACTGACATGTCATGCATACTATAACTGCTAGGTTGTTAGTTCGCCTTACTTTCAGTTTCCTTGCCCAAGTCTTTTAGACTTGCTGACATGTGCCCCTTTACTCTTTTGGGTGACACATGTTAGATCCTGAGCATGAGTACATTGTAGAGGACGAGGTGTTTGCTGACGCCGAGCCCGAGCATGTGTTTGGCGAGGAGTACATGGACAATGGGGACCAGTCCTAGTGTCTTCGTTGAGCTTTCCCTTTTTGTTTAGAATGCTGTTTTGTTGTCTGTGCGTAGCACCTAAACTTTGTTACGTTGTTCCTTTTGTTGGCCTTGTTCTGGGCCTTTAGACTCTTTCTTTTAGCCTGGTGGCTTTTCTGAATGTTGAACTTAATTTTCATGTTGGACCATTT